>CM075996.1:7611040-7703365 GCA_038087875.1 Malacoraja senta | reverse complement strand
GGGGCTGCTTTTCTTTGGTACCAGGGTGATTGTAGTCGTCTTGATGCAGGTGAGAACCTCAAAATGGAGTAGGGAGAGGAAAGGTCTAAAGAAGGGTTTCGACCTGAAACGTTCCTTTGTTCCATAGATGCTGCCTCACACGCTGAGTTTCTCCAGCATTTTTGTCTACCTAGGGAGGGGAAAGGTGCCTGAGAAAACTCCTGCTGGCTGTTCTACGCAGGTCCTAAGGATGCGGCTGGGGACTCCATCGGGGCCAGTTGCTTTCCACTTGTCTTGCTCAACATAAATGTCAAATTACCTGGTTGAACTATCTGCTCCAGATTCAACATTGAGTACATTTTGCTGGGGAGGGGAAATTGATTGTGAAATACTGACTATAAAGTTCTGAATATCTGACTGTCCAATTCACAGTAAGGCACAGAATTGATCTGCATCCCGTTTACTGTAAAATGACCTGATATTGAATACTGCAATTTCACTTCTGCAGAAACAAGCGATTGAGCAAGTCCATTTTTGCTGCAAGATCCATTAAATAATTCCTGCTGAATGAACTTTGGAAAGTTTGCATGAATATTTCAGAGACATTTTAATTAATAATTTTATGAATGGCAATCACGGTTCAGTGTTGGCGAACTGGCTTCCAAGTCGGAAGATAAAGGCTGAAACTTTGGTACAGTATAGATGAGACGTTAACTTTTAGGTTAACGTTGTATAATGGTACAACCTGCCTTGAAAGGTGTGCTTAAAAGATGTCATGTATTTGAAGAAATGCAAATAAATATTGTCCAGGACAATATTTATTCCAGACTTCAAAATCATAAACACATTTTGTTTGGTTATCTTGGTGTTTCTGGTACTTTTGTGTGTTTAATGGAACTTCCTTCATGTTCCAATAGACTCTGCAAAAGGAAAGCTGTTGTTCTTTGGGACATCCTGTAGCTACGAAATATGTTATTTTCTTTGTTTTGTTTTTCTAAGTTTTAAAAATGAGTAAATGTATATGAGAGAATTCCTAAAATCCACTAATTTTCGTTCTTTGCTACAGTGCCCTCCATAATGTTTGGGACAAAGACCCATCATTTATTTATTTGCCTCTGAACTCCACAATTTATGATTTGAAATACAAAAAATCACATGCGGTTAATGTGCACATTGTCAGATTTTATTAAAGGCCATATTTATACATTTTGGTTTCACCATGTAGAAATTACAGCAGTGTTTATACATAGTCTCCCCCCTCCCCCCCCCCCCCCAATTTCAGGGCACCATAATGTTTGGGACACATGGCTTCACAGACGTCTGTAATTGCTCAGGTGTGTTTAATTGCCTCCTTAATGCAGGTATAAGAGAGCTCTCAGCACCTAGTCTTTCCTCCAGTCTTTCCATCACCTTTGGAAACTTTTACTGCTGTTTATCAACATGAGGACCAAGGTTGTGCCAATGAAAGTCAAAGAAGCCATTATGAGACTGAGAAACAAGAATAAAACTGTTAGGGACATCAGCCAACCCTTAGACGTACCAAAATCAAGTGTTTGTAACATCATTAAGAAGAAAGAGAGCACTGGTGAGCTTACTAATTGCCAAGGGACTGGCAGGCCAAGGAAGACCTCCACAGCTGATGACAGAAGAATTCTCTCTGTAATAAAGAAAAATCCCCAAACACCTGTCCGACAGATCAGAAACACGCTTCAGGAGTCAGGTGTGGATTTGTCAATGACCACTGTACGCAGAAGACTTCATGAACAGAAATACAGAGGCTACACTGCAAGATGCAAACCACTGGTTAGCCGCAAAAATAGGATGGCCAAGTTACAGTTTGCCAAGAAGTACTTAAAAGTGCAACCACAGTTCTGGAAAAAGGTCTTGTGGACAGATGAGATGAAGATGAACTTATATCAGAGTGATGACAAGAGCAAAGTATGGAGGAAAAAAGGAACTGCCCAAGATCCAAAGCATACCACTTCATCTGTGAAATGGTGGTGGGGGTATTATGGCCTGGGCATGTATGGCTGCTGAAGGTACTGGTTCACTTGTCTTCATTGATGATACAACTGCTGATGGTAGTAGCATAATGAATTCTGAAGTGTATAGACACATCCTATCTGCTCAAGTTCAAACAAATGCATCAAAACTCATTGACCGGTGATCCATTCTACAGCAAGACAATGATCCCAAACATACTGTTAAAGCAACAAAAGAGTTTTTCAAAGCTTAAAAAAAGGTCAGTTCTTGAGTGGCCAAGTCAATCACCCGATCTGAACCCAATTGAGCATGCCTTTTATATGCTGAAGAGAAAACTGAAGGGGACTAGCCCCCAAAATAAGCATAAACTAAAGATGGCTGCAATACACAGGCCTGGCAGCCACCAGAGAAGACACCCAGCAACTGGTGATGTACATGAATCACAGACTTCAAGCAGTCATTGCATGCAAAGGATATGCAACAAAATACTAAACATGACTACTTTCATTTACATGACATTGCTGTGTCCCAAACATTATGGTGCCCTGAAATGGGGGGACTATGTATAAACACTGCTGTAATTTCGACATGGTGAAACCAAAATGTATAAAAATGGCCTTTATTAAAATCTGACAATGTGCACAATATGGAGGGCACTGCATATTGAGATATTTGTTTTTAACCAATTGCTGTTCAGCCAATAAATGAGGAATTAGCAGTTTGACAAATGTTATTGCAAAACATTGTTGGTTTGATGCAAGAATACTTTGTTTTGTAAGTTCCAAGTTGATATATAAGGAAGGAATGGCATGAATAGATTAGTGAAAGGGAAATTATGAAATGTGTTGCAAAACTGTCAAGTGAAAGATTATACCAAAAACGCAAATGATCTTTTGACAAAGCTCTCGGCTCTTGGTACATGGTTCCTGTACAGCCTGTGACAAGTCTAAAGGACAGTTACCAGATTCATTACTAAAATAAAAACCCAACAAAAATAGATCTTAGTTTTGAATTGAGTGTCGTGTTTGTTTTTGTGCTCCTCTTCCCCTGGATGAGGCAACTAAGCCTGCAGATGATAGCATGAAGATATAATGGTTTTCTTTTCAATTGCATTCAATATATGTGCACTGATTACTGGGTTCAGTGTTAAATAGGCAATAAAATCACTTTTTTACTTGAGTGTATTAATATGGTGGCGATGGGAGTTCAACACTTGCAAGAAGGATGTAATGGAGGGATGCTGCAATTGGGGATTTTGACTGACAAAATATTGATAGGATGAGTGGGCAAAACTTGGCTTCTGGAGCTTAATGTAGGAAGGTCTGGGGTGTTGCATGTTCGGTGGAAGGACAGAAGCAAAGGAAGACATTACTTAAATGAAGAAAGATTAGAAATGAGTGGAATGCAGAGTAAATTAAGTGTTCTTGTGCATGAAATACAAGTTATGTAGGCACAACAGGATATTTAACTCTTACTTTGCTTGGAGATTGGCAGTTAAAACAAAATTAATATTGTTACAATTGTACAGGGAAGTAATGAGGTGGAGTCTGGTTTATTCTCTATAGTTTTGGTCCTCATTTAAAAAAGGATGTAAGGCTCTTTTGGAAATAGTCCAGAAGAGATTCATTAGGCTATTCCTGTGATGTGGTCTGCCCTGTTATGCATGGCTAAAAATATGAGATCCGGCTTGTTGTTCAAGCAAGTGATTTGAGATGGGAATAAAGATGGCACATGGTAAACATTTTACATACTTTTCAACTGAAGATGTTTGAAAATGGGGAAATATTCTCCAACCTATCTTTTTGTTGTTCCCACCAGCTTCACTCTCACCCCAATCACAGCCTCCATATTCTAATATATTTCCAACAGTGAGGAATAAATCTGTGGTAACTTTGTTTTCCCTACAAGGAAATGATTGGTGGTCTTCTGGTCATAACGGCATAGAGGTCATTACTGTAGTGAAGATAGACAATCTTTATTAATATCAGGGTAGAGGAATTTTGGCTCATTGAGCTTATTCCACTTTTCAATAAGGTCGTGGCTGACCAGTTGTCCCCAAGCCCAGTTCCCTGCTTCCTCGGATTCAGTGAATCTACCTTTCCAATGAGATGAGATTTGGCCGTTGTCATTATTTTGTCAATACAGTTGCCATTATTTTGTTGTGCACTACATGTTGGTTTCCTCTTATAATTTATTTTCTTTGCAAACAATTTTTTAATGGAACTGCTTTTTAATGGTTTACTCTCTAGTTGAAGGCGGGATGCTTCCCCCCCCCCCCCCCCTGTTTTGGTTATAATTAAAAATCAGGCTTCATTGTAGAAAGTTATAAAGAAAAATCTTATTTTTGGAAATGTTGTTGTTCTCACATCAGACCATCATATTTAATGGAGACGCAAGAAACTAGTTGCTGGATTCTTAAGCAAACAACAAGCTGCTGGAGAAACTCAGCGGATCAGGCAGCATCTATGGTAGGAATGGACAGATGACATTTCAGGTGGTCCCAACCTGAAACATCGTCTGTCCATTCCCCCCCCCATGGTTGCTGCCCGACCCGTTGAGTTCCTCCAGCACATTGTGTTTTACATTTTATTTAATTTCAGTCTGAGTAGCCCTGGACAAATCTGGGAAGAGAAATGTACAAAGTTGGTATTTTATTTTCAAATATATAATGCAGGACCATGGACCATACAGTAGGTATGTTACAAAACTTACCTTCAGTCGCACTGTAATTCTGCCACTGGCCGTGTGCGCGATTTTGGCGCCTTTAAGAGGGGGCGGGGTTAAAACGCGGGTTTCTCCTCCCTAGTCCTGGTTAATATTTTGTTGGAGTACAGCGCTGGCTGAAGAATCGTTCCTAGTGGCGATTTGTGTATTTTTTATTTTTATTAAATCATCAATGTCAGCGCTACAGTAATTTTAAAAGCAGCTTCTGAAGCGTCAACGCCGATAACGGGGACGGATTTCACACACGGGACAGGTAAACGAAAGTGGTTTCTTTAAATGTATAAAAGTGCTTCTTAAGAAGCCTTTAATTCACATTTTTTCATACGACACGGTGATTTTATTCCCCGAATTAACGGCAGTATTTTCCATGCCCATACGGGGTTAAATTCACTGCAAATTAACGTACCAAAAGATCGCGTTCCAGAAATCCTCACTCGCAAGATGAATGAAATCCCCATTAATTTACAGGTATTAAACATTCAATTCCTTCCATTTGGCCTGTAAATTCATGAAAATGAGATTTAAAAATTATGTTATATTGTGAATTATTGTGTGAATGTTATTTGGACACTTAGGCTATTTAAAAATGTTCATCTATTCTTAAGAAATTGATAGATGTTTAGATCCAGTAATTGAATTTTGTAATTAGCTACAATTAGGTAACTAACTAATTATTTGCTTTACTTTCATGTCTTCTAAGTAAGATTGTTTCATATTTGTTTCAGAATGCTTCAATCTATAATAACTGAAAATGTATTTCAGTTATCTTAATTTTTAAGAAAGTTATGGCTTTTGACTGTCCTCGATCACAACTTTTGTGTTAAGTCAATGGAAAAGCAATAGGGAACAAGATGCTAATTCCCGAGTATGAAAATGGCCATAACTTCTTTAATACTGAAGATATGAAAGTGAATTAGGTGTCAAATTAAACTTCTTTTTATGCTTTATCTGATGGGATAAATTGCAGACTTTATTTTTTAAATCTCAAAATTTTGTAACATTGCTACATACAGTCTGATTTTCTTCTGCACCTTTGTGTGTCAATAAAATTAATAACATTAATAGTACGGCAAACTAACCACCTGTCATTTAATGACGGAAGAAACTAGGAGAAACATTGTTCAAGGGTGTATTTGTAGGCAAAAGGACCATTGGACATTGGTGTTTAATCGTGGATGTTAATTAGAACTTTCAAATGGAATTTTTTTCACCAAATCTTGCAGTCCAGATTGTTTGTTTCAATCTTCAACTTCTGATGCATCACAGTGGAAAACATTTTGGAATTTAAGTTAAAGTATAATCTTAAAATGACTAACCCTCTTTGGCAAAAATACTAATTATTTGTACATTTTTATACGCGGACAATTCCAACAATGTGTTTTCTTGCAATTGTATTAACGTTGTTTAGTTTACATTAAATAGTTTGAATTTTCGTTTAAGTAACTTAGATGAACAAGACTGGACTAAATTAGGTGGGTCTCCCTTTACCACTAGTCATTTTTCATAAACATTTAAAATCCTGTGCCATGCTTATTTTGGTGCATGTATTTCACAATTGATTCAAGTTGTTTGAACACACAGCTACTTTTATTTAGCTGATTATATTTAAGACTTTTGGCTAGGGTTACCAACCGTCCAGTATTAGCCGGGACATCCCGTATATTGGGCTAAATTGGTTTGTCCCAAACGGGACCACCCTTGTCCCGTATTTGACGGCTACTACTCGGGTTGAGGGGACTGGGTCGGAGCGCCGCTTCCAGCCCCGCCTCACCCATCCCGATGTAGCGCAGCCCATGGAGTGCAGAAGCAGCGCCTCACCCGTGGCCCCGCTGGTCGGCAGCCCGGCCAGCTGTCCGACGTTCGGACCTTCGCTTACCACTGACACAAGCACCCCTCCTTCTCATGGCCAAACTCCTCAGTTGGCCCGCTGACTGGGCTTTGTATGCAGTCCAACACCCGGGCCAATTCGGTGCTGACTCGAACGGCCTAATGGCCTACTCCTGCACCTATTGTCTATCATTCACCCAGCCATGGCCAAGTCAGTCAACAAATTGCCATTGGAAATTTGTCCCTTATTTTGATCTTTTGTCCCTTATTTGGGAGTGAGAAAGTTGGCAAACCGTACTTCTGAATTTGTAACTATTAAAAGCTAAAACTGGGCAAAGCTGCTACAGGTTGAAAGTTTCTAGTGCAGAATCCTTGAGTCGAAACCAGTGCCGGAGAACGTAAAATGCTGGAGCATAGAAATTCCCCCCTGATTAAATTCCTCAGAGCCAGAGAATTGTTTTCAAGTTTAGTGGAACATTTGTGGGAAAAGGAAGTTGGAGGGCGCAGTGAACCAAAAGTTTGAGTAAAGGGCCTGTCCCACCAGCATGCGACTGCTGTACGGCCTCGCTGGGCCAGTCCCACTTCGATCGCTGGAGCCGTATGGAGTTGTGCGGGGCTGGTCCCGACATCGCGCGGGGCTCCGAAAAACTGACTGTCCAAAAATCCCGCGCGCCAACGGCCTGTCGGCCCGCAGCCGCATTGAGGACGTACGCAGCATCTCGACATAGTACGGCAGCGTCTTGACGTCGTACGCAGCGTCTTGACGGCGTAACGCCTAGCGTGTGGCGTTGCGAGATGGCGTCACCGCCCGGCGTGCCGTTGCGTGATGACGTCACCGCCCGACGCCATGCGACATCCAAATTCAGTCGGCCCGCCTCCTGCCCAGCTGATTGGTGAATATGATGTTGGGACCAGCCCCGCACAACTCCAGACGTCTCCGCGTTGGAAGTGGGACCGGCCCCGCGAGGCCGTACGCCTCAAGCCACCACGTTTGGTCGCGCTAGACGCATGCAATCGCATGCTGGTGGGGCAGTCCCTTTAGTCAGAAACACAAGCTGAGATCATAAAAGTTGCTCTGGTAAGGTTACTGAGCTACAGATTACTGTAGGTTTAAGAAGGAACTGCAGATGCTGGAAAATCGAAGGTAGACGAAAATGCTGGAGATACTCAGCAGGTGAGGCAGCATCTATGGAGCTCCATAGATTACTAGAGGTATTAGTTAATTATAGATTTTTAGTTTAGAGATAAAGTGCGGAAACAGGCCCTTCGGCCCACTGGTTCTGCACTGACCAGCGATCCCCGCACATTAACAGTTTGAGTGTGCTTGGATTTGTACATCCCAGCTTAATTGTGAGCATTGAATAACCAATAAAGAGATCTTTGCCTGTGTTTAGTGTTGGTTTCAACAACAATCACAGGACTGTTTAAATAAGAGGGAAAATTCATACCAGATTGATATTCTAATCCAAATAGATAGAGGCTTTTTATAACGGGATGATTTACTTAGTCAAATTTATTAACATTACACATTATCTGATTTACCATCAGTCAAAGACAAATGAAGTTTCATTGAAATACATGATAGTCCAGAATTTAATGGTCAAGTGTATTGTCTGCAGTCCAGCAAAGATTTACCAGGCTGCTTCCTGAGAGCATTGGATACAAAGGACACAAAGGACATTTATTATCACATACACCAATTGCTGTAGTGAATTTTGACTTGCCGTGCAGCACACAAATAAAGTTAAGACTCAACATTAAAGAATTTAATAATAAACATAAAAACATCCCCCCACAATGGTTCCCACTGTGAGGGAAGGCACAAAGTCCAGTCCCCATCCCCTTGTCCACCCATAGTCGGGTCTATTGAGGCCTCTGCAGTCGGCGCTACAGCGGCCTGATGTTCCAGGCCCTCTCGCCGGGTGATGGTGCTCCGGCATCGGGAGAACCCTCTCAGCGCCTTGGGACACCTGGAACGGCCGCTTCCTTACTGGAGACCACGGCTTCCGAAGCCAACAGGCCGCGCTGGACGGAGCTCCACCGCTGGTGATCTTGCCGAGAGATCCCAGGCTCCCGATGTTAAAGTTCAGCACCGCCGCTCCACAGTCCCGCAGCTCCCACATCCCAGGCCCACAGTCCCGCAGTATACACAATACCCGATATTTTGTATACATCGTAAAAGTTTTTGATCTGTATTCATTGAAATTTCAAAAAATGATAATGTACTATAATTTATAAAACAATACATAATTAAAAAATCTTATTGAACCACAAGATCCGAGGGCACTGGAATATCGGGATGAATTCTGGACTATCTATATTTCGATGTAACTTGACACTTCTCTATCACTGGGGTTATAGATATTAAGATGTTTCCACAAGTGGGAGAGTCTTGAATGACGAAGCATAATAACAAGGGGGCAGTTACCTAAAGCTGACATGCATATGAATTTCTTGCAGAGGTTTGTGAATCTGTAATTCATAATTCTTGGAGGGTTTGTTGACTAGATTACTGGAGGTGATAGATAAATCTTTGAAATACTAGGCAATTGAGGGCTGTGTGGTACTGGCACAGAAGGGTTAATGCATGGAATAATTCAAAGATGATAATATTAAATAGCAGACATAAAATGCTTGAGTAACTTACGTCTCTGGATAATATGAACAGGTGACGTTTTGGGTTGGGACCCTTCTATCGCACTTTGTCTTTTTATAAACCACCATCTGCAGTTCCTTGTTTCTAATTGCCTATTCCTGCTTCTGTTTTTGTTTTGTGTATTCTTGTGTGTCTTTAATTCTTTTCATTCTTATTTAATACCCAGGCACACATAATTACACTTGGCAATAAACTGGATTGTTCTTTCTTTTTTGCACTATAATCTGTTAATTCATTGAAAACCGTGACTGCCTCAAAATGTGCCCCTGGTTTTCATAACCTGTTTTACTAATAGCACAAGCATGACTGAAATTTAGTAGCTGGTAGGTTGTCTCGATGTTCGCATGAAGTTTAAACAAAAGCTGCTCTTCCTTCAATGTGCAAACTAATTGAACAGATCTTTAAGCAGAAAATATGTTGAGTAATGATTGCATAAGGAGTCGGCTCAATGATAGAACAAGCACTCCTTCTGGTCTTTCCACCATATCCTGTAGCTTTCCCCTTCAAAGACAAATCAAATTCCCCATCAAAAAGTTGCTGTCAAACTCCTTCACCACTGTTTAGACAATTCATTACACATTGAATTATTTCACCCATTTTGCCTCATCCTTTATGAACTGTTTACAATGATCTTATGTTCTGAAGTAGGAGGTAGACAAAAATACTGGGAGAAACTCAGCGGGTGAGGGAGCATCTATGAAGCGAAGGAATAGGCAACGTTTCGGGTCGAGACCCTTCTTCAGACTGATGTGGAGGTGGGGGGGCGGGAAGAAGAAAGGAAGAGGCGGAGACATTGGGCTGTGGGAGAGCTGGGAAGGGGAGGGGAAGGAGGGAGAAAGCAAGGACTACCTCAAATTGGAGAAGTCAATGTTCATACTGCTGGGGTGTAAACTACCTGAGCAAAATATGAGGTGCTGATCCTCCAATTTGTGGTGGGACTCACTCTGGCCATGGAGGAGGCCCAGGACAGAAAGGTCAGATACGGAATGGTGGGGGGGGGGGGGGGGGAGTTGAAGTGCTGAGCCACCAGGAGATCAGGTTGGTTAATGCGAACTGTGTGGAGGTGTTGGGCGAAGCGATCGCCAAGCCTGTGCTTGGTCTCACCGGTGTAGAGCAGTTGACAGCAGATGCAATAGATGAGGTTAGAGGAGGTGCAGGTGAACCTCTGCCTTGCCTTCTGAAGTGTTTACAGGTAACAGCTGAAAACCTTGTGGCATTTCTTTATTTTGGGATGTTAGTGTTCTGTTTTGTTGATTGGTCAGCTTTAATTAATTAGGAAGTAGTTAGTTTAGAGATACAGCGAAACAGATCTTTCGACTCGCACAAATATGTGCCAACCATCAATTGCCTCTCCACATTACTTCAATGTTATCTCTTTCTCATCCACTCCCGATGCACTGAGGAGAATTTACAGAAGTCAATTAACCTACAAAACCGCAGCCCTGGGATTTGGGAGGAAACCAGAACACCCAGAGGATGCCCACGTGGTCTCGGGTGAGAACGTTGATATTCCATACAGGCAGCATCAGTCGGGATTCAATCCAGATCTCTGATGCTGTGAGGCGGCAGCTCTCCCAGCTGCACCTTGTACCACCCAATGCTTTCCCTATATTCTCCTACACCTTTCTCATGCTGCAGTTGTATAAAATGTTGGTTAGACTGCACTTGGAATATTGCATGCAGTTCTGGCTGACACATTACAGAAAGGATCTACTAGCAATGAAGAATGCATAAGAGATTCAGCAATATATAGTCAGGAATGGACGACTGTAGCTATATGGGGAGATTGGGTCAATTGGGTTTGTTCTCATGATCTTTGAGCTGATGGGAAACTTCGAGAGGTTGGCAAAATTATGACTGACGTCAATAGGGTAGAGAATCAGAATCTTTTTCTCCAAAGCCGAGGAGGCCAGAGCTAGAGGACACAGGTTTAAGGTGAGAGAGCAAAGTTTAAAGGAGATCTCAGAAGGGTACATTTTTCAGAGGGTGGTGAATTACTGGAGTGAGCTGTTAGTGGTGGTGGTGGTGAAGGCAGATACAATTACAATGTTTAAAGGGCTTCCTGAAAGGTACTTGGATTGGAAAGCCAATAGAAGGATTATGGGCTAACGTTGACTCTAGCTTGGGTATTTCTTTAATGCTGTTGTGAATACAACTAAGAGAATTGTTTATTTTCTGTTATGCGCAATGTTATACACTTGTACTGTATCTGTGATGCTTATCTAAGAGGTATCTACGTGCCAATGTTTAGTTTAGAGATACTGCACGGGAACAGGCCCCTCTGCCCACCGGGTCCACGACGACCAGCGATCCCCGCACATTAACACCATCCAACACCCACTAGGGACAATTTACCAAGCCAATTAACCTACAAACCTGTACGTCTTTGGAGTGTGGGAGGAAACCGAAGATCTCGGAGAAAACCCACGCGTGTCAAGGGGAGAACAAACAAACTCCATTTAGACAGAACCCGTCGTCGGGATCGAACCCGGGTCTCTGGCGCTGCATTCGCTCTATGGCAGCAACTCTACCTCTGCGCCACCGTGACCGCCCAGTGTGTAGTGATACTTGTACTGAACTGTGTACAAAAATGAATTTCACTGTACCTCTGTACATGTGACAATAAAGTACCATTTAGTATGAAAGCTAATATCTTAAATCATTTTTCTCCATTTGTTCAGCCGTGCCATTTTTACAGCTGTGAACAAGAGGCTCTTGCATGACTTGCAATAGTCTGAAATTTGTTCCTTTGTTGGAAACTTCTGCCTATATCTACTATTGTATTGCCTACATATCATCTCCTTTTCATCCTTAATCAATGCTAGCCCCCCCCCCCCCCCCCCCGGTATCATTTGCCCAATCTGTCCCACGGACCTTGTAATCTATTACATTACGATCTAACATCTGACCGTTGCAGATGTCTCAGAAATGGCCATGCGTTTTTTTCTTGCTTTTTATGTCTCGGGTGTTTTCAGATATTTGTATGAATAATGCATATTTTGGCCTTGTATCTTAACCCATATCTTTGACTTTATTCAAATATTTTCATTCAAATATTTCTTATTTCCTCTCCTAATTCAATTGTTTAATATCTTTTGATTTTCTTTCATTTACAATGACCAAAGCATGAGCATATTTATTTATCTCTCAAATTCGTACTTTTGAATATTTTAGTACTATTACCAGCACCCTCTTATCCTCACCCCCTCCTCCCATTTGCTAGATAATTTCTTGTGATTGCTGATGTCCTTGTTTAGACTTCATTTCTAGTCGAACAGTCCTGTTCTAGTCGAACAGTCTGCCTCTTTAATGTAATACTGTCTTGCCGTGGTACATGAAATGGAACCTCAAATTATTTCAGCCATATGTTCATCTTGCTTGCCTGCATGTGTTTACTCCTGATAGTCAAGTGATAAGGACAACAGGAAATAGAAGCAGGAAAAAAGCTTTTCAGCTCCTCTGAGCCTATTCTGCCATTTAATAAGGTCATCTTTTACTGTAGCACCACTATCCTGTATTTTTATAATCCTTTATTCCTTTAATGTCCATCGATCTATTTCCCCAAACATACTCTGTGACTGAACCTCCACATCCCTGTTCAGTAGAAAATTCTGAAGAACTTTGCTCTTTAGACGAATAAATATTTTCTCACCTCACTACTCAACTGTGTGTGCGCCTTTAATCACTTCCTCCACATCTTGTTACTATAGATGTATGACCTTACCTGTACTCCAACTGTGGAAAATTAATGTTTAAATAATGGGTTCAGTGAGGTGTTGCCGTTGGAGAAAGGGCACAATAACAGTGGGTGCGAATGTCTCCATTCTGGACTTCTGTGTTCACTTGAGATACCCTCATAAGTGATTCTGGTTGTCAGTCTGTGGCAGTATAAACTCAAGGTTTGTTGTAGTTTGTATTTATTTTGGTGACGAGTAATGGGAAATTTCTGAATCATTAACATTTTACTCTTGAGTGTAACTTCTAAATGAAAACTGCAATTACAATGTTCAAATAGGCAATGATTAATGTACTTGGATCTGAATGAGTCATGTGTCTCTGATTCGCTGTCCATATTTCTTCAGGTAACTCTGAGCTTAGTATAGGAGTGACATCATTGCTGTTTCCTCCATTTAAGTTAAACAAAGAAGTGGACTTTGAGCCTCTAGTACAGGAAAATTAAATATTAATTTCCTGAAGTTGTGGCAGCCCTATAGTTTCCCGAAACGTCTCAATCAGGTTAAACAGTTCTGTTACGCCTTTTAAATTTAAGGTATGTGGGGATGAAAGAATATGTTTATATCTCTGGTGACTATGTTCATCCCCAGGTTTAACTGTCAAAAGTAATGCCACCCACCAATAAATAATCAACAAAATAGCAGGCAACGTGGTGATGAAAATCAATCGTTCATTCTGTGCAAGTTACAATATTCTCTTGAGAAAGATGTATTACTTTTTCAGAACAATCTCATAAGAAGAGAAAATAGAATTGGGGATGAGGCTTTTTTTAAATTTTTGATCCATTAAGTCTGTTTCATGCATCAAGGTTGCATACAGTAGTGTACAGACTAAAAATAACACCTTGCCTTGTTTCCCCCCCCCCCCCCCCCCCCGGCTGCTGCCTCCATTGGCCACATTGTACTTTGACCTGTACGTGTTGCAAATGATGTGTGCAACCCATCAATGCATTGCTCCCTCTCTGTATCACCAAAAAAGGTGTTTTAACTTGTGTACCTGGAATTTTAAGGAAGTGAATCAAGTATTTAGTCATCTGAGGTGACAAAGGTTGTTAGCATTTTGATATCCTCAAACCTTTACGATGTAATGTAAGCTTGTAAAAAAAAAATGGTACGTTTACTTATCCTGCTACCAAGAGTCAAGAGTGTTTTATTGTCGAATGTCCCAGATAGGACAATGAAATTCTTACTTGCTGCAGCACAACAAAATATGTAAACATAGTGCATAACGGGAGAAGAAAAAAAGTTCAGTGTGTGTATACACATGCACATAAATAACAAATATAGTGCAATAATAATAATAGTCTGTTGTAGTTCAGAGCTTATTTGTTGTCGTGTTTTTAATAACCTGATGGCTATAGGGAAGAAGCTGTTCCTGAATCTGGATGTTACAGTTTTCAGGCTCCTGTACCTACTTCCCGATGGCAATGGTGAAATGAGTATGGCCAGGATGGTGCAGGTCTTTGATGATGTTGGCCGCCTTTTTGAGGCAGTGACTTCGGTAGATCCCTTCAATGGTGGGAAGGTCAAAGCTGGCGATGGTCACAACTTTTTGCAGTCTTTTCCGCTCCTGGATGTTCAAGTTGCTGAACCAGGCCATGATGCAACCAGTCAGTATGCTCTCTACTGTCCACATGTAGAAGTTCAGGAGAATCTTCTTTGATATGCCGAATCTCCGTAATCTATTCGGGAAGTAGAGTCGCTGATGTGCCTTCTTTATAATTGCATCAGTGTGCTGGGTCCAGGAAAGATCTTCGGAAATATGCACGCCCAGGAAAGTTTTTTGACCCTCTCCTCCATTGTCTCATTGATGTAAACAGGATTGTGGGTCCTCATCCTTCCCTTATCAAAGTCCACAATCAGTTCCTTGGTTTTACTGATGTTGAGAGCCAAGTTATTGTGCTGGCACCATTTGGTCAATCGGTCAATCTCGTTTCTATACTCTGACTCATCACCATCTGTGATTCATCCAACAACAGTGTTGTCGTCAGCGAACTTGATGGAGTTCGCACTATGACCGGCTACGCAGTCACCATTGGCGCAAATCAAATTTTAGATTCTTTTAATTTTATTTGTCTCAATTTGCATATTTCAAAATGATTATGTTGAATACTTTTTTTAATTACAGACTCATGGTCCAGATAAAAGAAAAGACATTATATAGAATAAGTTGCAAACAGAAGCACAATAAATTACATACAAAAGCACAGTAAATTACTTACAAAAGTACAATAAATTACATACAAAAGCAAAATACATGGTTTAAGATCAAGAATTTAAAAAATCTGTGTCCTACAACGAGACAACTATACCACAGCTGGGAATGGTAGTGTGTAATTCTAAACCTTGATAAGGCCAAGATTTCATTTTCAGTCAATAATCCAGCAAATTTATACATAAGATTTCTTAAAAGTTTGGAAAGTATTGACTCCTGCAGCCACAAACATTTCACTTGCACTACACCATGGGTCTCTTAAGTAATATTCTCATGGCATCATTTAAATCTCTGTAAGCTTGCTTTTCGGTAGTTTGACCACAGGTGTGCAGTATAGAGTGGTGTACAATAGGCTCTGAACAGAGACATCTTCACTCCACCTGTACGCGCACTAAACTTGTGTAAGAGAATGTTTGCTTGTGTATACATCATACGGCGTTGACTATAAATATCCTCATCATTTGTCATTTGTTCTGTAATAAAACGTCCAAGATATTTTGCCTTATTACAGAAGCTAAGATTATTATCAGACAATTTAAAATCAGTAAATTTTAGACATTCATCCTCTTTGGTTCTACAGATCATAACAGCACTCTTACCAGCATTATATTTCTTTAAAAATGAAAAACAAAATTATTTTTGAACTTCATTTGCAACATATTTGAGATGTGTTCACAGCTAATTGCACCAACTTTGGAGAATTATTTTTAAGATTGCTGGGTGTATTTAATAATATTAGCCATGTTGGGACACATTAAGAGCACCAGGTAAAAAATGGAAGCTGATGCATCAATAATTAATATTTAATTTGTTTCATTTCAGATCGTGAGGACCAGTCAATCCTATGCACGTGAGTGTCATTTTCCTAATTTTTAAAAAAAACAGTGGTTTAATTAGCTTGTTTTTGTTTAATTTTCTCGTTGTAGGACATGAAATTGAGCTTCTTTTGCCTCATTGCAAAAAAAAATAGGCGATATACATGTACAATGTGTACATTGTACAATGTGTACATTAGAATAAAGGGGAAGCCATTCTTTGAATAAAGGGGAAGCCATTTAAGACTGAGGTGAGAAAAAAAGTTTTCACCCAGAGTGTTGTGAGTTTGTGGAATTCCCTGCCACAGAGGGCAGTGGAGGCCAAGTCACTGGATGGATTTAAGAGAGAGTTAGATGGAGCTCTAGGGGCTAGTGGAATTGAGGGTTATGGGGAGAAGGCAGGCACGGGGACGATCAGCCATGATCACAATGAATGGCGGTGCTGGCTCGAAGGGCTGAATGGCCTCCTCCTGCACCTATTTTCTATGTTTCTATTTCCAATAAATCATTATCTGAAAGCTATTTCAAAGTTATTACATTACCTTTGTGTTTTCTTAAACAGCAGGTAACTTTTGAAAGGTGGCCAATGTATGTATTATGGATCTTTTATGTCATACCATCACTCCTGGTTATCTTTGCAACCAAAGAAATAATTGAAAGTTTTAAGATGCGGTTATGATTGCTACAAGATAAAATGTTCTTGTAGAGAATGTGTTGAATATGTTCTTTTGACAGGAAAGTTAGAGCTGTTGGAAATAGTAGTCACCTTTCCGACTGACACTCCTAGAGCAAGAATTGCCACAAGTTAGTTCCATCCGCTTCACACAAGTAGTGCAATGTTTGATTTGGATCTTCTACCTTTATGGGAGCTATTGTTTTCAGACGGATCACATCTGATGCCAACACGTCAACAATGATTATTTCATGACAAGTCCATTTTGTGAGTAAAGGAGAGCCTAGAAATAACCAGGTGTTCTATTTTCCTAATAATATGTGAATTTGTTTCCCATATATTTGTGATATGGTTGTAATTAGACAGACAATGGTCTGAATAGCTACTTTCTAAGCTGTCCATGATAGAGCGTTCCCCTCCCCCCACTTATTTCTCAGTAACTTATTCTATTATGCAAACGCATCCACCCCACCTTGATTCTTCTATCATCCTCTTATGCAAGGGGTAATTTTAGGTAGCCAACTAACATGCGGTCTTTAGGATGTGATGGAAAATGTCAGTACGGGAGTTAACTTGTGCAATTACAAGGTGAATTGGCAAACTCCACGCGGCACCCAATATCGGAATCGATCCTCTGTTTCTGGAGCTGAGATGGCTGCACATCCCGCAGCGCCACTTAGCTGCCCGTTGGTATCTTGACCAGACATTCTCAATGCATGGTACAACATCAATTTGTTTTCAAGTATACGTGGTTATGAAGATGCGGTTGAGGTAATCTAAATGCTCTATAACTGTGTTTTAAGATCAATTAAGTATTCTTTGTACAGCATTTGTACATTTCTCAAAGGTAAAAGGTAGTTCTCAAAAATTTTAATTGAAGGCAATCGTTTACATTGTTGCTAAATGTCAATTAATTCTGTTCCACGGCTTTTAACCTGTGCTTGAAACCTGGAATTGTTAAAATGTAAATGGTTTGATTTACAGAGGAGAATCTGGTGCCGGTAAGACAGAGAATACCAAGAAAGTGATTCAGTATTTGGCCCACGTTGCCTCTTCACACAAGTCTAAAAAGGAACAAGTAAGTGTCTTTTAATGTATGCTTAGTGCTTAGTCATTTTTAATCTCGTCATTGTAATAGTTTTATTAATCTATATGTAATTGATTTCAAAATATACAATACCAAACATTGTGATCAATCTGTTCCTGTAAAATTTTATCATTGAAATTATGACTGATCAAATTGTAGTTTAACATTTCATTAGTGCCTGTTAAATCCCTTTAACAAAGTAAATTCTTGAAAGTTTCTTGCATATTTTTGCATGCAGTTGATAACACTTTCCCCCTTCAACATTTGCAGCAGTCTACGGTGTTAGCATACGTGAGTGGGTTATTATAATTTGATTTGCATATTCTGCACTTTTTATGCATTTATATACAGATCTGTTGGCTGTTTGGGGAAGTTGCTCAATTGGTTTAAGAAATTGCCTTTTGGGCAATAAAAACTCTTGATTTGCAACTTCCCCCTGATTGAACAAACTCCTGGACTTGAAGATATGATACAGATGTAGTTTAGTGTTTGCTTAATAGTACTTTCCACTAAAGAAATGGAACTAAGCAAATGCGGTCGTCATATCTGTAAACATTCACTGCAGCAAAATTGTGGCTTGAATTGATATGCAATAATTTGATCACATCCAGACCAGAAAATATCATTTTTGATTTGCATAGTCTAATTTCAAATATTGGTCCTACTTAATATCAGGAACATGCTTGTCCTGGCAGTCACTGCAATGATAAGCACTTCAAATTTCAGAAATTCTGGTCATTTCTCTGGACTGTTGTCTTCTTTGGATGGATTTGGAAGCAAATTACAGCTCAGATCTGTATATTATTTATGTTGCATGCTTTGGGTGTAAAGGTGGTGTAAGTGTTTCTTAAAGGGTCTGTTAAAATTGGAGGTGTTTGCATAGAACAATGTTTAATAACTCAATTGGGATGTTTCCCATCCTGAAGGAATCTTGTGTCATTCATTCCGGGAAGTGATTGGGAGCTCTGTGGTACAAAATTAAATGTTAATATTGAAGGTTTTTCCAAACCTTACTTTTACAAACCTCAAAATAAAAAATATAGTGAAAAAGAAAGAATATCAAAGTGTTCATGTAGGAAATCACTTTTCCCCTCATCTAATGCGACTTTAACTATTTTTATTGGTGTGGTTTTAGTATCTGCTTAAAAATAAGTTTATTGGGGAATATCTTTGTCAAAAGTTGCTTCCCCTCCAGTATGTTGTCTTAGTCTTTGCAACCGCTGTCAAGTTTGTTCCTCTGACCAGGAAAGAGATGTTTCACACTTTTTAAAGTAAAAATGTCCCTTCAAATGCAAATTCTTCACATCACAAGTTTGTTATTAAATGGGCAGTTACAAATCTATGAATTCAGTCCAACTGTTATAAAGCTCAAACTGAATGTCAAATTAATTTTGATTTTGACTAGCTACCTTTCATTTCCCTTAATCAAACTTTTTATTCGCAGTTAGCCTCTAGTCAGTATTCCATTTAATCGACAACAATATGTAGCACAAAACCTACGCCTGCATTTATAAGATTCTGTTATGTGCATCACAGGAAATATTTTTAATTCCTCTAATAGGATTTCAGCTTTACTTTTAAAAAGTAAATTGTCCAGAATATATAATCTTGATTGCCATTTACCAGGATGAGTCCATATAGTGAACACTAATCTTGAGGCACAGATGTGAAATGACTGTTCAGAATGCAACTTTGTGATGTTGTTAATTGTGCTGTAATAATTGTGTACGTAATTCTGTGTAAAATTAAAGTCTCACCATTGCATTGTAGAGCTGCAATAGTGTACTAACTATCAATTGATAACGCACCAAAATGGATGGAATAAATCTGTTTGTGGAATAAATTACTTCATTTCGAAATCCATGAAGTAAATGAAACACAACTTCAAATTGACAATAAGGCATTATTATTACAAAAAGTCAAATTTTCCATTGTCCAAATTTGGTTCATTCTAAAATAGATTAAAATGATTTTATTGGATTGCTTTACAGCTCTACTAGATTGAACAGTTTCCATGTCTTGCTTCTTACCTGCCTAATGTAGCACTAATGCTAAAGAAAGCTACTGACATATTCTAACAATGTTATAAATGGTGGAATTAATAATTGGTGTCTCAGTATGTTGTCCATTACATTTTAAAATTAAGTGTGGCATGCCTCAAATTAGGGGGCTGAATTTGTTTCTTCCTGTGATACTTTTTCACATCCAGTATACTGCATTCTTTTTCACATCCATTCTTCTACGAATACTTGTATGGAAATTGATCCTAATTCCTTCAATGGACTTTTCATAGACATCGAGTGAAGCCAAATATCTGAATCTTGAGCCGTGTTGTGATTTTTGCAAAGACTCTGAAATGATTTTTCTCCTTGGATCAAAGACAAGTGAATGTTTGTAAAACAACCTTCATTATCTGTGGGCAGGTGATAAATCTTCACTAGAGATGTTTTTCAAAGTTTGCATTTTGGGCATGTAAGACCGTCTGTGTAGTTGGTGTCATCAGCCACAAACCTGGATGCTCTGAAGTGTATTTTCCAGGTTATTTAAGATCAGCATTCTTGACTCAAATGAAATCTGTGTGGACATGAGTTGAAAAACTCCCCAAATTAATGTAATTATCAATCATGTTTTTTAAGTAAGTACTTTTTTTTAAGTACTTTTTAAATGTAAACTCCTTTTGAGCATGAACAGCTATTAAATTGTGTGCTTAAAGAAGCTCTGGCTTAGTATGTAAATTGAAGTGTGTTTAGAGGGTATAGAGAAATTAAAACATGTAGGCCATATTTGTGCATGACTTGCTGAAGGGATAGTGGTGAGATGAAAATCTTGCCACTCTTTCAACAAATTGCAGAGAACTTTGGACCTTGATGTTACTAATGACCCACTAGAAATAATGGTGTTGATTTGTCAAGAGGGTCTAAACCAATCAACTGCATATATAATGAAAGTAGAAATTACATTGTTAGCATAGAATAAATCTAGGTATACATGCCTGTCGAGTGCTTCTGGGTAGCACCTTCCTGCCTCAACATCAAATTTCACGGAGATTTTCAAAAAGTGATTCAGTGCTGCTTAGAGAGGGAATCCTTTTATGACTTCTAGTCAGGAAGTTGTTCAGTGCTTATTTGGAATTGCATCTCTCGTGTCAGCCTCTCTAACCCTTTGTCTCCTCGCCCCTTGCAAAAACAAGTTCCAATGACACTGCCACAACACTACTTCTGCCTAGTTTTGAAACCTAAAGTCTGATGACCAAAATTCAAAATGTTCTTAGATCCTGTGTCTACTTGTTCCAGTTAAATGTTTGCATGCCCTTTCAGTGACCACAAGTGCATTTTTGTACCCTCATAGCAGTCAACTGTTGCTTCTAAAGTCTTTCATGTTGCATCAAAGTTGTTGCATATCTGCAAGCGATGCTTCAAAGTCTGCAATTCTCTGTAGTTCTATTTGGAAAGCAGATGTTTCCAAACTAATCTATGTAATGTTGTTATTACAGGGAGAGCTTGAGAAGCAACTACTCCAAGCGAACCCTATCCTCGAAGCCTTTGGTAATGCAAAAACTGTGAAAAACGACAACTCTTCTCGATTTGTGAGTAATAATTATTATAACGCCCAAGGCTAGTAAACAACAGCACGGGCATAGACTCAAAAGTTTCTAAGATACTTATTTGTTACTAGTTTCTTTGATCTGTGGCTTTATTTCCTAAAGTATATTTTGCTACAAAAATGTTTATTAAACAAAATCTAATGAAAAAAGTAGCCAAAGCAAACAACATTTAAATCGTAAGGTCTGTATTCTTCTGCAATGTGTACTTCCAAGTATTTAACATGTACTCTTCAATTTACAGGGTAAATTTATTCGAATCAACTTTGATGTAAATGGCTACATTGTTGGAGCCAATATTGAAACTTGTATCCTTTATAATTACGAAAAGCTGAACTGCAGAATTACTGCAATATTGGAATGCAGCCATTTAATGTGTTACCTAGTGTACCTCCAACAAATTCTGTTTTGTGGCCCTTGGACTTTGAAATGTTTATGTGGAATCTGCCCTGGGGTTTCAATTTATTACACTTTACTAACCCAGAATAAAAGGAGAGGAACTGTTCTTTGAAAGTTAAAGCAGATTTTTTCTTTCTTTATTTACTTGGGGAAATAAATTGCAGGAAGTTATCTGACTGAAAAAAAATAGAATAATTCTGGAATATACTCAAATGAACTCTGGAAAAAATGAATTTGGGAGAAGCAGAAGGAGGAATTTGAGAGGAAAGCTGACATCTCTAATCAGAGAAACTGGGACATCTAGATGAAGGAAGAATTTGAATTGTATTGAATGGAAATAAATACAAAGGAAGGACTGTAATTAGGAATTCCAACATACTTCGGAGGCTAAAGGGGGAAATTGATTTTTGTGTATCTGGAAATCAAACAATTACAGATTTTATGTTTCAGTGTTGAAGGATAGCCAAACTGGAAAATTTGAGTCATGAATCATGTTTTTAATTTGCAGTGTATTATTATCAATGTTACATTGGTATGTGGGATGCAGTAAATAAAGAATAGTTTGAAGCCATTAAAATCGATGAAAAAGCAAGTAATTGGACCCTCAATTACTGAATTAGAGTTAGAATCTGCTCTTAGTTTTGGTTTGCGAATCGCAATTAAATAATATACACATTCATGGAATGATGGAATAACAAAACACAGAAGGCTGTTTGCCCCATTTGGAGTTCACCCAACTTTGAACTGCAGCTAATCCCAATTCTAATTTGGGAGTGCTGGTGCGGGACTCCCAAAAAGTTAATTTGCAAGTCGAATCGGCAGTAATGAAGGCAAATTCAATGCTTGCATTTATATCAAGAGGACAGGAATACGAAAACAGAGATGTAATGCTGAGGCTC
Source organism: Malacoraja senta (assembly GCA_038087875.1). NCBI lineage: Eukaryota > Metazoa > Chordata > Chondrichthyes > Rajiformes > Rajidae > Malacoraja > Malacoraja senta. Next base: position 7,680,773 of record CM075996.1, on the reverse strand, counting down.
TATAAGGTGCTGGTCAGGCTGCATTTGGATTACAAGAATGATTCCAGGAATGAGTGGGTTAGCATATGATGAGCGTTTGACAACACTGGGCCGCTACTCGCTGGAGTTTAGAAGCTTGAAGGGGGACCTCATTGAAACTTATAGAATAATGAAAGGCATAGATAGAGTGGATGTGGAAAGGATGTTACCACTGGTGGGAGAGTCTAGGACCAGAGGTCATAGGCTCAGACTTAAAGGGCGCTCTTTTAGAAAGGAGGTGAGGTGGAACTTCTTTAGTCAGAGGGTAGTTAATCTGTGGAACTCATTGCCACAGAGGGCTGTGGAGGCCAAATCAATGGATATTTTTTATGGCAGAGATAAGACAAATTCTTGATTAGAACGGGTGTCAAGGGTTATGGGGAGAATGCAGTAAAATGGCATTAGGAGGCAGAGATGGAATGGCGGAGTAGTCGATGAGTCGAATGGCCTAATTCTAGTCCTCTAACTTGTGAACGTGAATACCTTAGCCCTGTCTGCGGTGTGGTGTGAAACAAGCTTACTAGCAATGAATAGTGCATCGTATACAGTTAGGTTGACTTTCTAGATGTTATACTGTGTCTCTATTTATAACATTCATCATCCCACATGCCTTATTAACAGCTTTGTCAGCCTTCCCTTGTCACCTTTAAGGAATTGTGCATGGATGCACCCTATTCTTGCACTCCTTCAGATTGTATCATTTAATATTCAATTGTCTTCATTCTATGAAAATGTGTGCCTCCTTTTCTTAAATGTTACCTCCCTACTGTCCTTCCTCTTGGAATCTATTATCTGTACCATTTGTTACACGTACAAGTGTGGTGCCATCTGCAAATTTCAAAAATGGTTGCCTTTATCTCCAGTCAGAGTTGTTAAGGTATATCGGAACAGTATTCATAGAGTAGTACCCTGGGGGGCACTATTCAAGGAAAGTAAACTGTTTTGATACTTGATTACTCTGGGGAGCAGTACTATTTTGTGTAAGTTAAGTAATTAAATCTGAATGTCTATTCCAATGAAACCATCCTGCTATGGTTTTCAGTTTGACCTGATAGATATTTTCAGTGAGCAACCAAATTGTGATGCTATTGTTTAGATCTTTAAATTTCATGGTGGAGTTCCTTTAACTACCAACTTTCAGATCTTTTGGAAAAATCTCGTGCCATACGTCAAGCCAAAGATGAACGTACCTTCCATATTTTTTACTATCTTCTTTCCGGGGCTGGAGAACACTTGAAGAGTAAGTTTGTATACTAAACAGTTTTACTGATGAGAAAGTTGTATAGTGATCCTCAAGGGAACAAGTAGAAATTGCATCATGGCATGAGCCATGTCCTGCATAACTTCATGCCTTTTTTGCCTCCAGTACCTTGAGCACAGGTTAATTCCATATATTGATAATTGTGCGAAAAGGTAGTTACCTGGTATCCAATTTGAATTTCATGTACTAATTAAAATTTACATCCGTAGTCTACTGAGGGTAATAGATTTGAAGTAGTGTCCCAGATCTTTTCCTATGTAACTTGTTGCTTCATGTGTATGCCATGATTTTTTCTCAATTGTTTCCTTTTCAAAGTAATTATTAGATTTTTGGTGTTGTAATTCCACCAGAGCAACATATATAATTAAGTGTGACTGTTTCTGAAGTATGTTACTAATCAACTATTTACTATTGTTATTAATTGTATAGTGTAGTACAGGTGCACCACCAATTTCTAAGTAACTGGTGGTCCGGCACCTCCTTTAATCCGGACAAAACTACGATAGCACACTTGAAATCCTCCTGGACCCCACCCCCGAAAATGTGGCGCCCAGGCCAGGTGAGGCAGCTAATCTCAACCTCATCGGGACTTCCGCAGCTGGATGGCGAATTGAAAGTGCTCCTTGCGGCTGTGGCTCTAGAACACTGGCCCGGCTGGAGCTGGCAGATCTGTTCTGTCTTTGCGGGCCAGTATCTCAGCACCTAGGCGGACTGTTTAAGTTCTGTTTGACGCCTCTCAGAAATAGAGATAATCCAGAAAGGGTGCCGGTAAATTGGTGGTGGGCCTGTACTCAATTTGCTTTGTTGATTACTATTCTTTGGTAAATATTTATGCTGGCATGGTAATTTATTTGGTCTGTTTTTAAGGACCTAATGAGTGTTGGGAACACTTTAAGCTGGATGAACTGCTTCCTCCTTTACATGGTGTTAGCTATGAATTTAACTGGTTTGCATTGATCTCTTAACCTAACCGTATAGTAGTTGATTTCACAGCAGTACAACAGTGATTATACTTCATTGAAACATAGAAAATAGAGGGTGGATTGGACTATTAGGTCCTTTGTGCCCGTTCCACCATTTTATAGGATCTAGGCTGATCCTCCACGACAACATCATATTCCAACTTCCACCCATTTGCCTTGACGTCTTTTGTGTGTAGAAAATTTCTACCTTTAATATATGTGACTTGGCCTCTTGAATTATGCAGATTCACCACCCTCTGAGTGAAGCAATTCTCATGCTCTGTCTGAAATGTCAGACAGAGAATCTTCATCTATACTGACTGTGAAGCATCATGAGTAATCTTGATTACGAAAGTGCTGTATAATTAACTTTTTCATTTTTAAGACTAATGTGTGACATCTTTTTGGTTGCAGCTGATCTATTATTGGAGGGTTACAATAACTACAAATTTGTATCTAATGGTCACATTACCATTGCTGGACAGCAAGATAGAGAATTGTTCCAGGAGACGATGGAGGCATTCAAAATTATGGGAATATCTGGTGATGAACTGATAGGTATGCATTAATAAGTAGGAAGAAATGATGTACCATAAAGTGCATTAAATGATGTACTCTAAAGTGTATTGCCTGATTCATAATGATGACATTTTAATGCACGCCTTACATTGCGTAACCAAAGACATTCTTTCCATTGTGGTTAGTGAGAAAAAAAAGTTTTTGGAACGAACTCTGGCCAATATGCGCATCTCTGGTAAAAATCAACATTTTTGCCGATCTTTAATTGCTCTGATGACTTAACTCATGACTATCAGTATTGCTCGTCAGACGGCAAAAGATACTGTGTGAGAATGCTATGACCTATTAATTGCAGAATGGCCTGACTCTCATGAGAACTTAACGTGAGGCCATGTTTTTCTCTAATCCAGTGATCACTAGATGATATCTCATTCCCTAAATTAATAAATGCCACGGCTGTTTAATGATTCTCCTTTTTCATTTCTTTCTCAGCTATGCTAAAGGTAGTTTCTGCTGTACTTCAATTTGGGAACATAATTTTCAAAAAGGAACGCAACACTGATCAAGCTACCATGCCCGAGAACACAGGTGAGTAGATCAGCAATGTAGTGAATCTTACGCGGACTAAACAAACAAGTAGATTCCATAATAGAGAAACTTGTAAATACTGAATTCTTCTTCACTGTTACAATTAAAATGTTGAAAAGAGATTTGGACAGATGCATATATAGAAAAGATTATGATGGATATGGGACAAATGCAGGTGAATGGGATGAGCGCAAGAAAACCCAATGGTCAGCTTGGATGATTTGGGCCAAAGGGCCGGTTCCTGTGCTATATAATTCTATTACCAACTTGATCACGATGTCCTTGAGCAAGGACTGTATTTCAGTTTTGAAAGTATTTGCTAGCTTGAAATATGTACTCAAGCTGTATGAATGAATTTACTTAATGAATTTGCATTTTAAATTGGCCAGAAGCCAAACCTATAATCCAAATACATTTTCATAGTTAGTATTTATAATATTTCAATATATAATCTTGGCAGTGTTTGGTAGCTATGTTAGCTCTCTACTTTTCACCTTTTTAAATTTTGATGGCAAAAAAATAGGTGCAAAGATGATTTCATCATTGGCAGACTTCTTTTTCGAGAAAAATTGGCAAAACAAGTTTGTTTTCTTTGGAATATAGGAGGGGATATCTATTTGAGGTACACAAAGTTTAGAGCCTATAGTAAATCCACCATAGATGTGAGGGACCAAGCAGCTCCTCATTGTGCCATAAATTCTTGATTTTGTCTTGCCTCAACTGCTATGCATAGGCTTCATCTCATCCTAAACTGGCCTTGCCCTGACTAGTTTCAACAAGTCAAGTCAAGAAAGTTTATTGTCATATGTCCCAGATAGGACAATGGAATTCTTGCTTTACATCAGCACAACGGAATATAGTAGGCACGAATACAGAACATATCATATCAGTGAGTCCATATACCATTATATAAATATATACCCACATCAATAAATAAGCAGATACAGTGCAAATAAATAGATAATGGTCTATTAGTGTTAAGAGATTTGTTTCAGTTGAGTTTAATAGCCTGATGGCTGTGGGGAAGAAGCTGTTTCTGAACCTGGAAGTTGCCGTCTTCAGGCTCCTGTACCTTCTACCTGAAGGTAGCTGGGAGATGAGCAACCCTGTGCTTGCTGGCCAAGATGTTACAAATGTAATCAAATAATAGATTGCCAAGGCACAGAGATATCGGATTAGATGAACACAAGCTTGGACAATGAAGCTAAGTCTTGAAGGAGGAACAGGGGAAGTTATGAGATAGAAGTTTTTGAGAATTTTGAAGCACAGGGTCTTAGTGCATGAAGGTACATCTAACCATGTTGGAGTGGTGAAATTTGTGATGTGCAAGTGACCAGAATCGTAGGAAGGCAGACACCTGACGAAAATGGAATGGGTGAATTGTTTAACCAAGAGCCTGTATAGATCGCCAAACAATAAGATCAATGGGTGAAATGGGACTTAGTCCAAGTTAGAATGTAGACAGTAATGATCGGTTAACCTTCAATTTATGGAAAAATGAAGTTATTCAGGAATGTCTTGGAATAATCCTATCTGGTAGTGATCTTGGATGTGATAAAGTTGGGCTGTATTACACAGGTGATCTTGATAGCGCCACATATTAGAACTGAAACTAATTTCTAGTCCCAATAAGCATTATTTGATTCTTGGTAAATTGGATGTTTCCTTCACAGCTGCCCAGAAAGTGTGCCATCTTCTGGGAATCCATGTGACTGACTTCAGCAGGGCAATCCTCACGCCCCGCATCAAAGTTGGGAGGGATTATGTTCAGAAAGCTCAGACCAAAGAGCAAGTGAGTATTTACATTGTTTCTGTGAGTATCTTTTTCAAAGCTAGATCAGAGTGAAGGTGAAGACTGCTAAAAATAGACTGTTTCAAAGCTGTTTAAACAATTTTATTCACTATGCTCAGATTACGCATTCAGATAAGTTATTGTACCATGATTTTCATTGTTCGTAGCCTTATGATTTGTCCTGAATAGAATGAATGCAGTTGGAACAGCTGTGCTCTGGAGCAACATAAATATAACTCGTCTAGAATTTTGATTAGCAGAAACTCTACACAAACGCAAATGAAGCATGCAAAAATCCACCTGGTGAAAATAACATGATGGGATTTTCACATCTTCACTTTGATAGATTTTTAGGATGGAATGCATAGTAGAAGTTAGATAAGTTTTAGAAACATAGAAAATAGGTGCAGGAGGAGGCCATTCGGCCCTTCGAGCCAGCACTGCCATTCATTGTGATCATGGCTGATCGTCCCGTATCAATAACCCGTGCCTGCCTTCTCCCCATATCCCTTGACTCCACTAGCCCCGAGAGCTCTATCTAACTCTCAAATCCATCCAGTGATTTGGCCTCCACTGCCCTCTGTGGCAGGGAATTCCATAAATTCACAACTCTCTGGGTGAAAACGTTTTTTCTCACCTCGGTCTTAAATGACCTCCCCTTTATTCTAAGACTGGCCCCTGGTTCTGGACTCGCCCAACATTGGGAGCATTTTTCCTGCATCTAGCTTGTCCAGTCCTTTTAGTTAGATAAGTTGGACACAGCGTGAAAACAGGATCTTCAGTCCACCAAGTCCACACCATCCATTCATCATCCGTACACTAGTCCTACTTTCACTTCCTACATACTAGAGAGAAATTTCAGAAGCCAGTTAACCTACAAACCAGCGTGTCTTTGGAATGTGGGAGGAAACCGGATCACCTGGAGAATACCTATGCAGTCACAAGGAAAACGTACAAACTCCGCACAGTCTGCAGTCAGGATCGAACTTGGGTCTCTCGAGCTATGAGGCAGCAGATCTACCGCTATGCCACAGTGCCGCCCTGTAGATTTTGCCAGCAAAACAATTTATTTTACAAGAATGGGCATATAAGAGCAGATGCTCTGACTGAAAGCATTAGAAAATATGGTATAATGTAGGAAAAGGCCATTTAATTTATTGTCTCTGCTATACCACCTGGTAAAAGTGTAGGAAGGAACTGCAGATACTGATTTACACCAAAGATAGACACAAGGTGCTGGAGTAACTCAGTGGAACAGGCAGCATCTCTGGAGAGAAGGAATGGGTGACTTTTCGGGTCAAGACCCTTCAGACTGAGAGACGGGAGAGGGAGACACCGAGATAAGGAAGAGTAAGGTATGAACATGAGACATCAAAGGGGATTAAGGAAAATGTAGAATAGATCATTGTTTACTACGAGAAGGTGACAAAGAAAAGGTTGATTTACCTCAGTCATATTCCTGCACTAACGCAATAACTATTGGTTGCCTTGTATTTAAACATAAGTAACTGACTGGATTTCTTTTTCTGTGTGCAGGCTGATTTTGCTGTTGAGGCTTTAGCCAAAGCCACTTATGAACGTCTCTTCCGCTGGCTTGTTATGCGTATCAATAAGGCCCTGGACAGGACCAAGAGGCAGGGTGCTTCCTTTGTGGGCATTTTGGATATTGCTGGCTTTGAGATCTTTGAGGTATTTTGGCGCTGCACATGTAAAACTTGGTAAATTCAAGAAACGTCATGGTTAGGAGTGGATTAGAGCAGTACCGTGCAGGACCAGGCCCTTTGGCCCACGATATAAATTTGCTCATAAAGACTCAGTGAAGTAAAATCTCTATGCAGCAGTCTTGTATCTACATCTTGGCTAATGCTACGTGGGTATTTTGTAATGTTCAGTCCCTTGCTCTGAAATAAGACACTTTTCCTTTTAAATTGTGTGACCTATCTTAGTGATTCTGTGTCTGGGATGGGGAAGTAGTGAACAATATACACAAACTAGCTGCATAAATGTAAAGCTCACTAGAGTTTCTCAGGCACAGTTCTAAGATGACCCACCAAATTACTGTAACATAGATTTTAAAATATTCTTCACTGAAGCCCGTTAAAACGGTAAAGCTGGGCTATTTGCAATTTTGGGATGTGCTTCATTTTGTTAGTATTGTTACATTTGATATTGGATTTCAAATTAAGCTTTCATAAACGCTTTAATTAGAAAGCCCTGGAACTGTGAGTAAGCCTATGGCATTTTTTTCCAAATAATACTCAGTAAAAGAAAAGATACATGTAGGATCCTAAATCCTCTCCCAACTGTGATGAAGTAACATTTTATTGCAGAACGAGGTGATTTTTATGTGTGCACAACTTTCAATGTTCACACTATAATTCACTGCCTATGACATGGTTTCTTCCAATGGGGAAAACTCAGCAAAAATAAGCTCTGCTAATGGACTCCCCATACAGTCCAGTGGCACAATGTAGTGGCAGATTGTAATACAATCTGTCTTGGTAAGTCCCATACTTCTGTATGAAGATGTCAAGTCTCAATGGCTGAAACCAGCAGTTCTGGTTAGAATTAAACTCCAGCCAGAAAGATATACCCAGCAAGACCCGGTTTTGTTAATGACAATATTTTGCTGATCTTGGCTGCATTAAAAGTGATCATTTACTTAAGGTGAACATACAAAACGTTCTATTGGTTGGTGTGTAGTGCCATCTTTGACTTGCTCCCTTCTTAGTAATGTTCTTTTGCATGTTTTTTGCAGTTGAACTCTTTTGAACAATTGTGCATCAACTACACAAATGAAAAGCTGCAACAGCTCTTTAATCACACAATGTTCATCCTGGAGCAAGAGGAGTACCAGCGAGAAGGAATTGAATGGAACTTCATTGATTTTGGCCTGGACTTGCAGCCTTGCATTGACCTCATTGAAAAATCCGTGAGTCATCCTTCCCTTATTACTTTGCCTTGCTCGCTTTCCTGAAGTATTGATTGAAATGCATTGGTTTTACTTCTCCTACAATTTTATTTTACAGGCTAGTCCTCCTGGCATCCTCGCTCTGCTTGATGAAGAGTGCTGGTTCCCCAAAGCCACCGATAAAACGTTTGTGGAGAAGGTAGTGCAGGAGCAGGGAACCCACCCCAAGTTCCAGAAACCAAAACAGCTAAAAGACAAGGCTGATTTCTGCATTATGCATTATGCTGGAAAGGTAAATTGAGCAAAGATACCAAATTAGGTTAATCTATTAGCGTAAGGAAATCCTGTCATTCAGTCACAATTTTGCGGAATTATTTTCACCTTGGCTTTGCTTATTGTGCTCTTGTATAAAATGAATGAACTTGCAATCTGAACTCCAGACATGTGAATGGGACTTGGTAGTTTTAAATAACAAATATCAATTCATAGTCTATCTCAATATTACATATGTATATTTAGACAAGGTGTCTTCTATTTGCAATGCAGGTGGATTACAAAGCAAATGAATGGCTAATGAAGAATATGGACCCACTAAATGATAACATTGCTACATTGTTGCACCAGTCTTCCGATAAATTTATAGCTGATCTTTGGAGAGATGGTACGTAAATTTTTTAAATCAAGGCTTTTAATCTCTTTGTAACTCCAGTAATTTGTTTTCCAAGGCACCCAGCTGCTTCTCACGTTTCCTAGCCTCAGCTTGATGGCACTATCAAGCACTTACGTATTTCAGTGTTTCTATTCACAAGATCTTGAAATTCTCTCAGTATACTGATAACTAGGTTTGCAGGGTGCTAGCAGGGGGGGGCAAGCTCCTGAATGCAAAAGTATCATACTGGAGCTTGAAGATACTGACTTGTGTTCTCATTCCAATGAGCAAACTAATTCTGTCCTCTGTGCCTAGCATGGGTTTCACTTGCACAGATGAGGAAATGGAAATTTACTTTAGGCAATCTATTCCTGAGGAGTGTTTCGTAAGCAATCTGCGTTAAATATTCCAGATAATCTTTGAAAGTAGGGTAAAATGTTCAGCTAAATAGGGTAGGGTATCAGAATGCAAGATGGGTCGTTATCTAGCATCATAATGCAGGCTATATATTCTCTCTCTAACTTGGTTTCTCTGGTTTGCTAGTTTTTAAATGGTGTATTTTGAAATTTATCCTAGAATTTAATTCAAATCAATACTAATAGAAAAACATAAGTCCTGGCAAGATGGTATTTCAAGGCCTATTATTGTTTTCAATGACAATTGTTAGATTTACACTGCCAGCTCCCTGATTGATTATCTTCTGAGAATCAAAGAACTATAATCTGTTCACAGACCTGGATTATACTATTTCATGAGTGTTTTAAAAGAAAATATGTTTTTGATATCTCATTTCCCTCTCGGGGAATCCCCGGTCTGCTGAGCATTACGCCTGAAGATGCAACCAACCATTTCAAGTTAACTCCATGTTTATTGTCATATGCAGAAGTACGGTGAGGTACAGGAACAATGAAATCTTGCTTGCAGCAGTATCGCCGCACATACTCAGCCAACACACAAAAGCAAATTATGCATAAATTATATATAGATTATACAAAAATTCTACCAGACAGTGAAAAGAGAAAGTCTGCAAAAAAAATCTAGTGCACAACACAATTAGAAACAAGTCTATGATAGTGCAAGAGGTAGTTCAGTCGTCTGTTTTTGAGGTAGGTTTGGGGTTGTCCAGATCAATTCAAGAACTGATGTTGTATATTAGCTGTTCCAGAACCTGTTGTGTGGGACTTCAGGCTTTTGAACCTACTGGTAGCAACGAGAGCAGGGCAGAGCCTAGATGGCAGGCTTCCTCTATGATAGGTGCCATCTTCTTGAGGCATCACCTTGTTCCAATGGTGGAAAGGGTTGTGCTCGTGATGGACTTGGCTGACACGACCACTTTTCAGCCTTTTGCATTCCTGTGTGTTGGAATTGCAGCAACATGCTGTGGTACAACCAGTCAAGGTAGTTCAGATCATCTGTAGAAGTTGCTTAGATTATTCAGTGACGGACAGATTCTCTTTAAACCTTTAATAACTTAGAGGAGCTGGCACATCATCTTCATTGTTACACCTATGTACTGTGCTCAGTGCAGGTAATCTGAGATGTTCACACCCAGGAATTTGGATCAGTATGATTTTTGTTAATCTGTTATCCATCACAAGTGCTCCTAATTCGCTAGAGATCGGAACCGATTTAACCTTGATTTATATTATATTGAAACGGTGCCTTTTCATTCTCATTTTTCCAAATATTACATGCCCAGTTAACTTGAGTTTTGGTTTAGACCTTTGCGGATATGATGCATGTTTTGTTGACAATTCTGGCATTGGTTCAGGATGGATTTGCAAGCATCTAGTAAAGAGACTAGATGTGTATCTTGCAGTTCTCGTTGGTTATTAATTTCTTTGAGGGTTGAATTCTTATTTTTAACACTCTCGGTTTGTTGCGGAGATAAAAGGCTTTCAGCTAGCCTATTTCTATGCATGCTTTCCTATTCTACATATCGAACCAGGTGACATGAGAGAAGACTATGATCTGGTTGCTTCTGAGAATTGCCTGCTCTGACTGTTCATCATTCTCCTCCATTCCTGCTTTTTTTTCTTTCTATTTTCCCTTCTGCTGTAGGTTAATGCAACTCATCTATTTCAACAATGCCTCATCTTGTGTTGCAGTGCTGAAATCTGTTCCACCAACGTAAGCAAAATGCACTTGTGTGGAAAAAGTAGAAATTAAATTAATTTTCAATATTGATCTAATCTAGTACGAGGAATTTTTTTCTGCATTCAATAATGAAATTATTTCATAAATATAACTCTTGTTGGACCTAAATTAAGATATGCACACTGCACAGTGTCCCTTGTCCTGGCAGTTTCTCCAAGACAATTAAGGGCTATGATTATAGTTTATATCCTGGCTTTTCACTTTGGTCTTTAGTTTTACTTCTTTCTTCCACATTATCACGCCATGTGCTACTCCTATGCTAAGAAGGGTGGAGGAATGGCATTAAGTGGCTTGTCTAGAATGGACTGGCAGGTCATGCAAACAGTCTGAGAAAAGCACAGTCATCCTCTGCTTCTGAAATTTCTGGACCCTGCCTGTTTTAAAAAAAAATGGAGCTTTCTATCTTTCTGCTATACTTGCACCTTTGATTGAGAACTAGAGCAGAAAAATTGTAGGAACAGGCATTTGTCCCCTCCTTCCTCCTTTGTCATTCAGTAGGATCGTGGCTGACCTTGGTACAACTTTCCTGCATTAAACGCTTTCCCTTCATTGACAGATCACCTTAAACACACTTTAGTGTCTTCCACAGTTATTTTTATGAAATTAAGATTTCAATTGATCATTAAGAATGTAGAATTTACGTGTCACAGTTATGTTTCATCTTAATTTAGAGATCAATGCATGAACTGGGTTTCCAAGAGCATGCCACGTTTCTGATTCATATAATTAATACTAACATTTTAAAACTATTTTTTACCTGTAATAAGTCATTATAATTTAAGTCTCTCAGAAGTTTTATAGGAGAAGTGCACTGCAAATGTTCCTGCCGCTCCAGGCACCTTCTGTGCTGGATGTATTTTTGAATTTTAAACACCTTTAAAATTTGCTATATTACTATGTACACAATTAAAACAGCTTTGAAATTCAATGTACTGTGGCTATTTAGCTGGACAATGCTCTCTGAGAGCTTAAAGCTTAAGTTACCTGCAGGTAAAATTTTCATAGGACCAGAAGAGATGCTGAACTAGTACTTTTTCTTGTGGTTTTCAAGGGTAGGTGGGATGTTATGGAGGGTAGATGAAAATGGAAAGTGGCTCCCGGTAAACCCATTTTCCTTTTTCCATCAAGGAAAGTTTTCCTAATATAAAGGGCCAGTTGAAGATTTCTGGTAAAATAACATGGATGGTACATTTTGACTTAAAAGGAAACATTTCTTTTTAGTTTCTAAATTGTTTCCATTTTCCACACATAGCATAGTAGGCCCCTCTCGGTCATGACTGACCATGGGTGATGCATCCTGGTCGGATGCAAGCCTGGGCGATGTCGTATGGAGGACAGGCTGTTGCCCATGCAGCACGTCCCCCCCTCCACGTCGCTGATCGATCCAAAGGGACAGCAGGGCTGTTACAGTTTGGCACCAAGGCCGTCGCAGGAGCTGCCAGAGCGAGGTTGTAGACAATGACGAACTGCCTTAGGGGCTCCGACTGGATTTTCTTGAGGTTTACTCCTGGAGCCTTTTCCATGACTGGATATGGCCACAAGGCAGTGGAGGTTTTAAATCAGTTTTTCCTCTCCTACATAGCATTTGTCTGCTTTATAGCTGCCAAACCGAGTCAGTTTAACTTAATGAGAAAATACTTCAGATGTAATTTTTATGATTTTAATAAGATTTGTTTTCACCCCCTCCCTTGTTACTGTCTGATAGACATTTTAAACATCCGCTCTCCATCCCATCTCAAACCACAAAAGATTAAACTGATATTCTGTGAATGCTAGTGATTTAAAGTTGAGCAGAAATCTAACATTCCAAGCTTCGTCAGGAGACTAACATTAGACCAGATGCAGGGAATAGAGATGGATCACATGCAGGCAGAAGGTACTACTACACCTATTCCTTTTCTACAGAGATGCTTCTGACCTGTTGACTTACTCCAGCTTTTTGTGTCCATCTTGGGTATTACTTCAAATTGGCTTTATTTTGGGCACAGATATCATGGGCCGAGGGGTGTGTTACTGAGCTGTTCTCTTCTATTATCTCTTCAGATGTTTGTAGGGAACAAACCAATAGAAGTTTGTAATGGAAGTTCCCATAACATAGATAATGATTGTGTATTAGAATGATGGCATCATCTCCAAAGGTTCTTGGTTAATTACTATTTGTATAGCTGAGAAGTAGTAGTGTTATCAGTTCCTCTCAGAGATTTATTGTCTTGTTGGTTAGATCTCCTCTTCTATCTTTTTTTCACCTTGGACCACTTTTTGTAAACTAAATTCTATCCACTCCCTTGATTGCAATGATAGAAAATTATACTTCAAAGCATTAGAGCAGAAAGACTTTGGTGTCCTTATAAATATCCTCAAAACAGCATGCCATATTGAAAAGGTAACTTAAAAGTATACATATGACTTATTTAGATTTATAGTCATAAGAATAATAAAACTTAAAAGTGGGGATAGTACTAAAACTTTAATTGATTAGGATGTTATTGGAAAATAATGAATAAATCTGGCTATCAAACCTGATGAACGGCTGACATTACTCACACCTGAGTAAAGAGGTTGCTTACCAGGCTGCTAGATTTTAGTTTAGGTTTTGGTTTGCAGAAAAGTATGTCGCAAAGTTTTAAATTAAGGAGTTAAGTAACCAGAAATCCTAACTTTTTGTCAATGATTTTAAAGGGAGGCAAGGACATTTTTTAAAACTGATCTGTTGGACTCTGAAACATTATCTCCTAAAGATGGCTGGAACGTCAAAGGCCCAGTGTCAACAATCAAGTACAGGCATGATAGGCCAAAGACCTCTGCGCATAAGATTCTATCTGCAAGGAAAGTCTAATGGATGAAAAGTTTGTGCAGTGAACGGACTTTGTGGGGGGTGGGGGTGGAATGGTCCTTTTCTAAGAGAGGAGATTGAGGACATCTAATGTCTTTCCAAATGAAATTTTTTAGAGGGTAAACATTATTGTGAGTGGTTATGAATGTTAAACAGTTTAAACCGCTTAAAGATTAAGCAATATAATTTAAGTAGAAAATATTAAAGAAAATGAGTAAATAAGACGCAGATAACTGATGAAACTGCAGTTAACAAGAGTTCTTCTTAGGCCCCCTTCGGTCATGGCTGACCATGGGTGTCTCCAGGGTGTTATTCCCTATAAGGAGGGGCGTGTCTTTGTTTAACGTGGGGAGACTGGTGCACAGATAGCCACCACACGATCTGGGTCAGGATCCAGTGGCATGGAGTGCAAGATGACCGGAGACCCTTTTCTGCTGCAGCTTTCATCCGCCTTACCAGCCGTTGTGACGCTCCACTAAAGTCAGCCATCATCCTCCGCCTGTTCCACCGTTGAGGTCTTGGTTGGATTGCTCTTTGTCAGAGACATCCCCCTCGACCTTATCGCCATGGGTGGCCCTACATGGAGCATAGCTCCAGATGGCATCGCTCTCGTGTCCACACAAGCTTCACCACCACGACAAGGTGACAATCCACGGAGAAGTAACAAGAATAACCGAAGGATTTAAAAAAAATGATGACTCATATTGCAGAGCGGATTAGTTTGGTTGTAGTGGGTGAGATTTGCTTTTAGTGCAGTTTTATCTGTTAGTAGCAAAAATCAATTTAAAGAAAAGCTGTGAGAGAAAAGGAACAATTGCATATCTCCTTTATCCTTTGTAATTTCTCACAGTAATGTATTTTACCTTTACAGTAGCTGCACTGATAAAGATTCCTTGGGTGGACCATAGTCTGTTTATCAAACGAACCTGCGATTACAAAGTTAAATTGTTTGATGTTCATGTTCAGTCTAGAGTTTATCCAGCACTGCATAGAAATGACAGCTGAAGTTTAAAGCTGAAGTGTAATTTGTTTATCCTACATCGGTGTTAAAACTATTTTTTTTAATTGCACCTTTTAGTTTTTATGGATATAGTAGCAGCAATATCAGTCAAAATGCTTTTGCCTGTTGCAGAGAATTTTCATTTACTCAGACACTCACTATTTGAAATTGGTGCTGTCTTCTATTTAAACAAAATTCTCATTTCATCTTAGGTGTAGGAAAGAACTGCAGATGCTGGTTTAAATCGAAGATAGACACAATGCTGGAGTAGCTCAGCGGGATAGGCAGCATCTCTGGAGAGAAGGAATGGGTGATGTTTTCAGTCTGAAGAAGAGTCTCGACTCAAAACATCACCCAATCCTTCTCTCCAGAGATGTTGCCTATCCGGCTGAGTTACTCCAGCATTTTGTGTCCACCCTCATTTCATCTTACTTTGTTATGAGCTGTTAGTAGTACTCTAAATGTGCATGATATATTTGCGGAGTAAAGAAAGCTATTGGCTTGTTGGCTTTCATAACGAGAGGATTTGAGTATAAGAGTAAAGAGGTCCTTCTGCAGTTGTACAGGGCCCTGGTGGGACCACACCTGTGTGCAGTTTTGGTCTCCACTGGCTCTCCCTTGTCCATTTTCCTAGTTACATCCTCAAAAAATTCCAGAAGATCAGTTAAGCATGATTTCTCCTTTGTAAATCAATTTTGAAGAAGGGGAGTGTCTTAATCGACTTTGGAAATTCATTCCTCAATCAACAATACTTTTTAAATAGCAGAATGTAATTGATCATTATCATGGTACTGTTTTTTGGTGTTTTGTGTAAGTTGGCTGCTGCATCTCCTATGTTACCACAGTAACTACAGTTCAAAGGTACTTTATTGGTTGTAAAACACCTTGATATATTTTTCAGTTTGTTTTTGTCTTCACTCAATTTAATTCAAAAGAAATTCCAAAGGCTTTGAAATATCACCTGTGTAGGTTACTCAAAATCCTTGTGTCTTTTGTATTTTAATTCTGCTTGTAAAAATTCTTTGCGGAGTCTCAACTAGTTTAATCGACCTACTGACACTCTTTTGTTTTTTCATACCTGTATCGTAGTTAACCACCTTGCAACAATTCCTTTCTTAGTGGACCGCATTGTTGGATTGGATCAAGTTGTAGACCTGTCCCATGCAGCATTACCTGGTATGTTCAAGACCAAAAGGGGCATGTTCCGTACAGTCAGCCAACTTTACAAGGAGCAGCTTTCCAAACTGATGGCCACGCTAAGGAATACCAACCCTAATTTTGTTCGTTGCATTATTCCCAACCATGAGAAGAAGGTGAGTGCTAAACTCCTATGCCAGTGCGTATTGGTTTATTGTCACGTATGCAATATGCAGTGAAGAGCTGTGTTTGTATACTATCCAGTCAAATCACACAATACATGAGTAGAAACAAGCCATACACAAGTACAACAGGTATGCCAAGTAAAAATACAAGAGTTGCAGAATTTAGTGTTACAACGTTATAGTAATGGAGAAAATACAGATTTTGAAGAAAAAATGCAAGGTCAGCAATGAGGTAGGTTGAAAGATTTGGACTTCACCCTGACATATGGCAGGACCATCCACAGTCTGATAAGGAAGAGGCTATTCCTGAATTTGGAAGCTTTTATACCCTGCTTTTCAAGCTTATCTTCTGCCAAATGGGATAGAAAAGAGGGAATGACCTGAAAAAATATAGTCTTTACATTGGCTGCCTTTCCATGGCAGTGTAAAATGTTGATGGAGGGGAGACTGCTCTGTGTGATGGACTGGGTTACATCCACCACTCTCTGAAACGTCCCTCTGTCTTCGGCAGAGCTGTTGCCAAACCAAGCTGTGATACACCCATGGAAATGCTTTTATGTGGTGCATCCTTAGAGGTTAGTGAGAGATGTTGATGTGCTGAACTTGCTACGTTTTCTGAGGAAGTAAAGGCTTTGGTGAGCTTTCTTGGCCGTAGTGTCAATGTGTTTGGTCCAGGACAAGTTGTTGGCGATATTTCCACCTCCGAACTTTAAGTTCTTGTCCATTCAGCAACTATTGGGTATGTTCAATGGTTCTGATGGTAAACAGCCAACCCTGGGGAAAGTTATTTCTGGATATTGCAGTGTGTACAATAACCTTTTCTCAGTATTGAGAGGCCTATGTCCATTATCACGATTCTACAATACCTGCTTTTTAAGATTTTGTCGGGAGTACAATAAATGAATAATTCCCTTATTTGACAGTCTGGAAAACTGGAAGCTCACCTTGTTTTGGAGCAACTGCGATGTAATGGTGTCCTCGAGGGCATTCGTATTTGCAGGCAGGGATTTCCCAACAGAATCATTTTCCAGGAATTCCGCCAAAGGTAACGTTATTGATCTTTTCAGTGGTGAATTTGTTAATCCTTTGCACAGGAATGTTCACTTCCCTGAAATACCTGCTGATCGCCTGGCATGTCAAGCTAAACATATGCAGCGAGTAAACTCTGACTAATTTGTAAGCCAACATTAATAAAAGCTTTGAAAATGATGGTTTAACATTTAAGGCCTAACTAGTTCCATTGATGTCCTTCATTACCGTACTTCATCTGAGTTGCATGTAACACCAATCTGTCATTTATGGTAATTAATGATGGGCAGTAAGTGCTGCCTTTTAACTGTTGCCCTCATTGCATCAACTATCTTGAATGATTCTATTCTGTGCAAGCCATTTTATGCTTCATTATTTGAAATATAATATCCGAACTGGGCTACATTTGGTGTTGGATATGAAGATACGTAATTAAAGCAAGTAGACTCCCAGTTGAAATTTGCCAGCAAGATCGTGAGTTGCCTAATTAGAGCTATAAACCTATTATAATTATATGTGCTAATCTAGAAATGTCTTCCACCAATATTTCAAAAACGATTCTTATTTAACCAATATGGTTGCTATTGTTGGCGATGCAGACAGCCAATATTAGAGTACAACTTCCTTCAGTTGCCTTCTTATTGACTGCTCTTTATTAATTGCATGTCAATTTTGTTTCCTATAATTTTATTACAGATATGAAATCCTTACTCCCAATTCCATTCCCAAAGGTTTCATGGATGGAAAGCAGGCTTGTGTGCTCATGGTATGTAGTTTTAAAGCTGTTTCTAGATTTAGCAACCATTTCTAACTCGGATTGTAAATGTTTTGTTTGATCAAATGCATGACACTTACTTGGTAAGAAATGGAAACATGTGAAATAATTCTTGATGTAACAAAGTTTAGTGATTGGTCATCTGGCCTATGTACAAAGCCGCTGAGAATAGTGTGACCTGACTGATGGAAGCTTGAAGGGCAATTTCCATTTGCTTGCTGCTTTGGTGGGAGGAGGTGTAGGTTGTGCTGGGAGTGCACAGATTAGAAAATTATCGAGATGACAAACCAGTTCCCCTGTCAAGAATGGCACTCTCTGCTGCAATAGCCTTACGAATGTATTTTTATTAGAAGACTGCAATACATTAACAGTATTGTTTCATATTTTCCAATTGGATTCCCCAACAAAATTACATGACAATGACTAACTGGAGCATATGCATTAATTGAACTTGATATGCTTTTAGATCATGAAATAGTTGATTTATACTTGTTTGATTCAAACGCAATTAGCTATTGCTTATTCAAAGTCGTTTGTAGGTAAATAAGAGTAGAAGAGAACCTCAAAACTAATTAAATTGATCTGATTTAATAACGCTAATGTATTTATTTATTTTTCAAGCATAACTATTTTTACTGTTTGCATAGTATCCTACAGAATCCATATTTCTCCATATATGTTGGCCTTTTCTTCCTCCTGACATTCACATTGCATTGGTCATCACTGGCAGGCTGCCAGAGGCAAGAACCAGTAAACCAGCAAAAGTAGAACAATGCTTTGTAGCTATATATATATTGGATGATAACTCAAATTCTGCCTAGATCTGACAACCCTATCACTTTGTATATCCATCAGGTGAGACTAATCTGCTTTAAATGTTTCCTGAAACCTTTTTCTGCAGATCAAAGCTCTAGAATTGGATTCTAACTTGTACAGAATTGGACAAAGTAAGGTGTTCTTCCGTGCTGGTGTGTTGGCTCACCTCGAGGAAGAGAGAGACTTGAAGATCACAGATGTTATCATTGAATTCCAAGCCTTATGCAGAGGTTATCTGGCAAGAAAGTAAGAACCTAATTTTTGAATGTTTCCTTAATTTAATGACGGTAGGCAAGGGAGCTCTGCTATTCCTCTCCAAACCTCATTAAAAGCACGTTCATTTTAAAGAAAATTTGAAATCTAGCCCATTTGTTTGACCAAAGTAAATTTGACTTTTGTAATGCAAGGAAATTAGCAACCCTTTTTATCAATGCCCGCTAATTAGAAAGTGAAGTGTTCTTGGAACTCCGTAATGGTCACTTTATAGTCTTGCTGGAAACTTGTACTATTGCAGATTGCCCAGGCAATGTTTTAATCCCATGTTGATCCATCGTGATCCAATAGTTTTGCCACTATTCCAATTGACGTAGTCATTTAATCTAGCCTTATTCTTTTTACATCCTCCCCACAAGGAAAAAAGAAAATCTATGATATTTTGCATTGCAAGTAATCTAATGGAAATTTGTTGTAAAATCATAGTACTAAATCTATTTGAATTTAATGTAACATCTGCATTCAAGCTCCACATTTACTTGATTACCTGAAATACTGCTGTTACAAAATAAGGTTCTATTCTGGTTTGGATTCCCTGTACAAACCAAAAGGGTGCCAGGCAATCATTTGCCAAGTGATTGCTATTCTAGATTTATAAGCATTAATAATAATTTAGTTTGTCCTTCTGTTTACATTGGTTATCAATAAGTTGGTGAAAGTAATCGGTGATGCAAGGAACTGCAGGTGCTGGATTACAAAAAAGACAGAGTTTGTGCCGCTGATTTACTCCAGCATTTTGTGAGTCTGAAGAAGGGTCCCAACACAAACATTCCCTATCCATGTTCATCAAAGATGCTGCCTGACCCACTGAGCTACTCCAGCACGTTGTGTCTTCACTTGAATTGGCAATTGAAGAAGGGTTTCGGCCCGAATCGTTGCCTATTTCCTTCGCTCCATAGATGCTGCCGCACCTGCTGAGTTTCTCCGGCACTTTTGTGTACCTTGGCAATTGAAGCTTTGTGTTCAGAAGAAAGTAGAGCATGCTGTTAATATGAGTTAGCAAAATAGCATTCCGGAACTTCTGACAACAGATTCCTTTTCTATATTCAATTTTGTAGGATTGTCCTTTGTCAAAGTTTGACTTGTGCTAAATATTTGACCTGATATTTTGTTTGCAGTCCAAAATTGTAAATTACATTTCTTTCCTATTCTACACTTCAGTATTTGTGTGATACATGCAGCTAATTTTAAAAAGTACAAGTTTGTGTGGAGCCACTTCTAATGGAACTGTTCTTGTTGCCACTAATTATAGGGCCTTTGCCAGACGCCAACAGCAGCTGAATGCCATGAAGGTAATTCAAAGGAACTGTGCTGCTTACCTGAAACTACGCAATTGGCAGTGGTGGAGACTGTTTACAAAGGCAAGTATGATGCCCCAGAAGATGCAATTTGTTTTACTTTAACGATATCAAAATGTAGGGTAATTTATTAAATTTCTATGTTTGGGAACTCTTATTTCCAAATAAAAATCAATCAATTGTTTTAAACTCAGATATATAGGGTCATCGGTTTTCCACACATGACAAAAAAAAACAGTGGTCTTCTACCATGTGAATGTATTAACACGAGTATAGCTCTTCTATCTATTCCTAAATCTCACCTCTTGAAACATTGGTGGTGTGAGGAAGATGGGATTCTCCATTGTCTTCACACAACCTTTATGCTGAGATCCCTAAATCAGAAGCCTCTCAAATCCCAAAAGCTCCACTCATGCCAGTGACCGATTGCCACTGCTCTGACTAATATACAATGGACAGATTGAGTTTATTGCAAGACAATGTAAAGAGATGTATTTGGGAAGGTCTGATTTTGAAAAGGCCATTTAAAAATGGCATAATGTTGATAAATGAGGTTGGGTACTGAGATACTGGCATTCTTATCTACAAGTCTTATTTACGGGCATGCTGAATATATTTTTGTTAATGAAATGTTAGTTAATTGGGTAGTATAAATAATATAACTATTTATATAGACCATGCTTTAAGACGGATGCGGTTATTATCGATGTTGGACTTGATTATGAGAAATTTGGCGTTGATTCTACTCCATAGCTAACCCTTGACCTGGGAATTAATCAATTAGATGTGACACAAGCTGGAGTAACTCATCGGGACAGGCAGCATATCTGGAGAGAAGGAATGGGTGATGTTTTGAGTCGAGACCCTTCTTCAGACTGGTCAGAAGAAGGGTCTCGACCCGAAACGTCACCCATTTCTTCAGAGATGCTGCCAGTCCTGCTGAGTTACTCCAGCTTTTTGCGTCTATCTTCGGTTTATACCAACATCTGCAGTTCCTTCCTACACAATTAGATGTGGCATCCTGGTCGGCATGGACGTTGGGTTGAAAGATATTGTTGAAATATTTAGGAGTGCTGTTTTTGAAATAAATAATGTAAAGCAATAATTGAGGTTCTGAAAATGAACAATTTTGTACAGCACGTGGAGAAAACTTCTGAGTTGTAGTTAATTGCCAGTGCTCATCTAACATATTTGACAAATAATCTAGCAGGGTGATGAAAAATGTGTTCAGAGTTGTTGGGTTCCGGATTGTTCTATCTGAAAAGGCAGTGGAAATAACTTTTGCATTGATGCTTGTGGATGAGGCATATACAAGTTTATGATCTGAATTTAATTGAATTGGTGTTGGAGGAGGGGGGGGGGGATTAATGTCTCTTTCAGAAAGCCCTGGTGGCTATGTGTGCTTCTTTTATGATTATTACCTAGGAATTCACCTAAATCTACAGCAGTAGTAAGTGCATTGCCTGTCTTGTACTTCCAACGTTGATGAATTTTCATGTTTCTATTTTCATAGAAAAGTATCTGAGTAGAATTGATCTCATTATAATTTTATCCCTTACTTTTTAGATAACTTTTTTTTAACCACTTCATTCATTCTTTAATCTAAAAAAAGTTCTATCTAGAAAATATGATTTGAACAAAATATGTTGTAATATCGAAGAAGGATCTTTGTGAAATCTCTACACTGCTACACAACTGAACTCAATGGCATAATGCTCTGACTTCCATCCCCCACAAACACTGGGTGCTGGAGTAACTGAGTGAGTCAGGCAGCATCTCTGGGGAAAAACAATGGACGACATTGCTGGTTGGGACCCTTCTTCGATATTCTTTGCATATTGTTGAGCATACCCTGATGCAGTATTTTATCTAACGGCACTATTTATGCCCACAGGTGAAGCCTTTACTACAGGTGAGTCGACAGGAAGAGGAAATGGTTGCCAAAGAAGATGAGTTGCACAAAACCAAGGAGAGGCAATTGCAAGCGGAGCAGAGGATGACTGAAATTGAGGAGCAAAACAACCAGGTAAGAATTGTGAAATTCTCTCTTGGCATTCCTAGTATCCTTGCGAAGTTCATGATTGTCCTTATACAGTGTGGGATCATTCTTTTGAAAGCCTTGGATCTGGACTTTAGCAGACAAATGAATATCCAAGCTATCTGGTTAGGATAGACCTGAACGGTCTTTCTTGGAACGCAGTCGTCCACGCAATTTTTGGTGATGACTGGATAAAGTGATCTTGCTTCATTACTTTATCCAGCCTGAATAAAGTGATCTTATTCAAGCTGGATAAAGTGATCTTGAACATGTTCCACCCACCGACTCGAGGTAGTCCTGAAGTAGACCCTCAGGTTCCTCGGACTTTACCTGTATTGATCTTTTCATTGGTACCTCACACTACTCTGTCTGTAAGGCGGCAGGGGTAGCACCGACAGATGATCAGATTGGCGGAAATGAGGACGAGGGATGGGGTGATGGCATACTTGGTGGTGCAGCATTGGGCAAGAGTGTCAATGTCCCACATGCAGCAGGAGACCTACCAATAGTATTTGAAGAGTAGGTTCCTGGGGTTAGCTTGATTGTAGAATGAGCTTCCTCTAAATGGAGGTGATGGTTTGAGTTTGTTTTAATTTTCCTGTTAATGCTGACAAACCTTATTGCCTTGCAGTTAAATGTTGAGAAGTCTGCTCTGCAGGAGCAGCTGCAGGCTGAGACTGAACTCTGTGCCGAGGCAGAGGAGATGCGGTCACGAATGGCAGCTAAGAAGCAGGAGCTAGAGGAGATCCTACATGATCTCGAGGCACGGGTAGAGGAGGAGGAAGAGCGCTGCCAACATATGCTTACAGATAAGAAAAAAATGCATCAAAATATCCAGGTAAAGTGCATTTAAAGTTGTGTGGTATGGGTTACAACAACAGTATATTAAATGCAAAGTACCTCACAAACGTAAAGATTTTGGGATGAAATGTTGAGATCTTTTGATCTCCAAAAAGTCGCAGTTGAGTTGAAGAAAACTTAAGTCACCTGTGTAGGATCAGTTTAACCTTGATGTGAGAAATGCTATTTTGTATTGCCTATATCTAACAAAACTGGGGATAACTTTTTGTTTTCAATGGAAACTGAATTGAATGATTTGGTTGAAGCAAATTTGGTTGAATTGCCCCCAAACCATAGGCTAGTTACACAAGATGACACCTAATTCAGTCAGAAGCATTAATTATATGACACAAAAACCTGATGGGGTAAGATCTGATATTCTATCCCGCCTGTCTCTTATGGATGTGATATTTGCTCCCTTCCATACACAAAAGAGACCAAAGGTCTTGACAAAGCTATTCCAGGAATTGGTTGTGATTACTGAACTGAGGGGGTACTGCATAACATTGGGTACAAAGAAAAGAGTTAAACTCCAAGTCTCAAACATGAGGGTGCAAGGTTGAAAGGAAAGATTTCTGTATTGTAATGTATTTTATTCTGTATTGAGAAAAATGACTTGACCCATAAAGTTCAAGATTAATTTATCGTGTCCTAATGTCATTTCTCAAAATCTTTATGCTAGTAGATTTCTTAAACTGACAATAATGTGGCATTTAGGATAGCCTTGTTCTGAATATTCTAGTACATTTATCACTTGGTACCCTGCTTAAAAATTAATAGAAACTGTTAATAGAAATGTTCACATTTTAAACTTCAAAATTCAAGGGTCCCATAATCCCATAAAGCATTTGGGAAGTAGAAATTGTGCCTTTGTTTTCCTGGATGTGAAAGTTATTTGGATATTTTTGCATTGATACTTTTGAAAGGATAAACCACTTCCATCCAACGTTGTCCAGCAATTAGTTTTATTGTCTATGATCATGTGTGGATAAACCACTTAAATATCCACAAGTTCAGGATTGGGGAAAGTTAATTTGTACATGTAAAGAATGAGACAGTAATGATCATGTTGATTCTATGCCACTTCTAGGAGCTGGAGGAACAACTGGAAGAGGAAGAAGCCGCTAGACAAAAACTACAACTGGAGAAAGTGACTGCTGAAGCTAAGCTGAAGAAAATGGATGAAGATATCTTGGTGCTGGATGATCAGAACAATAAACTATCAAAGGTATACCTTTTTTTTGTCATACAGAATAACTTAATTTTAAAAGAAATCTTTCACACACTAGAGTAATGAATTTCTTTATCTCACCGTGTTTGTGTCATGTGTCTATATGCAGGAAAAGAAACTTATGGATGAGAGGATAGCAGAGTTCACTACGAATCTTGCTGAAGAAGAAGAAAAGTCAAAGAGCCTGGCCAAACTCAAGGCGAAACATGAAACAATGATTTCAGATCTTGAAGGTGAATTCAATGTTTGTGACTATAATGATTTGCTTTACCATTTTGGAAGGTCTATCAAGTCACTTTTACACCATACTAAATAAGGATTAAAGTTTCTTCCCATTAAAACATGAACGTGTTTTATGCCAATCTAATGGTCCAAATCTCCTTAACTGGGTTTTTTAAAGAATGGGATTCAAATTCTTAAACCACCACTGTGAGATTTAAATGTGTCTTTCCCCAATCTAGAATATGCACACTTCCCTTGAATCAAAAAATTGCCAGGATAAGGAACAAGAGGCAGTAGGTTCCTGCTGGTGTTTTGACCAATCTATTCAGTCTCCTTTCCCTGTTTTATTTCCTAAAACTGCAAAATATTTTATTTTCCTCAAATGCTTTTCCTTTTTGAAACCCTAATTCATTATTAACAATGCCACTGAGCAGTACGTTCCACACCAACATTACTGTCTATGTTTATTAAAAAAACAGGTTTCTTGCACCCCCCCCCCTTTAATTTTTGCCTTTATTCCCCAGTCCTTGAGCTATTGGTTGATGGGAAGAACATTTCTGTACCCAAACGACAAAACTATACACAAATGAAAAATCTCTCAATCTTTGCTGGATGGAGAATAATCCTTGTTCACAGTTCAAATTCTTCAACCCGAGAGCCATTCTCATAAATATTTTTTTTTACACACTTGACACATCCTAATATCCATCCTAGAGTAAGGTGACCAGAATTGGATGGACTAATCCAGTTGCTAAACTCCTCCTTTTGTATTCTCATGTTTATGAATTCCATAAGCTTTACCATCAGTTTTCGCAACTTGGCTTACCAATTTGAAAGTTATATCCAGGGTTCCTCTACTCATGCATTTTCTAACTATAACGAAGTATGAATTACTGTTCGTCGTTCCCACGAGTGCCCATAAATTGATTTCAGTGCTTAAAGTCTTGACTAGAATTTTATTTCTGAGATGCTTCTTAAAGAATCTTCAGTTTGGTCAACATTTAAAAGGCATTTGGACAGGTACATGGATAGGAAAGGTTTAGAGGCACAAGGGCTAAATGCGGGCAGTAGGAGTAGTGTAGATGTGGCATCTTGGTCAGCATGGGAAAGCTGGGTCAAAGGCTTGGTTTCTGTGTTGTATGACTCGGACTCTAAGAGATTGCAAATGTGGAGTTTGGAGCAAAAAACAATCTGCTGAAGGAAATGAGCAGGTCTAGCAGCATCTTGCGATGCAGTTCGGGAGAGGAGTTGTCCAGATTTTGGGTCGATGCAGCATTTTGATTATTGTTAACGAATATATACTTGGCCATAAAAGCCAAAGAATAGGAGCAATGACAAATTTGGTTATGTGCTAGCAGATGTTTGTTTTGGAGCTAGAGTAAGGTAGGATATAGTTAACCAAATTATCCTGGACTGGAGTTAACTGCATGGCTTTAACCAATTTTGAGCTTATAAACATAAAATCTGAGAGTTTAAGTCCCATAGTTGCAGTAATTTCAGTTTTTTCTTCAATATGGGGCATTGTGTAAATTTGCACCATGAAAATAGAATGGTCCATAAAAAATGTTCTCCATTTTTTGAAAGGGAAAGGTTGAAGATTAAAAACAAAACAAAAAACTATTGTTGACTAGATTGGATTTTTCCTTCCGGTGGTTCCTTTGAGCATAAGTGGTCCATTGGAAAAACATTTAAATTGCTTGTATCCATTGACCTTTTCTATCCCGAACGTGATTTTGGCCTCCAGCGGGTTTTCTGGGCGTTATCATCTTTTCTGCATTACAGTACTGCTTGTTTCCTGACAGACCGACTGCGGAGGGAGGAGAAGGGAAGGCAGGAACTGGAGAAGAACCGTCGTAAATTGGAGGGAGATTCATCAGATTTACATGACCAAATTGCTGAGCTCCAACAACAGATTGCAGAGCTAAAAGCGCAGTTGGCCAAGAAAGAGGAGGAACTTCAAGCAGCACTCGCCAGGTAAAAATTGTAGTAAGCGTGTAGCAGAGAAAATCAACCTTTATTCCTTAACTGTCTTGCACTACTTGTCCATGCATTAGCCTTTTATCCACTGGAGACTCTGTTTTAGATTTAAGATAGCGTCATAGTCATACAGCAGGGGTCGGCACCCTTGTTCTGCATAGGGGCCGGGACGCATGTCTGAGCGGATGGCGGGCCACATCTATCACATGTACGTATGGATCCCGCCCCGGATGGCTGGTATCAAATCACGTGTTCACAGAGGGTAGACAAAAATGCTGGAGAAACTCAGCGGGTGAGGCAACCTCATGCAAGCCTTGCATGTCTCACCTGCTGAGTTTCTCCAGCATTTTTGTCTATCTTCGTTTTTTTTCAGCGTATGCAGTTCTTTCTTAAATGTGTTCACAGAAAGTGCCCGGCCGTGCCGGCGGCTTTGCGTAGGATGCGGTACAGCCAGAGCTCGGCCGCGCGCGGCGGACTGGGATGAATACGGGAAACAAAATCCGCCTGCGGGCAGATGATTTCGGGTTAGGGGCCGCATTCCGCCCGGGGGCCGTAGGTTGTTGACCCCTGTCATACAGTGTGCCCTTCGGCCCAACTTGCCCACACCGACCAACATGTCCTATCTACATTAGTCCCACCTGCCTGCGTTTGGCACATATCTCTCTAAACCTGTCTTATCCATGTACCTGTCTAATTGTTTCCTAAACGCTGCAATAGTCACTGCTTCAACTACCTCCTCTGGCAGCTCGTTCCATACCCCCATCCCCTTTGTGTGAAAATGTTACCCCTTGGATTCCTATTAAATCTTTCCTCCTTCACCTTAAAACTGTCCACTGGTTCTCGATTTGATAATTAATTTTTGCTTCAACTCTCCTTCCTAGATAATTATTGAGCCAAAGAAAAATAATTTGTAATTGGTGCCGATCAGCCCAACAAGCAACTAAAGTGATTCTCCCCCCCCCCCCCCCCCCCCCCCTCCTTATTTTGAACTGGTTCTTTGTGTTCTATAGAATGGAAGAGGAAACTACATACAAGAATGCAGCCATAAAGAAAATCCGTGAGCTGGAATCTCATATTAGTGAGCTGCAAGAGGATCTTGAATCTGAGAAGACATCCAGGATCAAGGCTGATAAACAGAAGAGAGACCTGGGTGAGGAGCTGGAAGCTTTGAAAACAGAACTGGAAGATACTCTTGATTCAACAGCTACCCAGCAGGAACTCAGGTAATTCTAGAAAGGGAATGACTATATTTGCTTGGCTTGCAGATCAGATCCTGCACATCGAACTTGCAGTCTCTGCTGGTATTGTTACTTGGGTTCCCTCTGGAAATGTTACTTTAGTTTATTATTGTCACATGTACCGAAGCACAGTGAAAAGCTTTTTGTTTGCATGCTATCCAGTCAAGTAAAAGACTATACATTAATAAAATCAAGGTGTCCACAGTGCAGAGATAAATGATTCAATTCATGGATAAAGTCTACGCCATTTACTGCAAGATATAACAGAGAAGTCCAATGGTGCTTATGTCCCTATTGTCTGGTTGTGTTTCAGATTGTTGAAATGATAGTCTTTTTGGGGGGGGGAGGGGGGGGGGAGAATAAATTAATGAACACTGCATGGTTGGTGACAATTGCATTCATATTCTTGGGTATTCAACATCAAACATAGCGAGCGTTGATTTCTAGAGGTTAGCTGTCGAGTGCTTTTCTTTTGCTCTACAGATTGTAAACAGGCACTGCAAAGCTTATAACTTGGAATTTTTTGGATTGCTTAATTCTGTTAACTGTCGTTAAAATTAATTAAAAGAAAGAGAACTAGCATTTTTGCATTGCTTTTTGAATCCGTAGGGTATTTGTCTTTCCCAGCTGACCATTTTGAATGAAATTAGTGTAATAGGTGAAGAGCGTAGCAACTAATTTTCCATCATTTATATTAATTTATCCTGGTCAGTTGAGGGCAAAACACTGATCAAAATATCTGGTGAGCTTGCCTTCCCTTCGAATGGTACCTAGGGATTTTTTTTTGTTCGACGGG
Source organism: Malacoraja senta (assembly GCA_038087875.1). Taxonomy (NCBI): domain Eukaryota; kingdom Metazoa; phylum Chordata; class Chondrichthyes; order Rajiformes; family Rajidae; genus Malacoraja; species Malacoraja senta. The sequence continues at coordinate 7,652,228 of CM075996.1, read as the reverse complement.
TGGTCTGAGCCTGTTATTTGCAAGGTGGCACCACCAACAATGTGGTTCTTCCATGGCATTGCACTAAATTGTCAGCCTTGGTGATGTGCCAAAGTTCAGCAGATGGGCTTAATGATCTTCTGACTTAATAGACATCCAGGCTAAAAATCGTTATAAATGGTAACCTTTTTGATATTTTGAGTACTAAAATTACACTAAACTTAATTAGTGCCATCATCTGGATAAATATTAGTTTGTGACTACTTCTGTGTATTAGAATGTTTAACCATCGGTTCTGACCTCACTCTTTTAAAATCTCTAAAGAGCAAAGCGTGAGCACGAGGTGAGCCAGATGAAGAGAGTTCTGGAAGATGAAGCTAAAACCCATGAAGCGCAAATCCAAGAAATTAGACTGAAACACTCCCAGATAGTGGAGGATCTGTCTGAGCAACTCGAGCAGACAAAACGGGTACGTCAGTTTCTGTTGGCATCAAGTGAAGCTAATGCACGCGCGGTAATGAAGCGATTTACAAAAAAAAAAATACAACTGCACATTGCTTCCGTTACCCCCATGCTGACACCATCTTGAATCAAAATTTGATGGTGTTTTTTAGGGGGGGAAACATGTATTTTTTGAATATGCAATTTATTTTGTAAGAGGCACGGAATTGTATTTGAGCTGCGATTTTCAAAATATCCCGCCAACAGTACCCGCTCCATTCCCAGTTACTAAGCATTGTTCACTTATTACCTTGTAAGTAGTCAAACATTACATATCCACCAATAACAGGAAACACCAATACATTTGGGACTATTTTGATGGCTTGAATGTGCTGGAGTAATTACATTTCCTTGCATACTATTTATCCTGTCTGTCAGCATATAATTTTTTCTCCTTTTTCCATAATTTTTCTTGAAATACTTTGGCTACTTTCTCAGTCAAATAATTCCACTTTCTAACTGCTAAGGAAATTTCTCCTTTATAGACTTTATTTTTCGTGACCACTACTTTTGAACTTGAAGTGGAAGCATTCCCACCACGTGTACCATTTTTAACATATTCATAATTGTGAAAGGTATCTCATGGTCTATTGTTTTTTTTCCAAGTTCAAGACTTGCATATTTCCATGTGACTAAGTTCAAGTTATGACAACATCCTTCGAAGAACTGGAGAAACATTAAGGGGTTTTTATTTCCATTTTGTGTGGTGACCAAAACGACACAGTATTCCTTTGAGCAGTTGGATAGATGAACAGTAAATGATAAAGGGTTTATCATACAGAGCATTAGATTTCCTATGCTATTTGATTGACTTGTAGATAATCTCATTGCTGAAAACTTGAACACTGAGTCAATTAACATTTGTGCAATTCATTTTGTATTGCCATGGACTGGGTTCTAACAAACCTGCTTTTCTTCCCACAGTTCAAATCCGGATTAGAGAAGACCAAACAAGTCCTGGAGAGTGAACGCAATGAACTGAGCGTTGAGATGAAGAGTGTGATGCAGTCCAAGGCAGATTCTGAGCACAGACGCAAAAAACTGGAGTCCATTATGCAGGAGATGCAGGTTAAATATACAGATGGAGACCGATCTCGATCCGAGCTCATTGAGAGAGTTGGCAAGCTTCAGGTAAAAGCACAAACTAGACGGTGCTCTTAATTATTGAGATGTATATAATGTAGCCAAGTGTGCAGATTCAACTCGGTGGTCAGGGCGCTTTAACAATAGTTGCTAATTTATTATTCAAGTATTGTGGTTAATCCTTGTTAAGTAAATTGAACTTGGTTTACTAGTCCTGAGTGCCATAATTTTAAAGGACTCAACATTTTTAAGATAATCACTAGGTTTCAAAATTGGATGATGCTTTCAGCTTCAATTGCAGCAAGTTATCAATGATGCTCTTGTACTTAGAGAAATGAAGGCATTTGGGTTTGGAAGACATTGCCTGTCCAGAAGTCAGTAAAAAGGGGAACATTGTCTTTATTTGGTGGGGTGGCATATGATACCCATTCATAACTTGCACTTCCTGCTGTGAAGTACTCCAGGCCTGATAACTGAAAGTTTTTTTTTTGTGCAGAGTGAATTTGACAATGTTACTACCCTCATGAATCAAGCGGAGAGCAAGGTCATTAAACTGACCAAAGACTACAGCACAGTGGAATCTCACCTGCAGGATGCTCAGGTATGTAAAAGAAAGAATGGATCTGGTTTTGTAAAGTCCCTTTTCCCAAAATTATGAATCTTGACATATCTAATTTTAAACTACTGGCTCCATTACTTAAACTACTTGATCAATGATCAATTAGAATGCACATGTTTGCTTAGAATTAATTATAGCTATTGTTATTGCTATTATTATTAATTTGTCCCTGTCGCAGTCATTTAGATTTGTATTTGCTTGATCATACTGGACGTGTCAAGCGATGCTGATAATTTTCAAATCCCTCCGCAATTGTCTCAGACATTTTTTGCAAAGTGACTTCCAAACAACTGGATTATCACATAAACACACCAGGTTCACTGTCATTGCTTGTCAGTGACTTCAGATCCACTAATATGGTTGACATTTAACCACCCTCGAAGAAGGCTGATCAAGCCAGTCATTTCGAGGGCTGGTTAGGAATCGACAGTGTGTATTTTTTAAACTGAGATTAATTAACAGATTCTTGATTACAAAGGGTGCCAAAGGGTATGGGAAGAAGGCAGTAGAATGAGGTTGAGGGAAAGATAGATCAGCCATGATTGAATGTGGAATAGACTTAGTACGAATGGCTTTAAGCCCCTATCCCACTGTACCAGGTAATTCAAGAGTTCTCCCGAGTTTTCCCCTGATCCGAACTCGGAGAATGTCCATAGCGGGTCCGTAAGAGTTTGTGGATGTCTCGTAGCGGCTCGTAATGCTAACGGTAGGTACTCGGGACATCCGGTAAACTCGTGACGTTTTTTCATCCCTGAAAAAAAATGTCCACGAGTTAAAAAAATACTCGTGATGAGAATTTTTTTTACTTTTTACTCGTGCGAGCCGCTACGAGACATGTGGCTACGGACATTGTCCGAGTTCGAATCGGGAAAACTCGAGCGAACTCTTGAATTACCTCGTACAGTGGGACGGGCTTAAATCTGTTCCCATGACTTATGAACAATAAATGTCAGTCTCGGATGTTCTCAACCCAGCAACATACTTTTTTTGACAATCTTTTCAACAATATGACACTTTTTATTGTTAACAATGTTCTTGCAGTTAACTTGCCTATGTCCCTCTGCACAATCCTCACAGTTCACTTTCCCATTTAGTACAACACTAGGCTTCAAAATTGGATGCTGCACTCCACCTTATCATCCATGTCTTTAATCTAGTTTTAACGAGGCTCAAAGAATAGTTCTGATCTGCATGGCGCCCTTTGAGTAACAAGCTTGCTAACCTGAAGAAGGGTTTCGGTCCGAAACGTTGCCTATTTCCTTTGCTCTATAGATGCTGCCACACCCGCTGAGTTTCTCCAACTACCTTCGATTTTCCAGCATCTGCGGTTCCTTCTTAAACAGTTTCTCCAGCACTTTTGTCTACCTAATATTTAGATAGCCTGATTTACAGGTTTGTACAGCACATCGTAAAACCCAATTGATGTTCAATTTTATGGTTTGAATACTGGAGTGTTGCAGGAACCAGTATACCCAGAAACACAAGTTAATTTTGAACCACATCACTTATGTTGTACTTCTATCTTCTTAACCCTCGTACAGGAACTCCTCCAAGAAGAGACTCGCCAGAAGTTATCATTTAGTACCAAACTGAGACACACTGAAGATGAGTATAATCGGATTCATGAACAATTGGAGGAGGAGGAGGAAGCAAAGAGGAATTTAGAGAAACAATTTTCTGTCCTCCAGACACAGGTAAAAACTATTTCCTGGTGCCCTTTTATTATGGAAAACCTTACAATGACAGCCCCTCAATTCCCCTGCTGCATGGGGGGAGGGAGGTAAGGTTGTTGCCCATGTACCAACTTTTCTACAAGATGATTCCACAAATCATCATTGCAATCATCAGTGAACATTGTAAGGTTCCTTCATTTCAATCTTCAGTTTGGACACTTCTTCAGACTGCTTGTAGTAGGGTGGGAGAAAGCTGGAAGAGATGAGGGGGCAGGACAAAACCTGGCAAGTGTTAGGCAGATACAGGTGAGGGGGATGTTTCATTGGCAGATGTTTGGACAAAGACAAGACTACGTGTAAGATAAGGATAGAAGAGGCACGAAATGTGGCAGGAAGGAATGTATGTTGACGGGTAGGGAGGTTGGTAAGGGAGAAATGAGTGCAAATCCAGGTGGGGCACAAGAAAGGGGGATTCAAATGCATTGTGAATTATTTATCTAAAATTGGAGGAGTCTATGTTCTAGTTGTTGGGTGGTAAGCTACGCATCGGAATATGAGATGTTGTTCCTCAAGTTTGCGTGTGGCCTGAACTCTAGCAATGGACTGAGAGGTCAGAATAGGAAAGGGAGTTAAAATGGTTAGCAACCAGGCGATCCAGCAGGCCATGGCAGACCGAGTGCAAATGATCAGCGAAACGTGCCTAGTCTGCGTTTGGTCTTGCCGATGTAAAGGAGGCCATGTTGGGAGCACTGAATGCAGTAGATGAGGTTAGAAGAGTCGAGAGAGTTTTATTGTCATGTGTCCCAGATAGGACAATGAAATTCTTCCTTGCTGCAGCACAACAGAATATGTAAAGATAATATAGAACAGGAGATAAAAGTTCAGTGTGTCTATATATACCATAGACCATATAAGGTGTATGTGAGTGTTTGTCTCACCTGGAAGGACTGCAGAGGTCCTGGATAGATTTGAGGGAGTAGGTACAGGGACGAATATTACATCTCCTTCAGTCCCTCCGCAACTCCTTGGTTACATCTATCCAGGGATCCCTGCAGCCCTTCCAGGAGAGACAGAGGTTCACATGTAACACAGGATGCTGATGTGTGAGACCTCAGTGTTAACACTATCCAGGAAGAAGCAGCACACTGGGTTGGCACCCCATCTTGGTGTCCCCTCCAAATAACACACCACCTTGTCTTGATATATTGCCATTCCTTCCTGATCATTGACACAACAGGACTGAGGGAGTTTCTTCATGAGAAGAGCTGGAGTAGTTCAAGAAGGTGGCTCACCACAACATTCGTGTGGGTGTTTTGAGATGGGCAATAATGCTGGCCTTACCAGCAAAGACCATATTGTGCTAAATTGATAATTCTGTCTTTTGGCAAAATTGTGCTCTATGGATAGAAGTAATGTCAAAGCTCTACGCTCTTCTCTTTCAGTTCATGCAATTAACTAAGTCCACACGCACACGAATGCACTTGCACACAGAGACAGGCAATTTTACATTTGATAATTAATGGGCCGCAAGGATTTGGGCAGTAAGAGCTATATCTAATTCTGCATTTAAGATTTTTTCCCTTTCACAAAAAGCATTTTCTGAACTCAATTTAACTACATGCATTTATCAGTCAATGTGTTTATAATTATCATACTCTGTACACTAAATTATTGTTAAATTGGTATCAAATAATGCAATTCGTGATGCAGACTAAGTAATTGAAGGCGATTTTTCATTGACTTTTGAATGATGCATTTCCAGTTGAGTGAATCAAAGAAGCGGCTGGATGATGGCTGTGCATCACTGGAGAATGTAGAGGACGGCAAGAAGAAGCTTCATAAAGACATGGAGCTTCTAACTCAGCGCCACGAAGAGAAGACATCAGCCTATGATAAATTGGAAAAGACCAAGAACCGTTTGCAGCAGGAGCTGGATGATGTGATTGTGGGCCTGGATCACCAAAGGCAGATCGTTTCCAATCTTGAAAAGAAACAGAAGAAATTTGATCAGGTGAGTGAGAGACTCGAAGCACATCAATTAATGTATAACCGTTCCAGCGTCTGTTTGCTCTTTGACAAAACAAACATAAAGTGATGAAAAGAAAATGGAGGATTCAAAAAATAAACTCAAATGTTAAGATCATTCCAAACATTGGGAGTGATTCAGTCCAATATTAGTTTAGTTTATTGTCACATGTACAGTGAAAAACTTTTTGTTGCGTGTTAACCAGTCAGCGGAAAGACCACATGTTTACAATCGAGCCATCCACAGTGTACGATACATGATAAAGGAAATAAGGTTCAGTACAAGATAGTCCAGTAAAGTCCGATGAAAGATAGTCCGCGGGTCACTATTGAAGTAGATAAATAAATCTGGACTGTTGATAGGATGGTTCAGTTTTAAATTGAATAAATTGGAATAGTTTTTGTTTTGCAACTTTGTTTAGAAATCCAAGCCAATTTTTAACATTATTTATAACATACCCAAAACATGCAGATCTGATCTTGCATTGTGCCCTTTTGTGTTATACAACATTATTTATAACATACCCAAAACATGCAGATCTGATCTTGCATTGTGCCCTTTTGTGTTATACAACAAAAACATAACATTGAAAGGAGGATTTACCATGTGAATTGGTCAGAAAAGAAGATGGAAAATAGAAATTGAAAGCAGCATTACAGCGTCAGGCAGTCCTCGATGTATAAATGGCTGAGAACTGGTAAATTGTTTGCCTAGACTTGAAATGTGTCATATTTGGGTTCACCCAAGAATATTCACTAAGTTGTTATATGAATAGTCTGAGCACTGCAATTATTCTGTGAAAGAGCTTCAATGTTAAATGGGTCATTTTTTAAAAACATTTCAGCTGCTGGCTGAGGAAAAGAACATCTCCTTAAAGAACTCTGAGGAGCGGGATCGTGCACAGGCTGAGGCACGCGAGAAGGAGACCAAGACACTGTCGCTCACCCGTGCCCTTGAGGAGGCGATGGATCAGAAGGTCGAGATGGAAAAAATGAATAAGCTGTTGCGTGCAGAGATGGAAGACCTCGTCAGCTCCAAGGACGATGTGGGAAAGAGTGTAAGTAGACAGCCCCTGCTGTAGGTTGCAACTGTCCTTTTCACTTCTCTACTGTTTTTGTGGCTACAGATCAAAACGCTATTCATTTAGGCTGTTCATTTATCAAAGCTTGATCATCCTCCCAAGGCTGTGCATTGCCAGCCAGTCACTAACACTCCTGTTTCTGCTACCAGGGTCCATTTGTTTTAGTGCAAAAATTCCAACAGCTAATTTCCATGTGAATTTGTGCTACTTCACTTCCCAACCTACAGAGAGTTCTTGTCAACATTTTGAATATATAGGGATTATTTTGTATAAAAATGTGTTTCATTTTCTGCTAGATAATTTATTGAAAAATTGTGGCTTTCTTCAATCTTTGCTGGGATATTGATCACAAAAGAGCTATTTTCGAGTCTTTAGGGCCTGTCCCACTTGGCCATCATTCGCGCGCCATTTACGCGATCTGCTAGCGTGTGGGAAGCGTGGGACGGGTACATGGAGTGATGTGGAGTGTGGACTTAGTCCTGTACGAAATCTTCGCGCGCCACCGGCCTGTCGCGTAACTGACGGCCAAAGTGGACTAGGCCCAAGACCCTGGCGCGGAGCAACGTCTCACATCCAACAGCAGCAGAAGCAGGCAAACAATCGCTGAGCTCGACCTGGGGCTCATGGCCGTTGCGGATCTGGATCCGCCCCCACTCCTATTCCCAAAGTGGGGCCAAAACGATTGGAGATACACACAAAATGCTGGAGTAACTCAGCGGGACCGGCAGCATCTCTTGAGAGAAGCAATGGGTGACGTTTCGGGTCGAGACATCATCCATTCCTTCTCTCCAGAGATGCTGCTGGTCCTGCTGAGTTCACTCCTGCATTTTGTGTCTATCTTCAAATGACGTAATTTGCTCCATACGGCTATGCGGACGCATGATGACGCGCACAGTCACTGGCGTAAATGACGGCCCAAGTGGGACAGGCCCTTTAGATTCATAGACAAACAGCATGGGAACAGGACCTTGGGCTCATCTTGCCCACGCCGACAAATGCGACCCACCTGCCTGCGTTTGGTTCATGTCCCTCTAAACCTATCTTATCCATGTACCTGTCCAAATGTTTTTTAAACGTTGTGATAATACGTGCCTCAACTACCTCCACAGGCAGCTCGTTCCATACACCCATCACCCCTTGTGTAAAAAAAAAAAAAAAAATGTACTCCTGGATCCTATTAAATCTGTCTCCCCTCACCTTAAACTTATGTCCGTTGGTTCTCAATTTCCTCTACTCTGGGCAATACCTGCCTCAACTACTTCCCCCGGCAGCTCATTCCATAGGTATTGTTCTCTGCAGTGGAAGATTTTTCAATATGCTTGAAAGATGCCAGTGTTACAGATTGGCTCGAGTTTATATTCTATTTATTTATCTGCAGGTACACGAGTTGGAGAAGGGGAAACGTGCTTTGGAGCAGCAGGTGGAAGAGATGAAGACTCAGCTGGAAGAGCTGGAGGATGAGCTCCAGGCCACTGAAGATGCTAAGCTGCGCCTGGAAGTGAATCTGCAAGCCATGAAAGCTCAATTTGATAGGGACCTGATGGGCAAGGATGAAATGAGTGAAGAAAAGAGGAGACAACTATTTAAGCAGGCAAGTTTAGACCCCAGGTGCACAAAAATGCTGGAGAAACTCAGCGGGTGCAGCAGCATCTATGGAGCGAAGGAAATAGGCAACGTTTCGGGCCGAAACCCTTCTTCAGACTGATTCAGTATAGACCCCCGTCCCACTTACGTGTCCTTGGCACGCAAATTACCGACCTCGTCGTCGCGTTGAGGCGCATGGGCATCGTGTGGCTGCGCGGAGGGGTATGGAGTTGTGCGCGGTATCGCGTGGCGCTCCGGGATTTTGTACCGAACGAAATCTTCGCACGCCACGGGCCTGTCACGTAACTGACGGCCAAAGTGGGACAGGCCCAAGGCCCAAGACCCTGGCGCGATGCAACGTCTCACCTTCAACAGCAGCAGAAGCAGGCAAACGATCGTCGAACTTGGCCTGGGGCTCACGGCCATTGCGGATCCGGATCCGCCCCCGCTTCCACTCCCAGAGCGGGGCCAAGAAAATTGAAGATAGACTCAAAATGCTGGAGTAACTCAGCGGGACCGACAGCATCTCTGGAGAGAAGGAATGGATGATGTTTCGGGTCAAGACCCTTCTTTCAGACTGAAGAAGGGTCTCGACCCGAAACATCACCCATTCCTTCTCTCCAGAGATGCTGCCGGTCCCGCTAAGTTACTCCTGCATTTTGCGTCCATCTTCAAACGACGTCACGCGTTCCAGATGGCTGTGCGGGCGCATGAAGATGCGCCCGACTCTCGCGGGACCGTCGCGCCTCAACGCGACCAAGAGGTCGCGTAATTAGCGTGCCAAGGACACGTAAGTGGGACAGGGACTTATGGCTTTACAAGTTTATAGGGGTGTGCTGATTCAAGTGGCCATGAATTTGTTGTGAATTTAAGCTTAGACTTTAGAGATACAGCGTGGAAACACGCCCTTCAGCCTACCAAATCTGTGCCGACCAGTGATCACCCCATACACTTGCACTATCCTACACTAGGGATAATTTGCAATCTTTTTACCGATGCCAATTAACCAACAAACCTATACATCTTTGGAGTGTGGGAGGAAACCCACGCGATAACAGGGAGAATGTACAAACTCCGTACAGATAGTACTTGTAGCCTGGATCGAACCCGAGTCTCTGGCGCTGTCCGGCAGCAACTCTGCCGCAGCATCACTGTGCCGCCAAGTTATCGGCAAAGGATGGAGATGTTGAATTGTTTTGCTATGGAGGAAGGAATGGGGAGAGGAGATTGGGTTTACAAGTTTATGAACATCCATAAAGCTGTCCAGGCTATACTATAATGAATAATCAAAATATAGAACTCCCGCTAAAAATCATGATGGTTGAAGAAAAATTGGGGAACGTTTATGTTTTTTGAGGAAAGCATTTGAAACAACAACACAATTTGATCTTCTGCAAAGAAAAATGAACCGAGTTGTGCTGAATAGTTGAGGTTTATGGAAAAGGGACCCGCATGTTGGACCAACTGGCCTTTTTCCCCAGTCATTTTGAGAAACTTTTAGTGGGTTGAAAAATCCCCAATTGGGTTTGGTTGTGACATTTTATCCAATCCAAATAGTAACTTTTATAATCTTCTGCTCCCACGTTCCAGGTGCGTGAGATGGAGGCAGAGCTGGAAGATGAGCGAAAGCAGCGGTCAATGGCTGTTACTGCCAAGAAAAAGTTGGAGATGGATTTCAAGGATTTGGAGGGACAAATTGAAGCTTCGAACAAGGGCCGTGATGAGGCCATAAAGCAACTTCGCAAACTGCAGGTAAGCACTAACAACCATCATGGGGAAAGGATGAAGCCCTCAACGCCAGTCCCTGAAGCCAGATCACTGATGTTTATGGAACACTTAAAGAAAGTTCATCTGCCTAACAGATATAACAATGAATACCAGTTTCTCATTTAAGATGGAACCACGCCCAATTTTATAACATTTTCTATTGATAAGTGTAAAAATTACATAAATGTGCGGGCTTAAATCATTGTTAGGTACAATTAAAATATAACCATGTCTGACAATCATCTTTTTGCTAGCTGAATAAGTCACATTTAAAATGTATTTGTAAATTTAGAATGAATAATTGTATGCTGCAGTATTAGATTAGAAACTGATATCCCTGATTCAGTGACCAAGCGTATGATACTTGTATCGGCTTCAGTTCAAAACCCAGCTACTTTTATTAAAAAATGACTGTACACAAACCTGGCACTGAATGCCTTTTAAACACTTGGACATAGTCCGCAGTGATCATATATTTTGCCACTCATCAAGTTTTACTTTAATCGAGCAAAACCCAGCTGTGTTTCTGTTTAATGGCAAGAAATTAATGTCTTGGTAATGTTTGTTAATTGAACTACTAATTAAAATATGGGGGTCTATATTTAGAGATAATGAGGCTTGGAAAGCTCTCACTTGGAATCTGTTAATTGGCAAATTATTATTGCTCTTGACATCCTGCCATTTATTAATGCTGGTGAGCTCCAAAGGTAACAATGATTATTTTAAGGCGTATGTTTAATGTAACTAGAATGTTTTAGACGTCCATCTTGCTACAGAACGTTAGCCCATTCCTTCAGTTCATTTATTGTAACAGCTGGGAAATGTAACTACTCTGAAATGGTTATATTCTATTTATTTCTGCTTTTAGAAACACTTGCGACTGCAAGAGTTTCATTTAGGTTTCGTTTAGAGAAGCGCGGAAACGAGCCCTTTAGCCCACTGAGTCCGCGCCGCTACCGGCGATCACTCCGTACACTAACACTGGCCTGAACACTAGGGACAATTTACAAGTTTTACTGAAGCTACAAATTGACCTACAAACCTGCATATTTTTGAGTGTGGGAGGAAACCGGAGCACCTGGGGTAAACCCACGTGATCACGGGAAGAACGTGCAAACTCCATACAGACAGCACCCATAGTCAGGATCAAAACCGGGTCTCTGGCGCTTTAAGGCAACAACTCCACCGCTGTGGAATGTGCATTAGTCCTGCTCAGATGAAAGACCGGATATTTAAATTTTTCTCCCTTCTCCGTGTGGTGCCCAGATGACAGGTGGCATCTATCTTGTTTGTCAAAAATGTGCATGCAAGGAACCAAGATGTTGCTCAGTTGTCAGCGAAATTGTACCGTGTGAATGCTGGGGTTAAATACAGTATCACTCAATCTAACCTGTCACATCTAGTGCTGTGTTAGGTGCCTGTCTCGCACGTGAAATCTTTGACATTTTTTTATTGTCTTTGCCATCTACAGGTTCAGCTGAAAGACTACCAGCGTGAATTGGACGACGCTCGTAACTCTCGAGAGGAAATCCTAACCCTGTCCAAAGAAACTGAGAAAAAACTGAAGCAATTCGATGCTGAAATGATTCATTTTCAGGAGGTATGGCAGCAAATAAGCAGGGGAATGAATAACTGAGGAATTCCATGTCACGATGAGCAGATATTGAAACAGAAGACGGTTCTTACTTTGTTCCTCACTGATGTTGATCTCAAACATGTGAGCAACTGGGTGATTTAAATTATCAGACATGGGAGCAGATTTAAGCCATTCAGCCGATCGAGTCTGCTCTGCCATTTGATCAGGGCTGATCAATTTCCCCCCCTCAACCCTGTTCTCCTGCCTTCACCCTGTATCCTTTGACGTCCCTATTCAGAACTTATCAATCTCCTCTTTTAAAATACCTAATGACTGGGCCTCCACACACTTCTGTGGCAATGAATAGCACAGATTCACCACTCTCTGGCTGAAATTCCTCTATCTCCATTCTAAAGGTACATACTTTTATTCTGAGGCTGTGCCCACTGGTCCTAGACTCTCAACTTTTGGAAACATACTCTCCACATCCATTCTATCCATCTAGGCCTTTCATTATTTGGCAAGTTTCAATGAGATCATCCCTCATCCTTTGGAACTCCAGCGAGTACAGGCCCAGAGCCATCAAACGTTAATCCAATCCTCCCCAGGGTAATTCTTGTAAACCTCCTCTGGACTCACTCCACACCAGCAGATCCTTCCTCAGATATGGGGCCCAGAACTGCTAACAATGTTCCAAATGTGGTCTGACCAGTGCCTTTTCAAGCCTTGCTTTTCTATGCTAGTGCTCTTGAAATAAATGCTGACATTGCATTTGCCTCCCTTACTACCTGCCTAACCTGTAAGTTAAACTTTTGGCAATCCTGTACCTGAACTTCCAAGTCCCTTTACACCTCGTCATTCCTGATTCCGCTCCCCATTTAGAAAATGGTCTACGGCTTTATTCCTTCGACCGACGTGCATGACCGTACACTGAGCTGTACGTTCCTGTTTACAAGCCATTTTCCACCTGTTGTGAAATATAATAATCAACTGCCATTTGCCATCAATTAAAGTTGTATATTCTAGTTGATCTCCTTCCCACTCCAAATGCAAGAAAGATCTAGCTTTGTGCAGAAATGCAATGACTTCATTTTGCTATGCATAATAAGGTTTGTGCGAACACAAACCTGTTTAACCACATGCATATAACAATATTTGAGTAGCACCTAGGTAAATTTGTCCAAGTAATGACACCAGGATAATCTGCTCAATAGTCACTGTGCTAAACAAAGTTTATTTTGGAGGCATGTCGGTATTTTCATGACCCTTGGGAAGAATAATATGAAAGTCTAGTTTCTAATTTGGAAGCTAACCGATTTTTTTATTTGTAAAGCAACATTTATGTAGCAAAAACCCCAAGCTGTTTCATAGGAGTATTATCTCCAGAAACTCAACTCAGTTTAATGTTGAAATATTAAAATGGATTAGCATACCTTGCTCAAACACAATTTAAGGAGCATCTTAAATAAGGTGGATGGATTTGGGGGAAAAATCCTGAGCATTAGGACTCCAGTAGCTGAATGCAAAGCTACCAATGGAATGGTTGAATTCAGGGACGCAAAGGAGGCTGAATTTGGGAGAGTACAGGTGAGGTTTGAAAGCAGGTGGGCAAGATGGGTTGCAAAACTGGTCAAAAGTGATAGGAGCAGAATTAGGTAATTCGGCCCATCAAGTCTACTCCGCTATTCAATCATGGCTGATCCATCACTCTCCTAACCCCATTCTTCTGCCTGCTCCCCATAACCCCTAACACCCCGTACTAATCAAGAATCTATCAATCCCTGCCTTAAAAAATATCCATTGACGGCCTCCATAGCCCATTGTGGCAAAGAATTCCACAGATTCACCACCCTCTGACGAAATAAATTCTTACTCATCTCTTTCCTAAAGGAACGTCCTGTAATTCTGAGGCTATGACCTCTAGTCCTGCACTCTCTCACTGTGGAAACATCCTCTCTGCATCCACTCTATTCAGGCCTTTTGTTATTCAAGGAGGTCCCCCCCATCATCCTTCTAAACAACAATCAGTTTTTTTTTTTAAATCACAATATCAAAAGTTAATCTTGATTAGCAAGTATGTGTGGTGTTGAAGCCATCTGTGGGGTCAACTCTGTGGGGTTGGCTAACTGTACATTGACAGATGGTTGAATAAGAAAGGCTGCTTATGTATACATTGAATCTAGAGATACAGATATGGATGGCTGTTTTGCCACAGGTAGGCTGAAATAGGGCAGGTCAGAAATCTAAGATTAAAATTAGTGATTTGAGTGATTAAGGTCTAAGCCTACCCAGGTACAATGTAACACCAAGGTCATATGTATACAAGACATTGTGAAGGTCATAGTTTAAAAAATTAAAATGCTGGTTTGTGGAGTTATATCAAAAACATTTAAATATGCAAAAACCTTTTGAACTCGTAACTTAATTGTTCACAAAAACAGATGATCGTGTAACTTTGCATTCTGCATGACACATTTATTCATGCAAATAATTTGCGCACAGTGGTCTCTGGAATTGAAGAACCGGAAAAACTTTCCACAGTGAAGCATGTAGAGATATACCTTTAACGTGCAGGTTTCAGCTTTATTTGGATGCCGTTTTATTTCAACAAATTAATTGCAAGTAATATGAATAGTTACGTATCATTATCTAATATCAAGAATAATTTTTAATTTAATTCATCTAGGAACTTGCTGCAGCCGACCGTGCAAAACGGCAAATGCAGCAGGAAAGAGATGAACTAGCTGAAGAGATTGCGACCAACTGTTCTGGAAAGTACGTGCTTATCTTAAGTGGAGCTTTGTTCTTTAAGCATTATTCTTCCATGGGTGTCACTGGCAAAGCCAGCCTTTTTTTCCTGTTCCTAATTGAAAATATTAATAAATTGCTTCAAGGTACTTGCTCAGGGCTGTTGCGCAAGTAGCTTCATGATTTTCAAGGGTTGTCAATCATATTTACACGTTAAGATGGTCTATGACTTAGAGAAGTACTTGAAGGGGTAGTATTCCCATGCACGTGTTGCCACTGTCCTCGGTGGCGTAGCGGTAGAGCTGCTGCCTTGCAGCGCCTGAAAGCCAGGTTTAATCCTGCCTACAGGTGCTGTCTGTACAGAGTTTGTATGTCCTCCCCATCACCTGTGTGGGTTTTCTCCGAGATCTTCACACTCCAAAGGCGTACAGGTTTGTAGGTTAATTGGCTTGGTATAAATGTAACATTGCCCCTAGTGTGTGGAGGACAGTGTAAGTGTGCGGGGATCACTGGTCGGTGTGGACTTGGTGGGCCGAAGGGCCTGTTTCTGCGCTGTACCTCTAAACAAAACTAAAAGGGTCCTTGACATCACTAAGAGCTTCAGTCATGCTGTATCCAGATGCTTTGACCTGGATATTGTTGAGTTTCTTAAGTTGCTTAAAACTGTTTAGAGCTACACTACAAAATGTTGAATGTGAGGCTTGCAGCAGTGGGAATGGCATTAAAAAGACATACGCAGGTAGCTGGGATTGGTATTGTGGATGAAGGAAGAGCAATGTTGTCACATGCACTTGCAGGGGTCAATTTGTGAGAGGTTATCTTGGAATAGGGTCAGTAGACATTTTATGAATCGCCGGTGACATTTGTTGCAGTGGTTGTACTTGGTAGAGCATGCTAACTGTTGCTTTTGGACTTATTTTAAGCCAATGTCATTTTTTTTTTTACATAGGTCTTTGGCTCTTGATGAGAAGAGGCGCCTTGAGGCCAGGATTGCTCAGCTGGAAGAAGAAGTAGAAGAGGAGCAAACAAATGCCGAAATGGCCAACGATAGACTCAAGAAAGCCAATCTCCAGGTACATCCCCCATTATTCTGCTGATGTGAATTACATTGTGTGTAGTTTCACTGGAAGTGGAAGATTACTCTACATTTTATTTGCTTCCCAGAGCAAATTAGTCATTTGGTTTGTTCAACTGTAAACTATGGGAATGAGTGAAGGAATGTTTGGCATAATTTTAGTATACATATATATTTATGTACAGGATGACTAAATATCAGCACGTTGTGTTTGTAATAATAGAGCCCAGGCTGTCGATTCATACGGCGTGGAAACAGGCCCTCCAGCCCACCAAGTACTCGTTATCTGTCAAGCATCCATTTACATTATCCAATCTCAATCCTACATTTCCCACATTCTCATAGTCCCCCGCTCGTCTGATTCTACACTCAAACTACACTCTAAGAATAACCTGTTGTGGCCAGTAAATGCATCAACCTATATGTCTGAGAGATGGGAAGAAACTGGATGAAACTGTGCCCTCACAGGGGGGACAAACTTCACACGATAGCTCTAGAAGTCAAGATTGAACCTGCATCATTGGACCTGTTAGGCAATTAGGGTATTGGTTATGGCATTGTGCCTCTACAAACTCTCTTTCGAAATTGACATTGTGGCATTAAACCCATTTTACTGTATTTCTTAACTTCCCAGCTAGTTCCTAGAATGCCTGAACTTCAGTGTTATTGTTGACTAATCTAAAAAAATAATCATGAGTTGACCTTGAATTGTAGATGTGTATGGATTGCACAGTTTCTACAGACATCGCAAAACTCTGTTTTTAAAACTACTGCCTTCCTTGTGTTTGCCAATGGATTTTTAAAATACTATAGATTATCTGTAGAGAATTAGCTGAAGTGCTTTCCTAAATCTAAGCTCTGGTGCCGTAGAACTTAAGTTTATATATATTTGCAAAAATAATGGTTTGCTGTGAATTTTGCTGTGTAAACGTGGAAAAAAAAAACCTGGAGTTGGACTTTGTGCTGAAAGTATTTAGCTCTTCTATTGATTTTGTTGAACAGGTTGATCAAATCAATGCAGATCTTTCGGCGGAACGCAGCAATGCTCAGAAGGCAGAAAATGCTCGCCAGCAGTTTGATCGTCAGAACAAGGAGCTGAAAGCCAAGTTGCAAGAGATGGAAAATGTGGTCAGATCCAAGTACAAAGCCAGCCTTGCAGCACTGGAAGCAAAGGTGTCTCAGCTGGAGGAGCAACTTGATTCAGAAACACGGTAAAAAAAAATTGAACTAAAGTGTATTTAAGTGAAGCAAGTGCCAGATCAATACATTTTAAAAATGTAATCTAAACTAAATATTCAAAGCAAATAAACCCATAATCTGTCCCAACTATAGATGGGCTCCTCCAGTCTACAAGGCGTGTTGAGGAAATGTTGCATTTTAATATAGCAGTGTTAAATTAGCATAGTTATGAAAATGGGCGAAAGTTCTCATGGTAAAGCATTTTGAGCCTGCCCGCTTTTGACAAAAATCGCCTGGAGACCGCAACTTGAAGGCATAAGTATTCGTGCAATGAAAATAATTTTTAGAAAGGAGATTCTGTGGTTCAAGATGAAAGGAAGCACGTCTTGCCAAACCCAGATCCTCTATGATGTGGTGCATCAGAGTAAGAAAAGACAAAATACAAGTTGAGGCATTTACAGAAAGGCTAGATGTGTATAGAACATTTGGGATGGGCAATTAGGAGGATAAGGAAACGGTATGGAAAAATTGCGATCAATTAATAGAAAATTCAAAGATGTATAGGAAGGAGCTGCATTTGCTGGTTTACATCGAAGATAAATACAAAAACCTTGCCTGTTCTTTGTACTCTTCCATAATTCGTTTCCCTCTCCCCTGACTCTCAGTCTGAAGAAGGGCCATGACCCGAAATGTTACCCATTCCTCCTCTCTGAAAATTCAGAGATGTTTTATAATTCATAATGAGCAAGAATATAACCTTGGGAAGAGCAGAGCTATTAGGGATCACCAAAGGAATCTATGTGAAGAGATGGGAGCTAAAATTCCTAATGAAAACCGTACAGCTGTCTTCACAATAAAAGAGGAAGGTGACGATGTGGGAAATGTTGGATGGGATAAATTAATTAATGATTAAGTATTTTTGAAAGTGGATAAATCACCTGGCCTGGGTAAACGGAATCCCAGGTCGTCAAAGGAAGCTACGAAAGGAATTGTAGAGATTGACCATTATTTCATATGCTCTTGGTCTACAGCAAAGATCCTTTGGTGAAGCAAGATAGACCGCTCCTTCTAAATGCAATAGGCTGACGTGTAGTACGCAACGGAGCGGAACGTGGTCCTTTATTTTCATCCATTTCAGTAACCCGACCCGACTCGCAGTGTAATCAACGTTGCGGGGGAACAGTTTGTGTTAATAAATTATAATTCTGAAAATGAGGAGAAGATTTTTCCCAAAGAACTTTGATTTTTACGAGGATGTTTCCGTAACCGGCTTCCGTCTCCGCATTAGTATCTATGGGATCTTTGGTGCGGAGATGGAAGCCGGTTACGGAAATGGGGCCGAAAATTACTGATGAATCTGCCCATGACCGTACTACATCTTTTTCGTCGAGTGATCTATCTTGCTTGCTATAGGATCTTTGGTCTACAGGATTGCTATTTGAACTGTACAACTGCTAATGTTGTACTTCTGTTTAAAGGGAAGAAAGGGATAAACTTGTGACAAACTACCGTTTTGTAGTTACTAGGTTTAACGACGATGGAATATATAATAATTGAAATCAATTCTAAAGGACAATGTAAACCTTCATTTATAAAGGCATGGATTAGTCGGGGATAGTTAGACAGGTTTATTATGGGGAACATATTTAACCAGTGATTTAAAAAAAAATTGGGGAGCCAGCAAGCTATTTGGGGGAATCTATGGGGATCTTAAAAGGTCCTACATATGCTGATCAGAAAAACAGCCCATAAAATCAAAGGGAAATGTTAAACTTGACAGTGGCAGGAAGCAAAGGTTAATGAGTGATAGGTACTTCAGTGACTTGGAGGCTCGTAATCAATGGGGTCACATGGTCCTTTGTTTTGTAATGTATTAATTTAGACAAATGTAGGAAAGATTACAAAGAAGCTTACAGATCATACAAAAATTAGTCATGTAGTTGAGAGTTGTGGAAAGCTTTAAATTAAGATGTGGTCAGTTAAGTAAAAAAAAGTGGCAAATAAATTTGAATCCAGAGAAGTGTGAGGTAATGACTCTGTCTCACGGTGTTGCGGTCATTGGCGGTGAAGCGCGGCGTCGCCGGAAGAGGGGACCGCACATCAACCCCGAGAGCGCCGAGTACGGCCGGTCCCACGAGCTTGCGGTGTTATAGAAAATAAAGCAAGCGGGGCTGTGGCGGCGGTAGTGCTGATCGTGGCGCCCGTGCCTCACTGGCGGAGGCTGTGGCGGTGACCGTGCCGCACACGTGCCTCACTGGCGGAGGCTGTGGCGGTGACCGTGCCGCACTGGCGGCGGCTGTGGCGGTGACCGTGCCGTACTGGTCACCGCCACAGCCTCCGCCAGTGTGACCGTGCCGCACTCGTTCCTCACTGGCGGCGGCTGTGCGGTAAGAAATTATTTTTCAACAGTGCTGACTTTTTGTGAGCACCGTGCGGTGTTGGGACCAACGCCGCACGGCCTCGGCGGTGGGCGTTTGACCGAACCCGCGGTCTCTGGTGGTCCACGAGCGGTAGATACTTCCTGTATCACCGCCAATGACCGCAGACTCGTGAGACAGGCCTTTAATACATTTATTAGGTGCATTGAGGTACGGGGATATACAAAGAACAGACAAGATATTGAATGGCGTGGGGGATAAAAGAAACTTGACAAGTCCATAATACACCCCAAATCCATTCAAAGACAGGCCTATAGGGAACTAGAAATGCATTTCATTTGCTTTTCTTTATTGTCCAAGGGATAGAATGTAAAAGCAGGGAGAGAGTTAGATTTAGCTCTTAGGGCTAAAGGAATCTAGGGATATTGGGGGGAAAAAGCAGGAACGGGGTACTGATATTAGATGATCAGCCATGATCAGCTGACTCAAAGGGTCGAATGGCCTACTCCTGCACCTATTTTTCTATGTTTCTGTTATGCTCGGGCTGTATACAATATTGGGCGCAGCTTGATTGCTGTGAACAGTTAGGTTCACGGGGAAAATGTGATTGGACTGAAGTATACAAAGGAAGTTGGCAGGATTGGAAAAAAGTTTTCATGAGAAAAGACCAGATAGGCTATTCTTGTTTCTGAGGCCAAGGTGAGGCTTCAAGTGCATAAAATTGAGGTGCCTAAGTTAGATTGGAGATGAGAAAAAATTGTCACTGAGGAAAATAGCGGGGGTTTGGGACTCTCCCCGAAAAGATGGTGGAGGCAGAAATCACTGTAGTGTTTCAAAATGTGTAAATCAATGTGGAGCTGAGCTGTGTCTGACAGAAATATTTAATATCATTTATTTCCTATTAGTTAACCTATGTTGGAATTAGGGCATCTCTACTGAGATTGAGAAGGAGAATATCAACTAGCAATGCAGCCTTGATTGTTGCGAGACATTGAATATATTCAGTAGCATAGAACAGAACTGAGACAGAATTTTGGAATCCAAGAACTTATTCTTATGGGGAAGTGGTGACGACCATATCAGCCATGGAGTCTCAGGCCAGTTACATCCCAGGTTATCCTGTAGAAGAAGGCATGGGTTTAGAGGACTGTCTTGCAGTCTAATGTTCTTCAGTAGCTCCTGGGGAATTAGAGCAAGATCCCTCTCTGGGTAGAAATGGATTAGGTTTGCCTGTTACGTTCTAAAGGTCAATTGACTATTCACATTACCAGTGTGTAGGAAGGCACAGCAGATGCTGGTTTAAACCGAAGATAGACGCAAAAAACTGGAGTAACTCGGCGGGTCAGACAGCATCTCTGGAGGAGACGAAAGAACAGGTGACCTTTTGGGTCGATACCCTTCAGATCAGGGCTTGCATGAATAGTCCTGTGGGCGAATGCAAGTGTTGTTGGCACCTATTATTTTTGAGTAAGGGTGAGCATCTTGGTGGTGGTGGGATGGGAATGAGCACAAACTTGTAAACTAATTTTTAATGTTTTGTCTAACCAGGGAAAGGCAAGCTGCCAGTAAACTGGTGCGTCGTTCAGAAAAGAAGCTGAAGGAGGGATTGCTGCAAATAGAGGATGAGAGGCGCAATTCTGATCAATTCAAAGACCAGGTCAGTTGCAGATTTTATTGAACATCTATTAATTGAATTTGTTTCATTCTGCCCCATTCTGCGTACTTGGCAGAAATATGTTTTGCTCACCTTTAAAACCTCTGTCCAAGATGACCAGCACCCAGTTCTGCCCTACCCCCTCCCTTCAAGATTGTGATTCCAAAACTAACTTTAAATTGTTAGTTTTTATTGATTGTACCACTTCCCAAGTCTAGTGGTAACATCCTGGATATGGGTTTCCGCAGCAGATGGACCGAGGTGTGGGCAAAATTGGGGAAGTTAATGGTGGAAGTAGGTATACCAAGTGAGGAAACTGTTTATGTTCCCATTAAGGACTGACCACATTATGCTTGCAAACAGTCTAGCTCTGTTCCTGGCAGTTGTTAGAGAGGGATATGGTTAGGTGTGTGTGGCATAGATGAATGGAATGGAATGGATTGCATTGACAGCTAGTCACAGTCCTCTGGAGAACTGCTGGTTTGTTGCAGTGCCTGCAACAATGTGTTCCAAGCTTGCCTACCTCAAGTCTGATTGCACCAGTGTTTTTTCAATCACACTTTTTGACGCATGAGCAGATGACGCGACTTATGTTATAAAGGATCGCGATGAGGGACATTTTTCAGGAATGCAGCTCCGTTGCCGGGTTTCTGCACGGTCCCTTCCATAAGGATGGCACTGTTTGATTCACCTCTATCCCACTGAGGACATTGGGCTTTGTCTGAGGGACTGATGCATTATGATGCTGAGAACTATATTCTGCACTCTGTATCTTTCCCTTTGCTTTATCTATTGTACTTGAGTTTGAAATAATTATCTGTGTGGTATATTTGATCTATTTGGATAACAAGCATAACAGAGTTTCCCACTGTTCCACGGTACATGTGACAATAATAGATCTAAACCCCCCTCCCCCCCCCCCCCCCAAAAAAATCTCAAAGTAACACGGGGGTCACGTATTGTACCATAATTTTGTTTTTCCCAATTGCTTCTGCTTTTATTTGATCGTCAAGAGGAGTTTAAAAACAAAGGCAAGGGCCTTTGACTGTCTGCATTGTCAAAAGGTCATTGGGGCTGCCCATGTGTGGGGCATAGGTTTCTGCTTTGAAACATATAAGATTGTTAAGGGCTTGGACACGCTAGAGGCAGGTAACATGTTCCCGATGTTGGGGGAGTGCAGAACCAGGGGCCACAGTTTAAGAATAAGGAATAAGCCATTTAGAACGGAGACGAGGAAACACTTTTTCTCACAGAGAGTGGTGAGTCTGTGGAATTCTCTGCCTCAGAGGGCGGTGGAGGCAGGTTCTCTGGATGCTTTCAAGAGAGCTAGATAGGGCTCTTAAAAATAGCAGAGTCAGGGTATATGGGGAGAAGGCAGGAACGGGGTACTGATTGGGGATGATCAGCCATGATCACATTGAATGGCGGTGCTGGCTCGAAGGGCCGAACGGCCTACTCCTGCACCTATTGTCTATTGTCATGCGCAACTTGGTTGAGTTGGCATGAGTGAAATGGAAGGAAGAAGCCGCTTGAGTGCAGGTTGAAGACAGGGACATTGGTGACCACCTCTCTAGAAACGATTACGGGAATTGTAAAAGCATCCTCAAGTTGCGTTTTAGTTGTTTCTCAAACAAACCGGGCCAAATGAATGCTGCTGCTCGTTGAGTATAGAGATGACAAGTTATTTGCTCACTTTAATCTTCTAGGTTGAGAAAGCCAATTCCCGTGTGAAGCAGTTGAAGCGACAACTGGAGGAAGCTGAAGAGGAAGCCCAGCGTGCTAATGCTTCACGCAGAAAGCTGCAGAGGGAGCTGGAAGATACTACTGAAACTGCAGATGCAATGACCCGCGAGGTCAGCACGCTCAAGAACAAGCTGAGGTAAGAGAGTGTGCTTTGTCCAGCACTAGACGTGGAACAACCTGCTGTTGAACCCATAGAACGTTGGGGTATGTTTGGTTGTTCTCCTAACATGTATATCATCTCTCATGCATGGCTACATTCACACGGAAAAGGGAAAAGAGAGGCATGGCCTGTATATTGGATCTTCTACCCAGGCAGTGAAACCCAATGCAAAATGTTCATGCAGTACTCAAACAAATAGTGACACAGCGGTAAAGCTTAGTTTAGTTTAGAGATACAGCGCAAAACAGGCCCGTCAGCCCACCGAGTCCACACCGACCAGCGATCCCCGCACTATCCTACACATACTAGGGCAATTTTCCACATACACCAAACCAATCAACCTACAAAACCTGGAGTGTGGGAGGAAACTGAAGATCTTGGAGAAAAGCCACGCAGGTCACAGGGAGAAAGTACAAATTCCGTACAGACAGCACCCATAGTCGGGATCGAACCCAGGTCTCCTGCACTGTAAGGCAGCAACTCTACCTCTGCGCCACCGTGCTGTCTCTTTGCGCCAGAGACCCTGGGTGTGATCCTGACTATGGGCGCTGTCTGTGCGGAGTTTGTACATTCTCCCTGTGACTGCGTGGGTTTTCTCCGGGTGTCCTGGTTTCTTCCCACATTCCAAAGACGTGCAGGTTTTTTGGTTAATTGGCTTCTGTAAATTGTTCCTAGTGCACAGGATGCAAAAGTGGGATAACGCAGACCTAGTGAACGGGTGGTCGATGGTCGGCATGAACTCTGTGGGCCAAAAGGGCTGTTTCCATGCTGTATTTTTAAACTAAACTCTAAACAATACAACGAGATGCCTTGAATCAAGAGACACGGGGGAAATGGATGAAATGTTAAAATCTGACAAGCTGCTACATTTATGAAACAATATTACATGAAGCACAGATGAGGAACATGTTCTCACTGGACTGTGAACTCTCAACTGAAAAGGAATGCCTGAATACACTTGAAATCTATTTAGCTTCTAGGTCATTCATTTAGAGTCAATCATAGAGTGATACAATGTGGAAACAAGTCCTTCGGCCCAACTTGCCCACACCGACCAACATGTCCCAGTTACACTAGTCCCACCTGCCAGCATTTAGTCCATATCCCTCCAAACCAGTCCTATCCATGTACCTGTCTCACTGCTTCTTAAACGTTGGGATAGTCCCTGCCTCAACTACCTCCTCTGGCAGCTTGTTCCATACATCCACCACCCTTTGTGTGAAAAAGTTACCCCTCGGTTTCCTATTAAATCTTTTCCCTTCACCTTAAACATATGTCCTCTGGTCCTCGATTCACCTACTCTGGGCAAAAGACTCTGTGCATCTACCCGATCTATTCCTCTCATGATCTTATACACTTCTATGAGATCACCCCTCATCCTGCGCTCCAAGGAATAGAGTCCCAGCCTACTCAACCTCCCCCCTATAGCTCAGACCCTCTAGTCCTGGCAACATCCTCGTAAAGCTTCTCTGTACCCTTTCCAGCTTGACAACATCTTTCCTATAACACTGTGCCCAGAACTGAACACAATACTCTAAATGTGGCCTCACCAGCGTCTTATACAACTGCAACATGACCTCCCAACTTCTATACTCAATACTCTAGCTAATGAAGGCCAATGTGGCAAAAGCCTTTTTGACCACCCGATATACCTGCGACTCTACCTTCAGGGAGCCATGCACCTGCACTCCTAGATCCCTCAGCTCTACAACACTACGCAGAGACCATGTTAGACTTCCCAAAATGCAACACCTTATTTTTCTGCAGTAAATTCCATCAACCATTCCTCAGCCCACTTGGCCAATTGATCAAGATCCTGCTATAATTTTTCACAGCCATCTTCACTATCTGCAAAACCACCCACTTTTGTATCATCTGCAAACTTGCTAATCTTGCCATATGTTCTCATCCAAATCATTGATATAGATGAGAAACAGTAACAGGCCCAGCACCAAGCCCTGAGGCACACCACTAGACACGGGCCTCCAGTCCGAGAAGCAACCTTCCACCATCATCCTTCCAAGAAGCCAATTTTCTATCCATTCAGCTATCACTCCTTGGATCCCATGCAAAGTCCACATATGCAACATCCACAGCTCTGCCCTCATCAGCCTCTTTGGTCATGTCAAAAAACAGTATACAAGCAGGAATTCAAATGACCTCAAAGGCTGAATGCTGGATCTTTTCAAATCTGGTTAGATTTGGGTGTCAAAGAATGAGGAGCTAAATGGGGTTTGGGTACAAATCAGTTGTGAGTTAATTGGGGAGAAGGCAGGAGATTTGAGTTGAGAGGGAAAGATAGATAGGCCTTGATTGAATGGCAGAGTAGGCTGGAGAGGTCGAATGGCCTAATTCTGTTCCAATGACATGAATTTATGAGATTATAAGTGACATTATCCAAATCTTCACGTTTTTAGTCCCATAATTAATAAGCTGCAAGAAATGTAATTTATAAGTAATTGAAGACTGAAGTTAGTTAATGCAAATATTGTCTTTTGGAATGAACTTTAGAGGCCCATGGTGTTAGAAAAATACCTTACTAGTTTTCTTTCTTTTAAAATCTTTTTATTAATTTTTCAAAAACAAAAAATAATGATAAACATAACAGTGATATTGATACATAGGGATCAGGATTACATTAACAACAAATGTAACCTAAATATAAATCCAGTGTCAAAATACACATTGGGTATAGACTTCCCGGTCTCGATGTAAGTATAGATAAACGGTTAAAAGAGAACTTGTATATATAAAAACAAAAAGATAAAAAGAAGGAGAAAAGCAAAACCCCCTAAACTACAATAAACAAAACAAAACAAAACAGAATCTGGGCTGCAAAAAATGTGAACAGTTTAGACCCCTGTTTGTCGTCAAATCCGTTCCACTGTATAAAGGTAAAAAATTATTATAACAGTTGGAGAGGGAACAATTTATATTGTGTGAAAATATTAAATGCAGCTTCTCCAAGTCCTATCAAAACCTTACTAGTTTTAATTATCCCAAGTTTCTTTTGCCATTTATAAATGCCATGAGCAGCTATTTATTTGTAATCAATGGGATGCTTTTTGGATGCTCTTCACTCCACCTTCTAGAGAGGGAATAACCAATTGTTTGATAGAAGATCCATCTCTCATCTGCCCACTCTGGAAAAGCTTGGAATGACGTGTTGAGAAATGTCTAATCTGTGTGTTGTAGGCGTGGAGGAGAGCCGGTGTTCACTGCACGCCGCCCAGTCCGAAAGATGGATGAAATCTCGGACGACGACGCTGAAAGTCGGGGTGAGGCTGGAGATACCAAAGCTGCAGAGTAATTTGCCAAAGCAAGCTGTGTGTGCAGCATAAGAGCTGTGATCGGGCCAATTATCTTACAAAATGCATAACTGTGTATTTAATGATGCAGCTGAGAACATCAGGGCACACTCTCTCCTTTCCCCTCAGCATTATGTAAATTCTTTCTGAATAATTTTGAGCTCATAGCGTAGACCTGCATACCTTGAAGAACAAGGCTTATATATTCCGCAGCACAACCCAGAGAAGAGAGGTTCTGATTTAACCCATGTGTGGATAATTTTTTCTGCATTTCTCAGCTGGTGAGCTGAACTGGCCTGCAGTTGAACTTGTGGAGCAATCTTTTCCATTAGCTTTCATTGTGTTTTTTTGTTTAATTTGGCTTACTTTGGGTTACCTATTTAGTTTTCTGGTTCAGGAATGTAGCATTTTGTTAGACAAAAGCTAGTGTCTAGGCATAGCAACAAAACTCTGACAATCCTATTAAACCATGTGGTTACTCTCATACAATGTTAGGAGATTCACTAGCCACCAGATATCAATGGATATTGTATACATGATTCAATTGATAACTTAAAGTCCACATTTGGCTATGTTAATAACAGTTCTTTATATAATAAAATGGAAGTGCTCCATTTTATACTTGAAGTCTTGCTGCCTGGAATCTGGAGTCACCCCGAGTTGGAGCAAGACATCAGATCACTGCCTGAGAGATTTCAGTGGATTCAACGACAGGAATTTAAAGGTTTCATTTTCATAACAATATAAAATGCCTCAGGAAGCAACAGAAAATTAACTTCTAACTGGAAGTCTGTCTATTCAGTCTGTCTTTATCCATACTCTCTGAAGCTAAGCCAGTGTGCATTTCCAACACCCTTCCATCTTCAATAAAACTTGTGACAATCTTTTTTTTTTAAATCTCTCACCGGGAAACGGTCCGTTTTGTTTTTATTGGAAGAGGCGAGGTAGGCAATGCTCCATTTTTTTTTTTTTTTCTTTCTTTCTTTCTCGTTGTTGTCGATGATTGTTTTTAGGTAGGCTGTGACCTGGTTTTGGAAACCTGCTCATTTCCTTCATGGGAGTTCCCACTGTTGTACAAGTACGCTGCTGCTGCTGCCGCCGACTGCGGTGCTGCTGGCACACCTCTCTGTCCAGCAGCTCCCGCCTACACCACTTATTTGAGAAGTGGCTTTGCCTGGTACAGCCACTTCTGTTCAGATCCCTGGGAGGCATGTGTGTTCAGCACCAGTATTGCGAGAAGCCACATCGAGCACTGCAAATGATGCAAGCTAAGCCTGGCTAGTTCCAATACTTTTTTGCTTGTGCAATGACATCCAAGAAAGGAAATGCATGGATATATATATTCTTTTTTTTTTAATCTCATGAATATTGCTTCATAACTATTGGGAACAGTTTTTGATAGAAGTTATACTGGATTTGTAAAATGACTTCATTCCTGTGATTCATTAATGGACCAAATATATATTTAAACAGGAAAATATAATCAAGAAAAAAAAATCATTAATGGATTCTCATTTTATATATATATATATAAATATAAATTTAGCCAATCACTCTGACCAATCATGATCTTTTATTGAGCGCACTGCTCCAATTTAAAAAGAAAATGCATTTTGGAAAAAACTGGAAGAGGCTGATGCTTAAACTGCACAGTTTTAAATTCATTCTATCTGGTGAGGGGTGCCTCGTGCACTGGGTGTTTCAGGGGATCCTTCAAATGCTCCTTCATTCACTTTGGGACCTTAGTTTGAGATTTGTTTTTGACTTTGTATGTTCCTAACACACTGGGTTGAGAGAGAGAGAGAGAGAGAGAGACGAAAAGTGTTTTGCCATCATATCTGCTGCAACATTTTATGTTTCACATGAGAATTCGCTCCATATTTCTTGCTATAGAAACTATTTGGATTTACAACACATACACATATATTTTTATAAAAGTGCCTTAAGCATGTTTCGCACCAGTGCCGCTAAATGGAATTGTAACAGTCGTTTGCAGATGTTACCATAAACGTGTTACAAATAAACTTTATGACATTTTTTTTTGCTGATTTCTGGATGTTTGTTGCCGTTTTGTGTACTTTGTACAGGTGTGATTACAGCTTTGTGCAGCTTGACCTTTCTCTGCCAGAGTTCTTGGGTTTTATATTTCGGCTCCATTATACAATAGATACAATAGACAATAGGTGCAGGAGTAGGCCATTCGGCCCTTCGAGCCAGCACCGCCATTCAATGTGATCACGGTTAATCATCCCCAATCAGTACCCCATTCCTGCCTTCTCCCCATATCCCCTGACTCCGCTATCTTTAAGAGCCCTATCTAGCTCTCTCTCATGAAAGCATCCAGAGAACCGGCCTCCACCGCCCTCTGAGGCAGAGAATTCCACAGACTCACCACTCTCTGTGAGAAAAAGTGTTTCCTCGTCTCCGTTCTAAATGGCTTACTCCTTATTCTTAAACTGTGGCCCCTAGTTCTGGACTCCCCCAACATTGGGAACATGTTTCCTGCCTCTAGCGTGTCCAAACCCTTAACAATCTTCTTGGATCACGAGTTCATGTGCACATGGAGCGTGCTGGTATACTGTGCAGGGAACCTCCAAGTACTGAATTCCAATTTGAAATGGAGACTTGGATGGGGCCAAGGCAGTCTGAAGCTCCCTTGCTTTCCCTCTCTCTCTCCCCATCACTCCCTATCCTAGTTCTCCGACCAGTCTGACTGTCTTCCTGATTACATCTTTGTGTGCTTTGTTGTCACTTTCCCATAGCTAACAATGATCTATTCTACATTTTCCTTGACCATTGTCCCCTTTGGTGTCTCGTTTTCACATTGTTCCTTCTGTATCTCAGTCTCCCTTTCCCCAGACTCTGTCTGAAGAAGGGTCTCGACCTGCTGAGTTACTCAGCATTTCGTGTCATATCTTCTGGATTTCTTTGCTGTTCAGTGCCATTGTTCTTTCAAAAACAAGGTTCATCAATCACAGTGTAAGCTATAATTGCTGCCAACACTCTGATGGAGAACTGGACAATTCTCTGCACTTGCAAACCAGCAGTTCACCTTCTCCAAAACTTGGAGTACCTCTCCTCTAGGTATGCCCAACGCCATTGAGCTCTATCTTGACAGAAAGAGCTTGAGGTATCTTGGATTTTCAAGGCCAACGACAGATTGATCTACTGCACAATCAAAATGCATGCTTTAGTTAATTCCCGCAGGGTGGCCTTAAATATACAGTCCTCCTCATCCTCCTTGATACAATTTCACCATCTCATCTGATTTTACAATCCTATGCCCTTGGTCCCCTGTATCCAAGGTAAACTAACTACTGTCCTTGTAAGCAGTAACTTGTTTCAGGCATTGCTCCCTGTTATAGTGTGCCTTACCCATGTGGGACCTAGCACTGGGCAACCTTGAATGAGTGCTGGTGGTTCTATAATATCCATGGTCTGGGCCTCTGCCTTTTGTGCTCATACCCCTTGCAACCATCTTCACCTTTGCCTTCAGCTGACCTCTGGTTTTCCACAGAACTCACCTTGCCTGTAGTGTTCGAGTAGCTCGACTGCAAACAAATTGACAGCTGCTGTCATTGGACGTGTTTCCCACTTTTATCTCATCGATCCCCCGCATTTTAAGTGCCGACTTTTATACTGTGGCTTTTGAGACATCAAGTAACTTGATCAGACGTTCTCTACTGAAAAAAGTTGAATTCTCTCACTGCCGGTCCATGCTCTGCTAGTGAAAGCTTGCATGTTGCATTGGTGATGACTGAGAGGAGCAAGGAAGATCATCAGAGACTTAGAACATGGAACATAGAACAGTACAGGAACAGGCCCTTCAGCCCACAATGTGCAGAAAATGATACCTACTTAAATTGATCTAATCTGCCTGCATTTGATCCATATCTCTGTTCCCTGTACTTCCATGTGCCTATCTAAAAACCTCTTAAACACCATTATTATATCTGCCACCACCACCACCCCTCCTGCCCCCAAACTTATGCCGCACATCTCCATTAAACTTTCCGCCTCTCATGTTATGGTTATGCCCTCTAGTGTTGGACTTTTCCACCCTGGGAGGAGAAATGTTTTGACTGTCTACCCTACCTATGCCTCTCCATGTGGATGAATCTTTTTTTAAGAATCGTACATTGTGGGAACAGGCCCTTCAGCCCTACTTGTCCATGCTAAAAGCCCTGTCCCACTGTACGAGTTCATTCAAGAGTTCTCCCGAGTTTGCCCTGATTCGAACTCGGAGATTTACGGTAATGGTCGCTCGTAGGTACTCGGGGCTCTCGTGGACATTTTTCAACATGTTGAAAAATCTTCACGAGTCTTCCCGAGCTTACCGCGTTTCCCGAGTACCTGCCGTTAGCGTTACGAGCCGCTAAGAGACGTCCCCGAGCTCCGACGTACCCGCTACGTACGTTCTACGTGCTTCCACGAGTTTGATTTTTTTTAAACTCGGGAGAGCTCTTGAATGAACTCGTACAGTGGGACAGGGCTTTAACCAACCTGCCCCATCTACACTAGTTCAATCTGCCTGTGTTTAGTGGGAGAAGATCAACTCAAGGTACTCACTTTCGGCATTTCAATAACATCAATGGTCTGTCTGCATAAAATGCTGGATGTAGCATCTGTCTGTAAATCTATAATGAGGTGGTTGCCTAAATATGAGACTTAGTACCTTTGGTTTACCCACACAACAGCAGGCGGGCATGCTAATTCTTCCAAAGACTTCCACCTTCAGTAGATAAAAGTATCTGTTATACTCTTCAGGGACTTGAGCGAGATGCACTGAGGAATAATTACTCTTTCAACCAGATAAATTCTCCTTTTGACAATCATTGAATCACTGCCAAGAACTAAATACCTCAGCTCGACTCACGGTGCATCATCAATCAATGCAAGAGTCGTCAAGAGTGTTTTATTGTCGTATGTCCCAGATAGAACAATGACATTCTTACTTGCAGCAGCACAACAGAATATGTAAACATGGTGCGAAGGAAAGTTCCGCAGATGCTGATCGTCTGCAGTCGAAGATAGACAAAAAGCTGGAGTAACTCAGCGGGACAGGCAGCATCTCTGGAGAGAAGGAATGGGTGACGTTTCGGGTTGAGACCCTTCAGACTGATGTCAGTAGAGTGGGTGGTACAGTGATATAATGTAGTCGGAGACAGTAAGACTGCTAGGAGAACTGGGAAGGGAGAGGGGATGGAGAGAGGGAGAGCATAGGCTTTCATAAACATAGTACACTAAATATAATAAAGGAACAAAAAGTTGTGTGTATATATACGCACATATATACAGATATATGCACAAATATATACATATACAGATATACACAGGTGTGTGTATTTACATGTACACATAAAACAAACAAACAATAATAGTGCAATAATAACAAGAATTAGCTTATTTGAGGAGTGTAATTGTAATTAATTTATTAGCCAAGTATGTAAAAACATACAAAGAATTCGATTTGCTGTACAGTCGTACCAAAAAAGCAACAAGACACAACTACATAAAAATTAACATAAACATCCACCACAGCGCACTGTGATGGAAGGCAATAACGTATTATCTTCTTCCCTCCTTTTCTCACGTGGTCGGGACAGTCGAGCCATCTGCAGTCGTGGCGGTCGAAGCTCCTGCGGTTGGAGCTCCCGAAGTCAATCCTTAACCAAGGGACCGCAAGCTCCACAATGTTAAGTCTGCAGGCTCCCGCGGTTGAAGCTCCCGAAGTCGATCCCCAGCAAAGGGACCGCCAACTCCACGATGTTAGGCCGCAGAGCGGATAGAGATACGATACGGAAAAGTCTTTTTTTTTAAACTTTTCCCCCACCCCCCACATAACACAAAACTATAGATACCCTAAAACGCACATTTAACAACAGACTAAAAACAACAAAAGAAGAAAAGGATGAGACAGACTTGGCGAGGCTGCCATCGTATGGCACCACCTGGTTGTAAAATTTAATTGCCTAATGGCTGTCGGGAGAAGCTGTTCCTGGACGTTGCAGTTTTCAGGTTCCTGTACCTTCTTCCCGATGCAGGGGTGGTGTGGGACTCCGATAATGCTGGCTGCCTTTTTGAGCCAGCGACTCCGGTAAAATCCCTTCGACGGTGGGGAGGTCAGAACCCGTGATGGACTAGGCAGTGTTCACAACTTTTTGGAGTCTTCTTTGCTCTTGGGCATTCAAGTTGCCAAACCAGGCCGTGATGCAACCAGTCAATCTGCTCTCTACCGTACTGTAACTGGAATTAGGAGCAGTATTGGACAGCTGCCAGGACCAGCAACACAAGCTAACAATCGTGTGTGGTCTGAAAACAAGAGTGTCTGCTATAACCCACAGGAGGGCACAAGCTCATTCCCTTTGTCAAGACGGGAGCTGATTGTCATGTCAAGTATTATGGTGCTAGAGATTTAATCTCAACTCAGTGTTTGCTTACATTAGAAGCATGAATGGTACAAATGTCCACAGTCACCTTAAACTTCAGCCTCACAGCTGGAAGATACAAACATCTGGAGGTCAGCGGTTTTCGGGAGCTGGGTGTGTCAGCCCTCAATCCTTCTGAACAAATAAATAATTTGGCTTTCCGAAGGATACAAGGTTGTGAACAGTGTACCTAGCAGGACGACTAGGGGAATGCAGGGGTTACTTGAAATTATGGAAATCAACGTGCCTACTGCTGGGGTGTAAGATGCACAAGTGCAATATGAGGTGCTGTTCCTCCATTCTGACAGTGGAGGAGGCCCAGGACAGAAAGGTCACTGTGAGAAGGGGAGTTAAAATGTTTGGCTTCTCTTCATTAGCCCCTCTTCTCCAGCCAACAATGGGTCTTTATGGGCTCTACCCTTCCTATGACATCTGCTGCTGGCCCTGATTTATTGTGGCCGTTTCCTACCTCAATAGACAATAGGTGCAGGAGTAGGCCATTCGGCCCTTCGAGACAGCACCGCCATTCAATGTGATCATGGCTGATCATCCCAAATCAGTACCCCGTTCCTGCCTTCTCCCCATACCCTCTGACTCCGCTATTTCTAAGAGCCCTATCTAGCTCTCTCTTGAAAGCATCCAGAGAACCTGCCTCCACCACCCTCTGAGGCAGAGAATTCCACAGACTCACCACTCTGTGAGAAAAAGTGTTTCCTGTCTCCCTTCTAAATGGCTTACCCCTTATTCTTAAACTGTGGCCCCTGGTTCTGGACTACTCCAACATCGGGAACATGTTTCCTGCCTCGAGCGTGTCCAAGCCCTTAACAATCTTATATGTTTCAATGAGATGCCCTCTCATCCTTCTAAACTCCAGAGTGTACAAGCCCAGCCGCTCCATTCTCTCAGCATATGACAGTCCCGCCATCCCGGGAATTAATCGTGTAAACCTACGCTGCACTCCCTCAATAGCAAGAATGTCCTTCCTCAAATTAGGGGACCAAAACTGCACACAATACTCCAGGTGTGGTCTCACTTGGGCTCTGTACAACTGCAGAAGGACCTCTTTGCTCCTATACTTGACTCCTCTTGTTATAAAGGCCAACATGCCATTCGCTTTCTTCACTGCCTGCTGTACCTGCATGCTTACTTTCATAGACTGATGAACAAGGACCCCCAGATCCCGTTGTACTTCCCCTTTTCCCAACTTGACACCATTTAGATAGCAATCTGCCTTCCTGTTTTTTATACCAAAGTGGATAACCTCACATTTATCCACATTAAACTTCATCTGCCATGCATCTGCCCACTCCCCCAACCTGTCCAAGTCACCCTGCATTCTCATCGCATCCTCCTCACAGTTCACACTGTCACCCAGCTTTGTGTCATCTGCAATTTTGCTAATGGTACTTTGAATCCCTTCATCCAAATCATTGATGTATATTGTAAATAGCTGCAGTCCCAGCACCGAAACATATAAGATTGTTAGGGATTTGGACACGCTAGAGGCAGGAAGCACCGAGCCTTGCGGTACCCCACAAGTCACTGCCTGCCATTCTGAAAGGGACCCGTTAATCCCCACTCTTTGTTTCCTGTCTGCCAACCAATTTTCTATCCATGTCAGCACTCTACCCCCAATACCATGGGCCCTAATTTTGAATAAAATTCCAGAAGATTAGTCAAGCATGATTTCCCCCTCGTAAATCCATGCTGACTCGAACCGATCCTGTTACTGCTATCCAAATGTGCGGCTATTTCATCTTTTATAATTGACTCCAGCATCTTCCCCACCACCGATGCTAGGCTAACTAGTCTATAATTCCCTGTTTTCTTAAAAAGTGGGATAACATTAGTTACCCTCCAATTCACAGGAAGTGATCCTGAGTCTATAGAACATTGGAAAATTATCACCAATGCATCCACGATTTTTTAGAGCCACTTAAGTACCCTGGGATGCAGACCATCAGGCCCTGGGGATTTATCAGCCTTCAGTCCCATCAGTCTACCCAACAACATTTCCTGCCTAATGTGGATATCCTTCAGTTCCTCCGTCACCCCAGATCCTCTGGCCACTACTATATCAGGAAGTTTGTTTGTGTCCTCCTTAGTGAAGACAGATCCAAAGTACCTGTTCAACTCATCTGCCATTTCCTGTTCCCCATAATAAATTCACCTTTTTCAGTCTTCAAGGGTCCAACTTTGGTCTTAACTAATTTTTTTCTCTTCACATACCTAAAGAAGCTTTTACTATCCTCCTTTATATTCTTGGCTAGCTTACCTTCGCATCTCATCTTTTCTCCCCGTATTGTCTTTTTAGTTATCTTCTGTTGCTCTTTAAACATTACCCAATCCTCTTGCTTCCCGCTCATCTTTGCTACGTTGTACTTCTTCTCTTTTATTTTTATACTGTCCCTGACGTCCCTTGTCAGCCACGGTCGCCCCTTACTCCCCTTGGAATCTTTCTTCCTCCTAGGAATGAACTGATCCTGCACCTTCTGTATTATTCCTAGAAATACCTGCCATTTTTGTTCCACTGTCATCCCAGTCAATATTGGCCAGCTCCTCCCTCATGGCCCCATAGTCCCCTTTATTCAACTGTAACACTGACACCTCCGACCTACCCTTCTCCCTCTCCAATTGTAGATTAACCTGACCATATTATGGTCACTACCTCCTAATGGCTCATTAACCTCGAGGTCCTTTATCAAATCCGGTTCATTACATAACACTAAATCCAGAATTGCCTTCTCCTGGTAGGCTCCAATACAAGCTGCTCCAAGAATCCATCACGAAGGCACTCTACAAAGTCCCTTTCTTAGGGTCCAGTACCAATCTGATATTCCCAGTCTACCTGCATGTTGAAATATCCCATAACAACCACAGCATTACCTTTGCTACATGCCAATTTTAACTCCTGATTTAACTTGCACCCTATGTCCAGGCTAGTTTTTGGGGGCCTGTAGATAAGTCCCATTAGGGTCTTTTTACCCTTACAACTCCTTAGTTCTATTCATACTGACTCCACGTCTCCTTTTTCAATGTCACCCCTTGCAAGGGACTGAATTTCATTCCTCACCAACAGAGCAACCCCACCACCTCTGCCCACCTGTCTGTCTTTTTGATAGGAGGTATACCCTTGAATACTCAGTTCCCAGCCCTGGCCCCTTGCAGCCATGTCTCTGTAATTCCCACAACATCATACCTCATGTTCCCTCCCCCTTTTACTTTCAGTCTGAAGTAAAGATCTTAGCTCTAAGATCTTTGGTCTGAAGAAGGGTTCCAACCTGAAACGCCACCCATCCTTTGTCTCCAGAACGCTGCCTGACCCGCTGACTTACTCCAGCACTTTATGTCTATATTTGATTATTAACCAGCATCTGCAGTTCCTTTCTACACACTGGAAAGTGAATAGTTTCCAGTGGCCAATACTGTGCCTGAGAGCTGATGAACCTGTATAGTTTTTTCCCCCCATTTGCGTTTCTTCTGGTAAATGTCTGCAATTCGATTTATTCCTTATGGCATTGCAGCTTTACCATGATGTGGCTTGCATTTTTTTTACCAGAACAGAAAATGCTGGAAACACTCAGCATATTGGGTAGCATCTGTGGAAAGAGAAACCGAGCCAATGTATCGGTCATCTTGACCTTTGGGTTTTTGACTCAGGGACACGGTTGATTGCCCACTTCAGTAGATTGGGATCTGTTGCCATTGCAGAGTAACACGATTATTGCTCTATCTCCACCATCACTGTCCACTGCCCTACACTAGTAACACGTTGCAAAGCAGAACAAAACCCACAGGCTGTTCTTCCAAAAATCCTGAGTCACGGGTTGTGGCTGGTGATTGGAAATTTTGTCACTGGGGCTCCAGCATTAAACCAGGAAATCATTGGAACAGCCATGAGATGGTTTCTCCCTCCTTCCCATCCCCTTCCCAACTCCCCCACAGCCTCTGCATTTTTCCTTTTTTCCTTTCTTCTCCCCACCCCCTATCAGTCTGAAGAAGGATTTCGGCCCAAAACGTTGCCTATTTCCTTCGCTCCATAGATGCTGCTGCACCCGCTGAGTTTCTCCAGCATTTTTGTGTACCTTCGATTTTCCAGCATCTGCAGTTCCTTCTTTAACACAGTAGCATCTTGTGGCCGGCAGGGGGAAGCACTGGTCCAGGGAAAGGGTGCAGTAGCACTTTGTGGGCGGGAGGGGAGGCACTGGTCCAGGTATAGGGTGCAATAGCACCTTGTGGCCGGCAGGGGAGGCACTGGTCCAGGGAAAGGGTGCAGTAGCACATTGTGGCCGGCAGGGGGAGGCACTGGTCCAGGGAGAGGGTGCAGTAGCACCTTGTGGCCGGCAGGGGGAGGCACTGGTCCAGGGAAAAGGGTGCAGTAGCACATTGTGGCCGGCAGGGGGAGGCACTGTCCAGGGAGAGGGTGCAGTAGCACCTTGTGGCCGGCAGGGGGAGGCACTGGTCCAGGGAAAGGGTGCAGTAGCACCTTGTGGCCGGCAGGGGGAGGCACTGGTCCATGGAGATGGTGCAGTAGCACCTTGTGGCCGGCAGGGGGGGCACTGGTCCAGGGAGAGGGTGCAGTAGCACCTTGTGACCGGCAGGGGGAGGCACTGGTCCAGGGAAAGGGTGCAGTAGCACCTTGTGGCCGGCAGGGGGGGGCACTGGTCCAGGGAGAGGGTGCAGTAGCACCTTGTGACCGGCAGCGGAGGGTCTGATCCAGGGAGACTTTGCTCATTTTATTTCTCCATCCCAATCCTTTGGCTCACTTTCAATCCCGTGGATTCAATTGTTTCAGACTCTCTCCCCCCTCCCGCTGATCCAACACAACGTTAATCAGAGCGCCTCCTATCGTTTCCATATCCCCTCCTCTCTATCCTTCTGTTGTGATCTACACCAGAGGCAAAGAGTTGCAATAAAAGGTAGACAAAAATATGAAGGGTTTCGACCCGAAACGTTGCCTATTTCCTTCGCTCCATAGATGCTGCCTGACCCGCTGAGTTTCTCCAGCATTTTTGTCTACCTTCGATTTTCCAGCATCTGCAGTTCCTTCTTCAAGATTCAAGAGTTTATTGTCATATGTTAAGTTTATTCGTCACATACACATACGAGATGTGCAGTGAAATGAAAAGTGGCAATGCTCGCGGATTGTGCAAAAAACAAACAAACTACAAACAGAATGGAACAGAATCACATATTCACATATTCCATATTTGTGGGAGGGAAGAAAAAGGGAAAAAAACAGCAATTTTAAAGACACCACACAACTGTAAAATGGTACATGAAAGTTAGTCCCCGGAGAGATAGGAGTTTACAGTCCGAATGGCCTCTGGGAAGAAACTCCTTCTCATCCTCTCCGTTTTTCACAGCATGGCAACGGAGGCGTTTGCCTGACCGTAGCAGCTGGAACAGTCTGTTGCTGGGGTGGAAGGGGTCCCCCATGCTCTTGCTGGCTCTGGATTTGCACCTTCTGATGTATAGTTCCTGCAGGGGGGCGAGGGTAGTTCCCATAGTGCGTTCGGCCGAACGCACTACTCTCTGCAGAGCCTTCTTGTCCTGGGCAGAGCAGTTCCCACACCAAATCGTGATATTTCTGGACAAGATGCTTTCCACAGCCACTGAGTAGAAGCACTGGAGGATCCTCAGAGACAATCTGAATTTCCTCAATTGATAGGACAATGAAATTCTTGCTTTGCTTCAGCACAACAGAACATAGTAGGCATGACTACAGAACAGATCAGTGTGTCCATATACCATTATATAAATATATACACACATGAATAAATAAACTGATAAAGTGCAAATAAACAGATAATGGGCTATTAATGTTCAGAGTTTTGTCCGAGCCGAGTTTAATAGCCTGATGGCTGTGGGGAAGTAGCTATTCCTAAACCTGGTCGTTGCAGTCTTCAGGCTCCTGTACCTTCTACCTGAAGGTAGCCGGGAGATGAGTGTGTGGCCAGGATGGTGTGGGTCCTTGATGATACTGCCAGCCTTTTCTGAGGCAGCGACTGCGATAGATCCCCTCGATGGAAGGAAGGTCAGAGCCGATGATGGACTGGGCAGTGTTTACTACTTTCTGTAGTCTTTTCTGCTCCAGGGCGCTCAAGTTGCCGAACCAAGCCACGATGCAAAGGCTGGCAGCATGCTCTCTACTGTGCACCTGTAGAAGTTAGAGAGAGTCCTCCTTGACAAACCGACTCTCCGTAATCTTCTCAGGAAGTAGAGGCGCTTAAACAACGAGTTGCAATAAAAGGTGTTTTTTGGGTGGGCTGCCAGTGACCAGTGGAGTTCCGCAAGGGTCGGTGCTGGGGCCGCTTCTCTTCACGTTGATTATTTTCTAAATTGAGAGAGAATCCAGAAATCGGAGGTGCAAAGGGTCTTGGAGTGCTGGTGTTGGACTCCCAAAAAGTTAATTTGCTAGTCGAATTGGTGGTAAGGAAGGCAAATTCACTGCTAGCATTTGTCAAGAGGACTGGAATACAAAAACAGAGATGTAATGCTGAGGCTCCATAAGGCGCTGGTCAGGCCGCATTTGAAGTACTGTGAGCAAATATGGGCCCCACATATGAGGAAGGATGTGCTGGCTCTGGAGAGGGTCCAAAGGAGATTTACTTGAATGATTCCAGGAATGAGTGGGTTAGGTACATTTAGTGGAAGATAAAGTCCGATTAAAG
Organism: Malacoraja senta; assembly: GCA_038087875.1. NCBI lineage: Eukaryota > Metazoa > Chordata > Chondrichthyes > Rajiformes > Rajidae > Malacoraja > Malacoraja senta. Next base: position 7,612,992 of record CM075996.1, on the reverse strand, counting down.
GCAGTTCAAAGGTCTCCAATGAGGTAGATGGGAAGTCAGGACCACACTCCAGCTGATAAGAGGATGGTTCGGTTGCCTGCTAACAGCTGGGAAGAAACTGTCCCTGAATCTGGAGGTGTGCGTTTTCAAGCTTCTGTACCTCTTGCCCTATGGGAGAGGGAAGAAGCGGGAATGGCCAGGGGGCGACTCATCCTTGATTATGGCCATGCCGAGGCAGCGGGAAGTGTGGATGGAGTAAATGGAAGGGAGATAGATACAAAATGCTGGAGTAACTCAGCGGGACAGGCAGCATCCCTGGAGAGAAGGAATGGGTGACGTTTCGGGTCGAGACCCTTATTCAGACAGTCAGGGGAAAGTGAAACAAGAGATATAGACGGTGATGTAGAGAGGTATAGAACAAATGAATGAACAATATGCAAAAAAGTAACAATGATAAAGGAAACATTATTGTTAGCTGTTTGATAGGTGAGAATGAGAAGCTGGTGTGACTTGGGTGTGGGAGGGATGGAGAGAGAGGGAATGCAGGGGTTACTTGAAGTTAGAGAAATCATACCCCTGGGTTGAAAGCTGCCCAAGCAAAATATGAGATGCGGTTCCTCCATGAATATTGATTTCTCTCCAGAGATGCTGCCTGTCCCACTGAGTTACTCCAGCATTTTGTGTCTATCTTTGGTTTAAACCAGCATCTGCAGTTCCTTCCTACTCAATGGAAAGTTTGGGCTGCATCAATTTCTTGTGGTCTTGCATGGAGCTGTTCCCAAACCATGCTGTGATGCACCGCGATAAAATGCTTTCTGGAGAGCATCTGAACCCTTCTTCAGTCTGAAGCAAAGATACTAGAGGATACTAGATACTAAAGCTCCTCTAGTATCTTTGGTCTGAAGCTAGTATCTTCGGTCTGGTCAATGCAGCACTTTGTAAACCAGCATCTGCAGTTCCTCGTGTCTACCTCTGATGTTTAGTAGCGCAGAGGCGCCCTCTGGTGCTGCCGCTGCGTCACTGCACCGGGAATCGTAGGAGCACATGCGCAGTGTAGAACACACACACACACAAACAAACATACACACTCACAAACACACACTCACGCACACACACTCACATACACACACACACTCACACAAACACACACACACTCACATACACACACACATAGAAACATAGAAACATAGAAAATAGGTGCAGGAGTAGGCCATTCGGCCCTTCGAGCCTGCACCGCCATTCAATATGATCATGGCTGATCATCCAACTCAGTATCCCGTACCTGCCTTCTCTCCATACCCCCTGACCCCTTTAGCCACAAGGGCCACATCTAACTCCCTCTTAAATATAGCCAATGAACTGGCCTCAACTACCCTCTGTGGCAGAGAGTTCCAGAGATTCACCACTCTGTGTGAAAAAGTTTTTCCTCATCTCGGTCTTAAAGGATTTCCCCCTTATCCTTAAGCTGTGACCCCTGGTCCTGGACTTCCCCAACATCGGGAACAATCTTCCTGCATCTAGCCTGTCCAATCCCATAAGAATTTTGTACGTTTCTATAAGATCCCCTCTCAATCTCCTAAATTCTGGCGAGTATAAGCCAAGTCTATCCAGTCTTTCTTCATATGAAAGTCCTGACATCCCAGGTCCGGTGAACCTTCTCTGCACTCCCTCTATGGCTATAATGTCCTTCCTCAGATTTGGGGACCAAAACTGTACGCAATACTCCAGGTGTGGTCTCACCAAGACCCTGTACAACTGCAGTAGAACCTCCCTGCTCCTATACTCAAATCCTCTTGCTATGAAGGCCAACATACCATTCACTTTCTTCACTGCCTGCTGCACCTGCATGCCTACTTTCAATGACTGGTGTACCATGACACCCAGGTCTCGCTGCATCTCCCCATTTCCTAATCGGCCACCATTTAGATAATAGTCTGCCTTCCCGTTTTTGCCACCAAAGTGGATAACCTCAC
>CM075996.1:7543540-7606040 GCA_038087875.1 Malacoraja senta | reverse complement strand
GGACTCGGGTGTCGGAGCGGGCCCGGGGACTCGGGTGACGGAGTGGGCCCGGGGACCGGGGACTCGGGTGACGGTGCGGGCCCGGGGACTCGGGTGACGGTGCGGGCCCGGGGACTCGGGTGACGGAGCGGGCCCGGGGACCGGGGACTCGGGTGTCGGAGCGGGCCCGGGGACTCGGGTGACGGAGTGGGCCCGGGGACCGGGGACTCGGGTGACGGTGCGGGCCCGGGGACTCGGGTGACGGAGCGGGCCCGGGGACCGGGGACTCGGGTGACGGTGCGGGCCCGGGGACTCGGGTGACGGTGCGGGCCCGGGGACCGGGGACTCGGGTGACGGAGCGGGCCCGGGGACCGGGGACTCGGGTGTCGGAGCGGTCCCGGGGCGGAGGGGTCTCCGCGCCGCTGGGCGGTTGGGAAGGGCCCGCACTCCGCGGGTGTCAAGTGTCCGAGGGGTCAGAGAGTCACACAGCCCGGAAACGGGCCCTTCGGCCCACCCTGCCCATGCTGACCCACCTACACACGTCCCACCTGGGCCCTCGGCCCATTTTAGTTTAGAGATACAGCGCGGAAGTAAGCAGGCCCTTCGGCCCACCAGCGCTCCCCGCCCACTAACACTATCCTACACGCACTATAGGGACAATTCTTACATGTTTACCGAAGCCAATTAACCTACAAACCTTTGGAGTGTAGGAGGAAACCGGGGCACCCGGAGAAAACCCACGCGGGTCACGCACGGGGAGACCATGCAAACTCCACACAGACAGCACCCGTAGTCAGGATCGAACCCGGGTCTCCGCCGCTGTGAGGCAGCAACTCTACCGCTGTGGCACCGTGCCGCCCTAAACCCAGCCAATCCATGTACCTGTCCCAGTGTCTTTTAAACCGCCTAGTGAGAGAAGGTCACAGGTATTTTCCCCAGAATTGGGGAACCAGAGGTCATCGGTTTAGGGGGGGGGGGGAAGGGGAGATTTAATAGGAACCTGTGGGGCATTTTTCCCACACAGTGGGTGGTGGGTGTATGAACCGAGCTGCCAGAGTTGTGGCAGGTACTACAACAAAATACATTTGGTCAGGTATGGTGTGTAGGAAGGAACTGCAGATGCTGGTTTAAACCAAAGACGGACACAAAAAGCTGGAGTAACAGTGGGACAGGCAGCATCTCTGGAGAAAAGGAATAGGTGACATTTTGGGTCTGAAGAAGGGGCTCGACCTGAAACTTCACATATTCCTTTCCCCCAGAGATGCTGCCTGACCCACTGAGTCAGTCCAGCTTTTTGTATCTGTCTTAGGTATGGTATTGGTTTATTGTCACGTGTACAGAGGTACAGTGAAAAGCTTTTGTGTGCTATCAGATCATATAACACATGGGTACAATCAAACCATACACAAGTATAACAGGTAGTGCAAAGATAAAAAGACCAAGGTCCACAATGACGTAGGTTGGAAGATTGGGACTACACCCCAGTTAATGCTCAGTGGCCTGATAACAGTGGAAACGGAGCAGTTGCAAAGGTTTAGGAGGATATTGGTAAAATGCGGGTAAATGGGATTAGCTTAGATGGGGCATCTTGGTTGGCAGGGACGAGGTGGGCTGAGGAGCCTTTTTCTGTGCTGTATTTGGAATGTTATGGCCATACAGAGAGGGGTAGAGGAAAGACAGCAGTGGCTGGACTGGTTGAGCCACAGGGCTGAGTAGTGCCTGAAAATAGGCACGAAATGCTGGAGTAACAGTGGGACAGGCAGCATCTTGGAGAGAAGGAATGGGTGACATTTCGGGTCGAGCCAGACGGTACCTGTCTATTGTTGGGCTGAACTGACTTTTTCCATCTTTGCCATCCACTTCTATCCTGTTGCCTTTAGAAGGATATGGACCATGTGCAGGCAGATGTGCAGTCATTGTGGTTAGCACAGATGTGGGCTGAAGGGGCTGTTTCTCTGCTGCAGTGTTCTGTTTCCACGTAGGTAAGGGATTTCTTAATCATGAATAGCTCAATAATCTGATTTGATTCTAGTTTCGACATAGTTGCCCTTTGGCCCAACAGGTCGACCAGCTTACTAGTTTAGCCGTACATTAGTTTCGTTTAGATACAGCGCATAAACAGGCCCTTCTGCCCACTGAGTCCATGCCGATCACTATTCTATCATACACATGAGGAATAATTTAGAGAAACCAATTAACCCACAAACTTGCACATCTTTGGAATATGGAAGGAAACTGGAGCACCTGGAGAAACTCCACAAGGTCACGGAGAGCATGTACAAACTCTGTACAAGCAGCACCTGTAGTCAGGACCGAACAAGGGTATTTGGTGCTGTAAGGCAGCAACTCAACCGCTGTGCCACCCTCAATATGAGTACTTTATATGAAAGATAGAGATAAATTTCTTCACTAAATGATGGAGAATTGGCAGGAATGGAGTTTAGATTAACAGTACCTATCATCTCTGAAGAGTGTTAGGGACTATTCAGAAGCCTACCCTTTAGGGTTTTGTATGCTCTGATGCTGATTAAGATATTTTTCTAACGTACGTTTCTCTGTTAAATTTATTCTGATAATACCATCTTCCACACCATTACTTCTGGTACAACTTTTTCAACTGTCACTTGCCTGCCTGTCCATTGTTCTATACTTCCCGTGGCTGCGTCTTTCTCCTCCTTCCCCTTGCCCTATAACCCCCACCCCTCCACGCACACACAAACTCCCACCTGCATTTTCAGTTAACAAGCTTGAGGAATAGCAGCCCCTCTTTGAACAAAGTATTTCACATGCAGCATTCTGGATTTAAAATCAAGATCACTGGGGGTCTAGAAAAGCAATACGTTTAGACTGCCCGAGGGTAGGCACAAAGTGCTGGAGTAACTCAGCGAGTGAGGCAGCATCTCTAGAGAAAAGGAATAGGCGACATTTCGGGTCGAGACCTGAAACATCACCTGTTCCTTCTCTCCAGAGATGCTGCCTGACCCGCTGAGTTACTCCAGCATTTATTTATCCGGTTTAAACTTGCATCTGCCGTTCCTTCCTACACAATTTGAGACTGCCCCGTGGGTGGAAAGTTGAATTGCTCCAACCTTTCTGCACCTGAGGGACAGTGAGCCTTGTCTCTCACGGGTCCATAATGAAATTGAATGGCCCTGTGGTTCACGGTGGGTTGCTTGTTTCTTTCTTTTTTTTAAATATTTTTTTTATTAGAAGCAAACATATTATAAGGTAGAGTAACATATTATAATAGGGGAAAAAAACACTTTTCATATACATCAATCACTCATACATTATTAAATTTGTCAATTGTCAATTAATTCTGCTTCTAGTGTTTTTTTTATTATATAGATAGAAAAAGAGAAATAGAGAGAAAGAATTACAAATATCAAAAAAGAAAAAGGTGGAATGAATTACTTATAATACGTCATTGGAGATAAGTTCATTGGAGATAAGTTCGTAGGTTATGAAATATAATTACATCTAATCCTGAGTTCAAGTTTCAGTTGGGTCAATCTATCCCTTCAAATAGGTAATGAATGGAGCCCATATTTTAACAAAAAGTTCTTGCTTGTCCATTAAGACAAGTCTAATTCTTTCTAGATGTAGGGTCTCCGACATTTCCACAATCCACATTTTAATTGTGGGGGTTGTAGGGCCTTTCCAAAATTTTAATATTAATTTTTTCCCAGTTATTATACTGTAGTCGAGGAAGTTTCTTTGGCTTGTTGTGAGTGTTAAACTTTGTTCTGATATCCCAAGTATTATTAATTTTGAGTCTGGAGCCAATTTAGTATTAACAACTTCAGAAATTATTTTGAAAATATCAGTCCAGAAATTTTTAATTTTTATACAATTTGCAAAAGTATGTGTTAAATTGGCCTCTAGATGCAGGCATTTATCACATATGTGGGAAGATTCTATTTAGTTTTATTTAGGAGTAATGTAATCTGTGTAAGACTTTAAATTGTATTAAAGCATGTCTGGCATTTAACGAGCATTGATGTATATGTTGTAAACTTTCATCCCAAATATCTTTCGTTATAGGATGACCTAACTCATTTTCCCATGTATGTCTATATAGTTCCATCGGTGGTACCTCGTTATTTAAGAGGGTGTTATAAATATAAGCTATTAATTTTTCAGTGTTAGGATGCTTATTCAAACATTCATCAATAATTTCTGGTTCCCTAGTCCTATAAACTTGTGTATTGGATTTAACATAATCTCTAATTTGTAAATATCTGAAAAAGTTATTTGAGTGTAGTCCATGATTCTGTTGTAACTCTTGAAATGACAGAAAGATGCCTTCCCTATAAAGATGTCCAATCTTTTTAATTCCATAAATTGCTTGTTTCTAGTGATGCTTTGGACGCACTGGGCCTGAAGCGGTATTGCTGTCGGCGGATGCTCCTCTCCCACGTTGATCTGATTGAGAAACTCCTGAACTACGCTCCCCTGGAGAAATGATCCATCCTTGACTTGTGGATCATGATAATGGCAAAGTATTAGACTAACCTCGCTGGTGTGACAGGCAAACTCTACACGAAGATCTGAAGAACATGGTCTGGAAGAAGACAATTTGCATAACTGTATCTTAAATAAAAATGGGGATTTTAAATTATCAGTGCTTATGAATGAGAAGTTTATTTGACTACTGTGCTGGTAAAAGACAATCCCTTTTTTTTAACGAGATCTTTATTCCCTTACAGTGATTAGTGGACTGGAAAGTAATCATTTTGTCATCCTCTGATTTGGTGTACTGAACCATAAATGTCAGCTGCTCAGGATCACACCTACCTGCACTTTTGAAGTAATTCTCACTCCAGTTACTGAGCGTTACATCTGCTGACAGTAGAGGTCTGTGAGCATTCTCAATTCTGTAGTTTTATCTGCTCTCAAGGTGACTTTGAACCGACACTGGAGAAATGACAAGGAGGACCAAGCCAGTGCATGTGTTGTCCTGTACCTTCACAGCATGAGTGTCTGGGCATTATCCTGCACAAGTCTTTGCCTTAGTGACAAAGCCAGTTTTGTGTCAAAGTTAATTATTGTGTAAGACTTTGCTAATGAAGAGGTTGCCACTTTCAATTACACCAAAACAAAGTGCTGTAACTACTTGGGTTAGGCAGCATTCGAGGAATGTGAATAATTTGGGTAAATAATGCTTCAGTACCAACCTGACGTTAACTTTCTCTCCACCCTTTGATGTCTAGAAACAAGATTTGATATTTCATTATGTATACATTTCATTTGACTTGTGTAAATGTCCTCACTGCACTTTTTTACAGTGAGGACATTTACACAAGTCATATGGAATGTGATTTTGACTTGTAATTTAAAATTTAAGTGTAGTAACCCTGCTATTCCTGAAACTAGGTTGCAATGTCATTATACTTTGAATAATGTGTCACTATTCCACGCAGTAATATAACATTGTTACCCAGTTTAAGGAATATCAGGGTTACCACCCTTAAATTTTGATCACAAGTGCAAAATTACAAAAGCCTGATAATTCCTGGTCAGTTCTGATACCAGCCACCACCAAACCATAAATAATCAAGCTTTTTCCCAACTCACTGGGATGAATTTGGGTGCTAATTCCTCCTACACAGTCGATTGGAATTGAAGCTGGAATGTTTGAAAGTTCTGTTAGACAAGGTCGTGATTTAGTCACAGTTGAACAGGCTGCAGGATACAGAAACCAGATCTAGCAGTCCTTTCAAGTCCAGCACACAGACAAGCATGAACTAGGCAGACTGAGCCAGGAGAGGGGCCATGTCTTCCTTGGCAACTCCAGTAGTCCAAACTAGTAGATGGTCCAGATTTTGCACTCACGGCACTTTAATTCATACCTTTCCTCTCCAAAGTTGATAGGAGCAGAATTCAGCCCATTAAGTCTACTCAACCATTCAATGGGGTGGAAGATTGCAACCTTCACGTGGTCCACCCTGTTTCGATGAATGCAACCAACCAGGTGTGCACAATCAAATAAGATCAAATAGAACAAGTTGTCCTACATCTAATCAAGAATTTGTCCATCTCCACCTTAAGGATATCAAACAAAAAGGCAGTGATGCTGAGCTACATCACACATACCATCCCTTGAGCATGTATCAATTTATCATCAGCCTAAATGAATAAATGCTCAACCAGACAACCCCTTTTTTTGCACTGCAATAAACATACTAGCAAACTGATCCAAAGCAACTGGCATGAAATGGACAGGACATGTATGTCTCAAGAAAGTTATGTGTAGGAAGGAACTGCAGATGCCGGTTTAAACCAAAGATGGACACAAAAAGCTGGAGTAACTCAGCGGGACAGGCGGCATCTCTGGCGAGAAGGAATGGGTGTTTTGGGTCTCTGCATCATCGTCTATATCTCTTGTTTCCCATATCCCCAACTAGTCTGAAGAAGGGTCTCGACCCAAAACATCACCTATTCCTTCTCGCCAAGGATGCTGCCTTTTTGCCTATCTTCAAGAAAGTTATTTGTTCAGTGTAAGTGGTTGTCAACTATACTCAATTCCATACATTGAAGGCAAGACACAGGAGGAAACCAGAGCACCCAGAGGAAACTCATAGACGCCAATGAACAGCATTGAACCCAGGTTTTTGAAGCTGTTATTGAAGCAGTCGACTAGCTATGCCACTTTTTCTGTTCAGTGGCTATTTTAATTTTCCACAATCTACATTTGCCATTTAAAAAATTGTAAACAAAGCAGTCCATTGTCTCCAACGTCCTATTTGAGTGGGGAGAACTGTGATCAGATGATTGTTGTGTAGAACATCTCTGACAGGTTCATCAGGAATGAAGGGCTGCGAATATTCAGGTGAATCTGTGGAGACACTTAACTTTACAACTAGCTTCTGTTAAATGTCCTGTCTTTGTCCCTGAGAAATGTTCATAACTCAAATGGTTTGTGAGTAAGAAATGAACAAAAATCATGTGGGAGAGGATCTGACAAACCACTGATGGGGAGAGCAAGTAGGCACAGGAAGAGCTGTCGCCAACCATCCTCATTGACAGCGAGCAAGTACTAGTGCTCCCAGCTCTGCTAGACCGAGCTGCCTATAGCTGCAGTTCGGAAGAAAAGGCACACAGAAGCCCCCTCCCTCCCTTCCACCCAGCAGATATCTGGAGGATTACCAAAATATATCAAAATCTTGGGTTCAATCCTGTTCATCAGCACTGTCTATACGGGTTTCCTCCTGTGTCTTACCCTCAATGTATAGAATTGAGTATAGTTAACCACTGACACTGAACAAATAGATCAGCTTCTTGAGACAGTTCCCTGTCCATTTCATGCCAGTTGTTGCTGTAGATCAGTTTGCCAGTAGTCACTGTGGTGCAAAAAAAGGGATGATTGTATTTATTCTTTATTTATCTGCAAGACCACAGCAGCAAGCCAATCTTCTCCCTGCCATTTCACCAGGCTCCCAAACACTTGTTACGTGTAGACTATACGGATGTTTTGGGCAGCAGTGGTGTAGCTTGTAGAGCTGCTGCCTCAATGCCAGCGACCCAGCTTCAGGCCTGTGGGGAGTTTGCACATTGCCTTTGATCACATGGGTTTCCTCCCATGTCCCAGACACGCAGGTTGGTAGGTTAATTGGCCTCTGTAAATCGCCCCTAGTGCGTAAGAAATGGAAGTGGGATATAACAGAACTAGTATGAACGAGTGATCGATGGTCAGCATGGACTCAGTGGGCCAAAGGGCCCGTTTCCAAGCCGTATCTCCAAACTAAAGGCAGGCATTTATAACCCAGGGAGGAGCTTCACTACGTGTCTCATGATAACAAAGGAAGAAAGACTCAAAAGAAGGTAAAGTCAAATTTTTATTCTCAATGAATGTCACCATATATAAAAAAAACAAAAACATAATTTACTACACAGCCACAATGTTTGCCAGTCAGTACTTTGGGGTTTTTAAAAGACCAACATGACAGTCCCAATGCACTAATACTTAAAAAGATTTCAGGTACATGTCATGACTGCAACGTAGCTTTGGAAATGCAACTGCCCCTATGAAGCTTAGGGAGTTGAGAATGACATTCCTTCTCCCAGTTAAAAAGGAACCCTAACCATATTGTAGATTCAGTGCACAACCCATTGCTCTGGTCTCAGGCCAAACTCAACTACCTCCAGATACTACAACCCCAATTCCAATCTATCCTGTTAATCCTGTTCTCAGAAGGAATCACAGGCAATTCGTGGAGTTATCACAGTAGCCCACTAAACAACCCTGGTCTTGGCTCAGTTAACACTGGTCATGCAATTGCACCCCAGTAATTAAAGCTGCCAGCATCCCACTGCAGATGACTCCATGAACAATGCCTTGGTTAGCACTGTGCCTGAGCAGCACTCCTGGCAGTCAATCCAAAGCTGGGTTATAGCCTTTGGATATCATGTTGTCCATATCCAAAACACAATATCCACACATCAAGAAAGCCTACAGCAAGGCAGCACTCAAGATTCGGAGTGGTTTCTAGTTTCACATTCAGACCTGTGGAGCAGACTTAACAGGTCAGGCTTGCACTGAAAAATGTGGTCACCCAGTGCCAATTAACATCATCACCTCGGCCCCCCCCAATCCCATCCTCCCCTGCACAATAGTCACAGGCATCTTCTCATCAGTGAAAGCAGTGTGGGGAAGGGGGGGGGTTGTGTGAACATTTAGCTTGAGCCACTTGAAGTAACAGGGTGAAAGGTATAAATCAGCAGGGCTCTGGTTCAGATAGAGTAGATGCAGGTGAGCAAAACTGGATGTTTGTCACTACAAGCTGGAGTGCTTGTCAACATTGGTCACACTCTCAAAGCACCTGCTGCAAAGGTAATGGATTTTAGTCTGCATGCATTAAATGGAGGGTTGGGTGAGGAATCATCTATCATGAATGACATCCACATTCAAGGCTGGCTGGTGAAACAGTAGAGGCCAATTGGAAAGGTGTGTGTGTGTGTGTGGTGGGGGGGAGTGGTGGTGAGAAACATTAGTGTTTTAAGCCAAATACTTGTCTCAATAACTTGCCAAAATAACAAAACCAATTTCTCTAACCAAATGCTGCAGCAATTGAGACTGGTTTATGGTGAAATGATAATGAAATGAAAAAGCCAAGGGAGTGGGGCACGACACATTCCTTCTCCGGCTGAGAGAACGAATCATATTGTGGCCTCTGTGCACAACCCATTTCCCTCCGGCCTGACTCAAATGCTTTCTACAACCCTGCTTACAATCTACCCTGATAGTAGTGAGATCCTGGTTACAGAAGGAATCATAGGAGCATAATGTTTTCATGAAATTATATATTTTTTTAATCACCAGGTTACAATTGTCAATGTATGCTGGAATCACCTCAAGGGTGACTTATTAAACTCCCACCTGCTACAACCGTGACCAGCCTAACACATGTAAGCTTTAGCTGTGGGGATAAAGGGAGCTGATTTTTTTTTCCTCTGGGGTGCTGGGAGAAAGGAGGGAACCATTTCCGTTCTGGTTTTTAAACATGTTTTCTGCTAGTGGAATTTTTTTTTACAAGTAGCTAAGGTTACCACCAACAGGAATTATTTAAAATATAACATCACAGCTCAAAGCAGCTTCAAAATATTCTTCCCTCTCCCCAAGCCTCAGAACAGGTGATCCAATTTTCTAGAACCACAAATCCCAATGAAGCAAGTTGCTATGGTAGTTATGATTATGAAGCCTTTAGCTTGGCTGTGGCATGTTTCACAGTAACACTTAACTCTTGCCATTTGCAAGACACGGAGTCTGTCGTAAACCTACAACCCACACATTCAGACCTGGAGGGCTGACGTGCAAGGGAGGAATTTACAAAAAGCTTTTTGCAGAGGATAAATGAACAGGAGGTACATGGACATGTCGCAATAGACTCGAGTCACCAAACTACTGCTGAAAGGTTAAGAGGCAATTCCTTGGGATACACCAAAATCTAAAGTTCCGGTCATAAAAAGGCGGGGGACTTTCAGAATGTTAAATGGACGGGCGAGTCATTGGGAAAATTCATTATTTCAAGACTTTAAAAATAAATTTAGTTACGCCACGCTACTTTTAAATGGGGACAGAGGCAACTTATCAGAGGGAATAGGAAATCAGCAGCTGCTCAATCATAAATCTCAGGACATGATGCCCAAGTTAATGATCAAGTGCCTTGTAGCAAGTCGAATGTTTCTAAACACAAGATGTGTTTGGAAACACAAGACACTCTTACAAAAATGAGAGAGAAAAGGCACAACAGAATTTGTAGTTATGCCTCTGGTTTCCAACACTGGAAACACATTTGGAAAATGACTAACAAATACCAAGAACATCTTCTTCAAGCCAACTGCATTTGCCCAAATGGAGTTTGTTTGAAATCTCAGTTTACACCTCGACTCCCCCTCCCCCTCCCTCCCTCTCTCTCGACAGCTTCTGCAGTAACATCCATTTTAACACAACTGTATTTTAAGATGCACTCTGCCAGAGATGACAATCATTCCTCAAACAGTAACAAGGTCCCAAACAAGTTACCAAAAGAGTATGTGGGAATTTAGATCCACTTGCAGAAATCTAAAATACCATTTCCTCCCCCCCAACAAAAACAAATCACAGCTGTCCATGGGATAACCTAGACCTAATCTTAACCACTGCCCCCCCCCCCCAAAAAAAAAATCAGATCAGGAATTTGCATTAAAATGTTTCTGTTTGAAAAGCAAACAAAAACAGTAAAGCAGCGTAAGAATGGTTCCATAGTAACTCAAGTGGCAACTATTATTCTCGGTGCCCTCTCTTTCTCCCACCACCCCACAGCAGTTACCATGCTGATGGATGTCAACCGATTCAGAGAAAAACTGTCAGTCGCACAACCAAATAACAGCTTCCTTTGAAAACAAGATTATCTACATATCGGATACTACAGTAGTCGCAATCCAGCCTGCAAATGGTGCGATGTGGACGGTGCGTATGTCAGGAGTGGTGGGCGGAGGCCGATCTAACGCATCTTGTAGTCAATGGAACTGGACATTTCACACAGCTGCCCTTTGAATTCAATATCCACGGTGAAGTCCAGATCTCTCTGTTGGGAAAAATGTTGCACGTTTTAATAATTTACCCCACCTTGTTGAAATGAAATTGCTTAAAAGCTATAAAAACAATATAAAGGAGGAAAAGTGCTGAGTAACTCAACTGGTCAGGCAGCATATTTGGAGAACATGGTTAGGTGATATTTCGGGTCATTCAAAAGCTTGACTGAGCAGACAGCTGTACCAAATCTCCAAATGGAGAACGTACCAACAGCCAGTCTCGGTGAAAGGGACCGACCATTTAGTAATGTCTTCATTCAGAAGACAGTACAACTTTAGATTGCTTCCCAACACAGGTCAGATTTTTTAGATACATAGGGAATCAAGTACCAATTGGTGCAGCGCCAGAGACACGGGTTTGATTCAGACTACGGGTGCAGTCTGTATGGAGTTTGCATGTTCTCCGTGACCTCGTGGGTTTTCTCTGGGTGCTCCGGTTTCTTCCCACATTCTAGAGACATACAGGTTTGTATGTTAATAGGCTTCTGCAAATTGTCTCACGTGTAGGATGTGAAATTGGGAACATGGGTAACTGATGGTCGGCACAGACACAGTGAGCCGAAGTACCCGTTTAAATGACATTTCTCTAAACTACACCAGGGAATGTGTGGAAAGTGGACAGAGGATCGACCTACACGTACACCTATAAGTTTTTAAGACAGTGCTGGAGTAACTCAGGTGGGCAGGCAGCATCTCTGGACAACATGGACAGGCGACGTTTCGTGTCAAAACCCATCTTCAGACTGATTCCATGTTTTCCAGGGTGCTATCGGACCCCGAGTTACTACAGCAATTATATAATTTGATGTAAACCAGCATTTGCAGTTCCAGCATTGCTATTAAATTTTTTGTCAGGTTGAGAAACCTGCCCAGCGCTCACTACAAATGTAACACTGCCTTGTGGCCAGTGCTCACTTGGATTAAGAGCAGGGGTCCCTGGACAACACCATTCCTCAATGCAGACCCAGTTCCAGACCATACAACATTCCGAATACAGGACATGGAGCCTGTTTGTGACTTCACACACTTACATTGTTCTTGGCGTTGGGTTTCATGCCAACTGTCCCAAAGATCTCCTCGCCTCGCTTGACTGTCAAATAGTCTTCCATGTAGAAAACTGTCTGCTTCCAGTGAGTGTAAGGGGCATCAGGGGCTGCAATTAAACAGACCATTTACACCATTGGCACAAACATTCTGCAGGGAAACAGTTTATAATCCTCTGAACAGGAGGGTAATGTCCGCACAAGCGCACATGACAAAACATCACAGCCGAGTACAAAGACAGAGGGAACGATTGCACGATTTCTGAAATATTCTTTATTCCTTTGGGCGTCACAGCAGTAGAATTGCTGCCTTATGGTGCCAGAGACCAGGGTTCGATACTGACTACCGGTGCCGTCTGTATGGAGTTTGTCCATTCTCCCTGTGACCACGTGGGTTTCCACCGGGTACTCTGGTTTCCTCACACTCCAAAGATGTGCAGATTTGTACGTTAACTGGATTTGGTAAAAAAAAAAAAAAAAAGAAACAGTCCCTAGTGTGTGGGGTAGTGCTAGTGTACTTGCTAGTGTGATTGCTGATCCGCACAGACTTGGTGGGCCGAAGGGCCTCATTCTCTAATCTCTAAAGTCTAATAAATGTCGTAAAGGACAGAGGAGAGTTCTTGTGTATTAAGGCAGAAGTTTATTTTAGTTCATTGTGATGTGTAGCGAGGTACAGTGAAAAGCTTTTGTTGTGTGCTACCCAGTCAGCAGAAAGACAATACATGATTACAATTGAGCCATTTACAGCGTATAGACACATGGGAATAACATTTAATTCAAGGTAAAGTCTGATTCAGGATAGTCCGAGGGTCAAAATAGAGACATGTATGCAAATGTATAGATTCTTGATAAGCAAAAAAAGCAATGCAAAATTGGAGTTACAATCTGATCAGCCATTGTTAAATGGGGCTGATTGACCTAGTACTACACTTGGTGGCCACCACCATCAAACTAGGGAGCCGTCAAAGGAGTATGGTGAAAATTGGCTGGTAGATTTCAAAAGGTTGAAGCTTAGACTACTAACAGTATTCTCAACTGTGGAGATTAAATGTCAGGGATGTAGAAAGAATACTTGGTGTGGATGTGCTAAGATAGGGAAGTTTATAAGACTAAAGGTATAGGAAAGAACTTAGATGCTGGTTTAAATAAATGATAGACACAAAATGCTGGTGTAACTCAGGCAGCATCTCTGGAGAAAAGGAATGGGTGACGGTTCGGGTCGAGACCCTTCTTCAGATTGATGTCAGGGGAGTGGGCAGTACAGAGATAAAATGTCGTCGGAGACAGTAAGACTGGTCGGAGAACTGGGAAGGGGGAGGTGATGGAAAGAGGGAAAGCGAGGGCTACTTGAAGTTAGAGGTCAATGTTCATGCAGCTTGGGTGTAAGTTACTTTATACGGGTAAAGATCAGAGATGGCACTGGTTGCAAGGGGCTGTAAGCAGTGAGAAAACGAGGGGGGATTTGAAAACAGGAATTCCCACCAGAAGCTTCGAAAAGGCGTTTTTCTTTTAAACCTAGTACAAAGCGATCACAAAATGTCACCCATTCTGAAATGACCAAGCCCCCTTCGGTCAGTACCTGTGGAGAACCCAGTCCTCTTGTGGCAGCGGGTGAACTCGATGTTGAAGTACGCCACTAATGCGTGGATGTAGTCATTGCGTGTGACTTGAAGGCAGAAAGGCGACGTGAAGGATAGGTCATCGACCTTCACTGTGTAAATATCCACCTCCTGAATGGAAAGAGAATTCAGTAGAAATGAACTCTTACACACTCAACAACCTCTCCCCACCGACTCATACAACTCAGGGAACGCAGTGGCATAGCGGCCGTTTCACAGCACGAGACCCGGGTTAGATCCTAACCTCGGGTGCTGTCTGTGTGGAGTTTGCACATTCTCCCTGTGACTGCGTGGCCTTCTTCCGAGGTTCCATTTACCTACCACAACCCAAAGACGTGCAGATTAGTAGGTTCATTGTCCTCTGTAAATGGGCAGCAGTGTGCAGAGAATGGATGAAAGTGGGAGAACTAGTGTGAAGAGGTGATCGTTGGTGGGTGTGGACCTGGTGGTCCGAAGGGCCTGTTTATATTATGTATCATTCAAACAATCAATTCTACCAGGGTGGAGGCCTTCTGATTGCTGGCATATTGCCATACAACAGTAGCACAACCATTCCCGTCAAACCGTAATCCATTTAACTACACATTCCCCAGCATCATTTCACAAATGGAACAAACTCAAGCACTAACCTTGATGAGACAGGCATTGGTCACCAACTGCTTGGGATCCACCACATCCACCAGTGGTTCCTTGATGGCTACATCCTTGATGCAGGACATATCAAAACCATAGACGTTCTCCCACCCTGCAGGGAGAGCACGAACAGGCAGGTTACACCAAAATTATATAAAATTCTACCCTTCCAAATTTGCCTTGCCCTTAACAAAAGCTTGAAAGGGCTCAGAGAAGATTTATAAGGATGTTGCCAGGACTCGAGGGCCTGAGGAATAGGGAGAGGTTGACCAGGCTAGGACTGTATTGCTTGGAGCGCAGGTGGATGAGAGGTGATCTTAGAGGTGTACAAAATCACACGGGGAATAGATCAGGTAAACGCACAAAGTCTCTTGCACAGAGTAGGGGTATCGAGAACCAGACGACATAGGTTTAAGGTGAGGGGGGAAAGATTTGATAGGAACCCGAGGGCTCCTTTTTTTTTTACACAAAGGGTGGCGGACGAACGGAACGCGTGCTGGAAGAGATAGTGGAGTCAGTACTATCGCAACGTTTAAGAAATATTTAGACGGGTACATGGATATGGGTAGGTATGAGCAAGGATTCCCAACCTGGGGCAAATTTACCCCCGTGGGGTAAAGATCGCCTACCCAGGGGGAAAATTTGTTGATTCTGGATTTGTACATATTTTTTCTCATTGACTGTGTTTGGTTCTGGTATACCGTTATCTGTTCATCATTAGTTGTTCATAAATAAGTGAAATAACATTATGTGCAATTAAAGTTGCCAGGGGTAAACGGGATGCAGAAAGTTGGGAACCCCTGGTTTAGAGCGATATGGGCCAAACATAGGCAGGTGGAACTAGTGTAGATGGGGCATGTTGGTCGGCATGGGCAATTGGGCTGAAGGGCATGTTTCCACGTTGAATGATTATGTCACAGGGGGTGGGTTCAAGTACTTGAAATAATTAGCACCACCCCAGCACTTAAAAAATAATAATTTATCACACTAAAATTAAATGTCTTGAATTTCAGTGATGGTGACCCACACCCCATTGGCCCGAAACATCCACCAGAGCCCAGGACAGGAAAATGGATGAAATGCAATTTTGAAATAAAGTACCTGAATAGGCCTTAGAGCCAACATGCAAGCACAAGTTAACCAAAACTACAATTCCTAGCTACTGTTTGAAGGCATTAGCGATGCACAAATTAGCTGAGCCTTATATTACAACAGCAGATGCACTCCATCAATACTTCACTGGCGGCACAACTCCGACAATACAAACTACCCGCCACTCTGCAAACTTACAATGGATTTTATAATCCTTGTATTGTCGGTCCTCAATGGCTGTGACGTACAAAGCAGCTCGGTCAGGGAAAATCAGCCCATCTGGTCGCTAAAAAAACAAACAAAAACAGGTTTTAATCAGTGAAAAATAAACGCAGCAAAAATCCAGCCTCACATGCACCATGTCTGGGATAGAGACGGTACCTGTTGGACATCCAAGTCCAAACTAAAACCTTGTCTCTTATAGCACCATCAGAGACCTTGTTGGTTAAAATGCAAATGATCAGCATCTTCAACACGCAGCCGAAGAGGGTTAAAGGCAGATGCAATCATGGCTTTCACTATCCAAGGCAATTTCACTAACAATACTTGAGACAAAAGCACTAGTACCATGGGGAAACCAGGGAGTGGAACGACGGAACTGGTATTTCCGTGGACGATCTAGGATTTGAAGATCAAAGCGCCCTGTTCTATGCTGCATCATTCTGACTTATGAAAGTGGAATGGAGCAGATCGTTATTTCTAAAACAGAGGATGAGGGAAATTGGGCAAAATCTAGTTATGATTGACACATGCACTTCATATTGTCAAATAGGCTCGTGGACTTCCAGCTGCCAGAATTAATCACAATACTCTTTCCATTTGCTTCGATACGTACCAGCCACTTGTCCCGTGCGTAGATAACCGTGTTCAGCATTGACTCGTAAAAGAGACAGTAGCCCATCCACTCACTGATGATGATGTCCACCTTCTCCACTGGCAAGTCCACTTCCTCCACCTTGCCCTTGATTATTGTGATAACTGAAACAGGAAAGAGCAACAGACTCACAAGCTGCACGGTCTCCCCTTTCCCCCCAAAATTATAACCTCCAAAAACATGAAAGATTGAGCATAGCATGAAACAAGAGGGGAACCCAACCCGTGTGGGCATTTAGCTGACAGCCACCCATAGTAGACCTGAACTTTTTTTTGGCCTGTAATTTCCAAAATAACTTAAGTGGTTCTCCAGATCCAAATTTAAATGCAGTATAACCAATGTGGCCCGCCTGATCCAAACAGCGTTCCCCAATCCATCACTCGTGTTAAATCTAATTTGTGGTATGGAAACACATCGTAGCAGAACAACATGTACAAAGGACACACAGCTATACTATGACAGGTGGAGATCCACCATTAGAATAACAACCAACAAAAAGCAAGCTCAGATGTAGTATAGACTTGTGATGCTTCTACTATTGCGCCACTTTTTTGGCAGAAGGCTGCATTTCGTGACAATACTATAGCCACAAGAAATGAAAATGACTGGGTAATTCCAATCCATTCAAACCTAGAGACCATACTGAGGCGATAGATTTGAGGCGCTTGATTTGTATGCAACTACCCTCAGCTCACCATGTGTTTTTTTATTTGGGAAGGATGCTACAACGTCAGGCTCCACTGCAAACTTTCCACTTGAAATAGACTAAACTGAACTCCGTATGTATCCGAATACCGATCTCAACAGGTGAATTTTGAGAAACTGCTCAAGAAAATAGGACAAACCTGACCCTTCCAAACCTGGACACACACAAGAAAGCTAAGGACTTGCTGGTTAGCAGTTTTACTTGACGTTTTTGTAATGCAGACCACAAGACCCATTTAACCCACAATCTCCACCATCTCACTATTGATCACCCAAAGATCCCAAGCACAAAAACACAAAATTGCACTTTTGAGACAATTAAAATACAGATTTTGTCTACTCAAACAGCTTCTCTCTGGACACATACCCACCTAATATTATACATCTTGCTAGCACCGGATTTCAATCTTTCAAAGCTCTTCCAAATTTATACATTACGCTTACCTGGTGTAATTAAACATCCCCTGAAAACTATTTCCCCCAGCTCCTCACCACTCCCCCAGCTCCTCGCCACTCCATTTTCTGCTTGGAAGTGTCCCATTCACTTTATAAAGCACGTGTAAACATGAACAGCAGCAGCACACCTAAAGTATTCATTGTATGAAGTCTACTTAGTTCAGCTGGGCGTCAGCAGCAGGGAGGAAAACCTGCCCTGCTCCAAATCAATTATTAAGTGATCCCATGTATAGCACAATTTGAGAACCAACAAACTAGGCTATAAACCCACAGCCACAATCAGCAAGCCAGGTCTTGGCCAGGTACCAAGCTGTTGCAAGCTGAATGCATACAAATTGGCAATTACAAAATAAGCAAAGAATTTATTTTGTCTGTAATTTTTTTTTAAATGCACACAAAACAAACATAATACAGACAAGTCTCCAGGTTACGGAAAGGGCTTCATTCCCGAGAACTGTCCATAAACTGATTTCTCCACAAGTCACTGTAGCTACCCATATCGCATTGTTCCAGACACATTTGACACAATTCTTACATTTCATCAAACCTAATACTAACACAAGCCATAATAATACTGAGGGAATATATACAGCATCGTTACGAACACAAGACATTTTATTACTATCTTGAAAAGTGCTTAAAATATATGGGAGAATTTGAGTAAAGTTGGATTTCCAGATGGCGGGTCATCCATAACCTAGGAAGTTGCTGTATTATGGATCCTTACCATGGTTCAGGTTGTTTGCTTTGATGATCTTCTCAGCATATTCAGAGATATTGGAACACTCAATCTGCCATTTAATAAAAAACACATTTTATAGGAAGAATAATCATTTGAGTTTTCTTTTATCAAACAGACAGCTAACACCAATTAAAATGAAGTCCCGAATGAAAAGATTCTCAAATGCAAGAATTCAGAAAATGAACCTTGAATACCTATTGTTTAAGAGGGAACTGCAGATGCTGGAAATCGAAGGCAGACAAAAATGCTGGAGAAACTCAGCAGGTGAGGCAGCATCTATGGAGCTAAGGAAATAGGCCCATACCTATTCATCATGATGAAGATTATTCAGGACTCCCATCGTGGCAAGCACCATGAAGTCTAACCATTCAAAGAACAGTGGAAAATAGACAGAGACAAAGCTAACCAAAATATTGAGGCATTAGACTAGGTAATTCCTGCATCACCATTTTTGGCCAGTCAAGGAGGTGAGCTGTTCCCACAATCCCTGGGAGGCATTGTAGCTGTTTGACAACTGCCAACTACTATAAGCTACAGTATAAATAGGGTTCACTTAGCACACAGCCACCCCCTGCTTCAATGTTTACCAGATAAAGATACGGCATTTACATGCCATCTATTTCAAACTATTCAAAGCAATTGAGGTAAACAATTTTTGAAACCACTTGTTCCGACATCAGATTGAAACTCCTGCAGGACTTTGAATGCACAGACCCTTGGTTTAATGTTACATGTAAAAGACAGCTAGGACTACCGTCAAATGAGACTAGCTCCATATAGATTAGGTGTGATCCTTACCCCAATAACCTTCTTAGCACCAGCCTTCGCTGCAAACATGCACAGGATGCCTGTTCCACTTCCAACATCCAGGACTATCTTATCTTTGAAGAGGTGCTTGTTGTGGTACATGGAGTTTCTGTAGGTTAAAGTGCGAACCTCATCCTTCAGCATTTCCTGCGAGGAGAAAAAACATTGAAAGGTTCACAAAGGCTTACAGGGCCAGGGACTGGGTTTATGCCCATTCTCAAAATGAATGCAGGCTTCTTTGCTGCTTCCAGCTTCAAATGCCAAAATTAATTAGATGGACTCCAAATTTACCCTCTAGCATACAGTAAGAATGCAAGAAATAAATAGGTAATTCAACAGGACTATAGCTGATCTTTCACCTCAGCACCCGTCCTTCACTGGATATTCAATAATCAATAGGTCTTATCAAATATAATCAGTACTGAGCATCCACAACCCTCCTTAGAAGGACATTCCAAATACATTACTCAATGGGTGAAGACATTTATTTTCGTCTCTTGCGAATGGCCAATTTTGATATTCTGACCCTTGCTACTGAATACTCTAAGCAGGTAAAACATAATCCCCACATCTCCTATCGAGCCTAATACAAATATTGTACATTTCAATGAGACCACTTCATTTCTTCTGAACACGGGAAGGCACAACCCCAGTTTGTTTGATTTCTCTCCTTCCAGAAAACCATCCTTCAAGATTTCTGGTCCACATTGGCTGCATTCCCTTTATCACAACTAAACCTTTCATCGGAGGAGATGCACAATATTTCAGACACAATGCCACCAAAGCCCTATATAACTGGGACCAATACATTTTCTATGCTGATGAGATATTCAGCTAAACACGTTGCACCTAAATCCTATGGCAACAAAATGCAACAACCTGTCCATTGACATTTAACTGCAATCTCACTAGAAAAAAACCAGCAACAGTAATCAAATGCTCCCAGTTAGTCATGGAATAAGTTGCATTCCAAGTAATGGTCATAGCTAGCTATCTGCTAAAAAAAATAAAGTGCAAACATCAAGACTAGCAAAGTAATTATTTCACAAAGACATACTGGTATCAATACTTTCACACTACCATAATATCCCCAAAGTACTTTAAGATCAATGAAGAACTTTTCAGAGACAAACACAGGAGTCAATGTGCACAAAGCAGGCTGCCATTGCCCACTAGCCATTAGCCAGTATGTCAAATAACCCAACCCCTCTAAAACACAGGTAGGTCCCTGCTGAACACCTTGTCAGCAAAATACCCCAAAGTGTAGCAGGCCTTCAGCACTATGCAGCGGAATCAGCATGGGTTTTTATAGCATAAGAACCCACAACATTTTGAGCAGTGGGGATTGTTAGGTAAAGACGTGCAGTTGACATTACCATTGATTTGGTTATTTAAATGGAATAACAACTCTAACCAAGTTTTGCTACTCACCTCATGAATTCCAAAGTGCGCATAGGAATCAAAGTAATAATCCTTGGAGGTCATGTCCTCGGCCTCAGCCTTGACTGTTGTACTTCCATCTGGGGCACCAGGGAGTGAGGTGACCTGAAGTCAAATCATTGCATTGATGTAGGGCATGTTGAGAAAGCATTAACCATAATCATATGTACATGACTTGACTTTAATATCTTCCTCATTTTCAAACCCCTTCAAGGAGTCTTCTCTCCATACCTCTCTTTATGTTCCATTACAAGTACCTCTCCATACAAGATCTACAGCTGTCCAAATTTGTACACTTTTGCCAATGTTATATCTGTACCTGGATAGGAAAAGTATAGAGAGATGTAGGCCAAGCACAGGCAAATGGGACTAATTTAGATGGGGCATCTTGGTCGCATGGATGAGGTGGCCATGTTTCCATGTTGTATGATTCTATGCAAGCCTACTAAGTTGTCTCCAAAATTGCTCCAATCCCAACAGCTGACACTTCCAACTGCAAAATGTACCAACTCAGATACTTTCCAAACTTTCTCTATTTTACCTCCAGTATGAACGATAACATGGTCAGAGTTCTATTTTTGGTTTAACCGCTATAATGCACAAACGGGAATACACACAGTAGCATACACAAATGCAAGCTGTTAAAATTCAATTCTGATACAAGGACAATATAAACATCTAGAACAGCAAAATAATTTAAATGCCTCAAAATAAAATCCAAATGTAATAAGCCAGTTTTAATTACATTAAAGAAAGTAGCTGGGAATAACATGAGGTACTTAGCCATGTCACTGAAGATAAAACATAATACAAAATATGTGTGTTACTTGTGTTAGCCTTTGTATTAGAGGAATAATAATTGCTATGTACATCACCAAGTAATTCTGGATCTGGGGAAAGGACAGCAAAACAGAGTAAAGTAATAATGAAAGTAAAAAGCAATAATGAGCTTCAGTACCAGCTATTTACCTACTTGTGGTTTTAAAGAGAGCAAGTAGAATACCCTGCCATAATCTTAGGACGTTCTCTTGATTTGTACTGCTCCTAGACTGAAATATTATTCAATTCTGCCTATTGTTTAAAGGAAATGAAATAAACTAGAGAATGTTAGGACATTTAGCCTAAATTTCTTGAGGATTATGTTCTAATTAGATTGTTAATTTGGGACATATTACCCAACGTATTCAAAACCGTCATCTGATCAGGGGGCAGTATGGGGTTTGTAAACAGCAGGTCATACGCAACAAACTAGTTGATGAAAAAATTCTAACGGATGCTATTTATACTCACTATCACAGGCACTGATTAGGTTCATCAAAAATAATTTACCTAAACTTAAAACTTAGAACAGAGTTCAAAGACCTGGCTGTAAAATTCACTCAGCAACACAAAAGGGATGAGAAAGTACTTGAATTATGATAGGCACAAAATGCTGGAGTAGTTCAGAGGGACAGGAAGCATCTCTGGATAGAAGGAATGGGTGATGTTTCGGGTTGAGAGCATTCTTCAGACTAACAGTCAGGGGAGAGGGAAACACAGAGATAAGGAAGTGTAAGGTGTGAAAACTGGACAAGGGACAGTGATCATAAAAAACTGAATAAATCATTGTTAGCTGGGAGAAAGCAACAAACAACAAAGCAAACAGATAAGAGAGTCAGACTGGTTGGAGAAATGGGAGGGATGGAGAGAAAGGAAAAACGTGGGTTACTTTGAAGTTAAAGAAGTCAATATTCATACAGCTGGGGTGCAAGCTGCAAATATTGGGTTTGCAATTATTTATAATATCTATAAAAAATTCAGGTGATGTATTTGCTGATAACAACTAGGAGCAGCACAGCGGCAGTTCCGAATGGTGCTTCCTCACAGTGACGAGGTTTCTGACCAGTGCTTCTGCGAGAAATTTGTGCGCAAACGTGGGTGTCCTCCCGCAGCCCAAATGGATAATGTAAACTGCCCATAATGCTTAGTTGCGTATAGAGTTTGAGCGGAACTGTTCAGAATGCGAGGAGAATATGTAGAATATGAGGAGAACGTAGGATTAATGCAAATGTTTAGGAAGTAATTGCAGACCATGGTTTAAACCAAAGATAGACAAAAAATGCTGGAGTAACCTAGCGGGACAGGCCGCATTTCTGGAGAGAAGGAATGGGTGACGTTTCGGATCCGAAACATGATGACCCATTCCTTCTCTCCAGCTGAGTTACTCCAGCATTTTGTGTCTATCTAATGCAAATGGTTGGTTGGTGTAGACTTGATGGGCCGAAGGTCCTTTTATAACTGCATAACTGTGAAACAAAGCTTTAATATAGATGTAGACATTAGATCCTATTATATTAATGGGTAGGCAAAGCTGGAAAATGCATTTCAATGCTGGCAAAGGTGACGGCATCCAAATTGGACCAAGAGACAATCAGAACGCACTTGCTAAATGATTTTTTAAAAAGCTATAAATAGGGGCACAAAGAGACTTGGGAGCCGAAGCACATAGAACAGAAGTGTCATTAACAGGTACAGAAATAGTCAATATGGCAAACAGAATGCTGACCTTCATATAGAAAGAAACAAAGTGCAAGGGGATGGTAGCTACATTGCAGCCAAACTAAAAGGAGGCCTTTTTAGACAACAAATGTAATCTGCACATTCCCAGGCATCATATCACAAAGGACTATACAGATGTGAGTGGGAGCAAAAGAACGAAGTATATATCAACTAAAATGATACTTGATTATAAAAAGATTACATAAAATAAAACTGCAATTCAGAAGATTAAACTGTGAATGGGCTGTGTGTTCCAATGTCAGTGATTGTAGTGGGTTGGAGCATTTGACTGCGTGGGCTGTGCATGGGAAGAGGGTCTGGGCATCAGCTTGAGGGAAGGTGGGCTGGCTCAGCTTGCACAAGAGGCGTGGGGCTGGGCATGGAGAAAGGAGCAAGATGGAGAGCGGGAAGGGGGCGGCGTTGATTGAGGGAAAGGAATTATGTGGAGGGGAGAGGGACTGAGGCGGCCTTTACTGGGAAAAAAAGGTGGAGAAGGGGTGCTAGTCCCGTAGATTGGGAAGGGTTGGTGAATGTTGCTGTTGCATTAAAGGTGGACGAGGGGACACAATGTGTGAGGAGGGGACGGGAGCGCCCCAGGTCATCCCAGCTCTGGCCTCAGGTCCTCCCAGCCCTCAAAGCCCCGCGGGGGGAGTGCGTGAGCCTTCCAGACTAAATAAATTGAAAAATAAATCAGAAAGGTTCGTTCATTGAGCTCCCTGCGCCGTCCCGGGCCGGCAGCCCCCCCCCCCCACTCGTGAGCGGTAACCAGGGGCCGGGCCGCACGCCGCCGCCATTTTGCCGCCGCGCCGTCCCGCCTCGAACGACCCATTGAGCGGCCGCCGCCCCTCCCACCGCCTCCCTCCCTCCCCGCCCCGCGCCTTCACCAAAGCAGGCCACAGGTAATTCGGTGAAGAAATAGCGGCGTCATTCACCTCCGGTTTCACCCTCATGCGACTCCCCTCTGCTTCAACACCCACCTCCATGCACTCGGCCATCTTGTGAAAGAAGTGCCGTCATGTTCGCCCCGCCTTTTATACCGGGAGAGAAACGTGGTCCCGCCCCTACTCAATCCCGATTGGCCGTCTGTCCAGTCGGCTCTGATATCATTGGACAAACTAGGTGCCAGTCGCGTGTACGTCACGAACAGCGCCCCCGTTCGCAGCGGCGTCGAGAGCAACGATTGGTTCATCCACACGTCCATCTAGACAAAGGCACCTGTCCATTCGTTTGGCGAGCGGTAGGGGCGTTTCTCTCGGTGTAGTATACGTTGATTGGACAGTTGCGCTGTCTATCAGCCAAAGGGAGGCGGGACGTGGAAGGGCACCGCCCCCCGGGCGGAGTGTGATTGGCCGGTGGCGGCCGGCAGGAAGCAGTGCACATCCACACGTGGGGCCGGTCGGAGGATCCTGTGCCTCTCTGCACGTGGGAGCCAGAGCCAGGGGCTGGAGGCTCAGCTCCAACTCTCTCATCCTGTCTTCACCACTGGGATGTAATGCATAAAACCCCATACACTGCACACGGCAGAAATGGAAAGATGGGTTTCAAAATGTGTCATTTTCATTTGATTCATAACACTCATCTTGACTGGGGTTGCCAACTTTCTCACTCCCAAATAAGGGACAAAACGGTGGGTGTAGACAGGGCATGTAAGGGACTGGTGGGGGACATTGAGGGGGGAAAGGAGATTGAGGGGGAGGAGGAGGGGACTGAGGGGGAGGGGAGAGGACATTGAGTGGGAGGGGGTTACAGAGATGGGCAAAATATAGTGTTCAACTGATGTGCATAAGGGGACCTGTGATTGGATGACAGGTGAATCACTAGTGCAAGGCATCAACAGCCCATGCAACACATACGCACGCTGTTGTATCAGATCTAGGATCTGTCTGTAAGCGTGCCCTCTGGTGATTACAGTGAAGTAGCAGCCAAATATAGGACACGGGCGGTCCCGTATGGGACAAATCAATTTAGCCCAATATATGGGAGGTCCCGGCAAATACGGGACAGTTGGCAACCCTAACCTTGACTGAAAGCTGGAAGTGCTGGAAGAACTCAGCAGGCTGGACAGCATCTGAGGGGGGGGGGAGTATAGAGTAGAAGACACAAAGTGCTGGAGTAGCTCAGCGGGTCAGGCAGCCACTCAGGAGAACATGAATAGGCAATGTTGCGGGCCGGGATCCTTCTTCGGATGGGTAGAATAGAAACATAGAAACATGGAAAATAGGTGCAGGAGTAGGCCATTCGGCCCTTCGAGCCTGCACCGCCATTCGATATGATCATGGCTGATCATCCAACTCAGTATCCTGTACCTGCTTTCTCTCCATACCCCTTGATCCCTTTAGCCACAAGGGCCACATCGAACTCCCTCTTAAATATAGCCAATGAACTGGCCTCAACTACCTTCTGTGGCAGAGAATTCCACAGATTCACCACTCTCTGTGTGAAAAATGTTTTCCTCATCTCGGTCCTAAAAGATTTCCCCCTTATCTTTAAACTGTGACCCCTTGTTCTGGACTTCCCCAACATCGGGAACAATCTTCCTGCATCTAGCCTGTCCAACCCCTTAAGAATTTTGTACGTTTCTATAAGATCCCCCCTCAATCTTCTAAATTCTAGCGAGTACAAACCGAGTCTATCCAGTCTTTCTTCATATGAAAGTCCTGACATCCCAGGAATCAGTCTGGTGAACCTTCTCTGTACTCCCTCTATGGCAAGAATGTCTTTCCTCAGATTAGGAGACCAAAACTGTACACAATACTCCAGGTGTGGTCTCACCAAGACCCTGTACAACTGCAGTAGAACCTCCCTGCTCCTATACTCAAATCCTTTTGCTATGAATGCTAACATACCATTTGCCTTCTTCACTGCCTGCTGCACCTGCATGCCTACTTTTAATGACTGGTGTACCATGACACCAAGGTCTCGTTGCATCTCCCCTTTTCCTAATCGGCCACCATTCAGATAATAGTCTACTTTCCTGTTTTTGCCACCAAAGTGGATAACCTCACATTTATCCACATTATACTGCATCTGCCATGCATTTGCCCACTCACCCAGCCTATCCAAGTCACCTTGCAGCCTCAGAGCATCCTCCTCACAGCTAACACTGCCCCCCAGCTTCATGTCATCCACAAACTTGGAGATGTTGCATTCAATTCCCTCGTCCAAATCATTAATATATATCGTAAATAGCTGGGGTCCCAGCACTGAGCCTTGCGGTACCCCACTAGTCACTGCCTGCCATTCTGAAAAGTACCCGTTTACTCCTACTCTTTGCTTCCTGTCTGCCAGCCAGTTCTCTATCCATATCAATACTGAACCCCCAATACCGTGTGCTTTAAGTTTGTATACTAATCTCTTATGTGGGACCTTGTCGAAAGCCTTCTGAAAGTCCAGATATAACACATCCACTGGTTCTCCCTTATCCACTCTACTAGTTACATCCTCGAAAAATTCTATAAGATTCGTCAGACATGATTTACCTTTCATAAATCCATGCTGACTTTGTCCAATGATTTCACCACTTTCCAAATGTGCTGCTATCCAATCTTTAATAACTGATTCTAGCAGTTTCCCCACTACCGACGTTAGACTAACTGGTCTGTAATTCACCGTTTTCCCTCTCCCTCCCTTTTTAAAAAGTGGGGTTACATTAGCTACCCTCCAATCCTCAGGAACTACTCCAGAATCTAAAGAGTTTTGAAAAATTATCACTAATGCATCCACTATTTCTGGGGCTACTTCCTTAAGTACTCTGGGATGCAGCCTATCTGGCCCTGGGGATTTATCGGCCTTTAATCCATTCAATTTACCTAACACCACTTCCCGGCTAATCTGGATTTCACTCAGTTCCTCCATCTCATTTGACCCCCGGTCCCCTGCTATTTCCAGCAGATTATTTATGTCTTCCTTAGTGAAGACAGAACCAAAGTAGTTATTCAATTGGTCTGCCATGTCCTTGTTCCCCATGATCAATTCACCTGTTTCTGACTGCAAGGGACATACATTTGTTTTAACTAATCTTTTTTTCTTCACATATCTATAAAAGCTTTTGCAGTCAGTTTTTATGTTCCCTGCCAGTTTCCTTTCATAATCTATTTTCCCTTTCCTAATTAAGCCCTTTGTCCTCCTCTGCTGGACTCTGAATTTCTCCCAGTCCTCTGGTAGGCTGCTTTTTCTGGCTAATTTGTACGCTTCATCTTTTGTTTATTTTTGTCCGAGCCGAGTTTAATAGCCTGATGGCTGTGGGGAAGCAACTATTCCTGAACCTGGTTGTTGCAGTCTTCAAGCTCCTGTACCTTCTACCTGAAGGTAGCGGGGAGATGAGTGTGTGGCCAGGATGGTGTGGGTCCTTGATGATGCTGCCAGCCTTTTTGAGGCAGCGACTGCAATAGATCCCCTCGATGGAAGGGAGGTCAGAGCCGATGATGAACTGGGCAGTGTTTACTACTTTTTGTAGTCATCTCTTAGCATTAACTACTCTATCATATCAGCTGCGATTTGCTGTGTTGCATCCCGGACTCAGATTCCTACATTAGTCATTGCTTTAATTCCCAGTTCCATAGATCACCATCACAGGCGTTAGCTCAAGTCTCACTCTTGCTGCTGACTTTAAATTGAATCAGAGATTTCATCTGCAAGGATAACATCCTAGAGAGAAACAACTGAGAACAGTCTTGGGCTACTATCTACCTCATTGGAGACCTTTGGACTACCGTTATTCGGACTTTACCTTGTACTAAACTTTATTCCCTTTATCTTTTATCTATACACTTTGGATGACTCGATTGTAGTCATGATAGTCTTTCCGCTGACTCGATACCAAGCAAAAAAAATGCTTTTCACTGTACCTCAGTACACGTGATAATAAACTAAATTAAACTAAATTATCCAGTAGCAGGCTATTCCAAGTCTTCTCCTTGTTTCCTTACCAATATGTATTTCAACTGGAATATAAAAATCAAACTGTAGACGATGGAACAAGAAGTAAATTGCTGGAGGAACCCGGTGGGTCAAGCAGCATCCTTGGCAGCGACGTTTCGGGTTGTGATCCTGCTTGTCGTCAGTGTTTTGAGGGAAGACAGCCAGCAGATGAAAGTGAGAGGGGTTGGGAGGTGGAACACGATGGGGTGGGGGGTGATGGGTGAATGGAGGGTCTTGGAGACAGAGGCTGGTGAGGAATAGATGGAAACAGAGAAGGAAAAATATTTAGAAATGAAAGCAGATGGAGGGAGGATGCTGGAAGATCTGAAATGATCATTTCCCATTTCCACAGATGCTGCCTGATCGGAATGTTTTCAGCATGTTCTGTTTCATTGGTCACACCTAACAGCAGGCCAGCACAGTGCTTGTTGGCGATCACCCGGCTATACCAATGCCCCGCAGTGCCAGATACCTGGGTTCAACCCACACCACAGGTGATGGAACTTGTTCTGCACCTGGATTCCTTCCCACATACCAAAGACACGTGGGTTAGCAGGTTTAGTTTACTTCAGAGATACAACGTAGAAACAGGCCCTTCGGCCCACCGAGTCCACGCCAACAGGCTATCACCTGTACAATAGTTCTATCCTACTCACTGGGGACAATTTACAGAAGGCAATTAACCTACATACCTGCGCATCTATGCAATGTGGGAGGAAACCAGAGCAACCCTAGTGGTCACGGGGAGAACGTACAAACTCCATACAGACAGCTCCCATAGTCAGGATTAAACCCGGGTCTCTGGCGATGTAAGGCAGCAACTCCAATCGGCCACTTGAAATGACCCCAAAGTGGCGCAATGGGCTAAGTGTTCGGCTGGCAACCGGAAGGTAGCCGGTTCGAATCCCGCTTGGAGTGCATACTGTCGTTGTGTCCTTGGGCAAGACCCTTCACCCACCTTTGCCTGCGTGTGAATGTGTGAGAATGTGTGTGAATGTGTGTGAGTGATTGGTGGTGGTCGGAGGGGCCGTAGGCGCAGATTAGCAGCCACGCTTCCGTCAGTCTGCCCCAGGGCAGCTGTGGCTACAGAAGTAGCTCACCACCACCGAGTGTGACTGAGGAGTGAATGAATAATGCGATGTAAAGTGCCTTGAGTATTAGAAAGGCGCTATATAAATCCCATCCATTATTATTATTATTATAGATCCAGGGGAGTTAATGGGGATCGGAATGAGAATAAAACAAAAAGCATTAATATAGGATTAGTGTAAATGGGTGGTTGATGGTCAGCTCAGACTCAATGGGCTAGAACAATGAAAGCAGTCACAGGCCCTTCAGCCCACAATGTCCATGCCAACCATGATGCCAAGTTAAACTAATCTCTGCCTGCTGAAGCAAGGCACAAAGTGCTGGAGTAACTCAGCGGGTCGGGCAGCATCTCTGGAGAACATGGATAAGTGACGTTTCGTGTCGGGACCCATCTTCAGACCGAAAGGCCAGTTTCCCTGCTGCATCTCTATGACTCCATTAGCAGCACTTAGGATAACAGGGTTATCGGTTGTCACTATCACCATCTGTGGTTCAGTGGTTGGTAGAGGGTTATGGGTTCAGGAAACAGCATGGCCACCAGCATAATCGAGGACCAGTCTCATCTCGGCCACTCCCTCCTCCCCTCTCTCCCATCAGGCAAGAGGTACAGAAGTGTGAAAACGCACACCTCCAGATTCAGGGACGGTTTTTTCCCGGCTGTTACCAGGCGAACAGAAGATAGACACAAAATGCTGGAGTAACTCAGCAGGACAGGCAGCATCTCTGGTTAGAAGGAATGGGTGGCGTTTCGGGTCGAGACCCTTCAACAGACTGAAAGTCAGGGGAGACGGAGACAAGGAAGTGTAAGGTGCGAAAACAAGACATCAAAAGAGATGTAGTTCAAGGATAATGTAAAATAGATCATTGTTAGCGAGGAGAAGGTGGCAACAAAGCAGAGATAAAATGTAATCTGTGGGAGACAGTCAGACTGGTCGGAGAACTGGGAAGGGGGATGGATGGAGAGAGAGGGAAAGCAAGGGTTACTTGAAGTTGGAGAGGTCAATATTCATACTGCTGGGGTGTAAGCTGCCCAAACGAAATATGAGGTGCTGTTCCTCCAATTTGTGCTGGGCCTCACTCTGACAATGGAGGAGGCCCTGGACAGAAAGGTCAGTATGGCACTAGATATTAATCTTCCCAGTTTAAAAAAGAAGCACATATCTCAGCATGTGTTATTAGGAACACAGATTTTATTTCTTGAGCATTCATATAAACATCCACAAGTCTCACCAGTTAAAACAATTCATACAAAATCCCTCTCCTTCGCCCCCCCCCCTCCCCCTCCCCCCCTACATGTTAAAAAATCAGTGATTTTTAGTTCCAGGTTAGCACAGACAAAGAATTACACAAGGTCACAGTATCAGACTTCACAACATGCCTTGCCCAGGTTTGCACTGCAGTTTAATCCCCTCAGGGACAATTATTGCTGGGCCATTGGCATGTATTTGGCAAAGCACCAGTCTTTTGAGGAGGCATGTTGGTCGGCATGGCCAAGTTGGGCCGAATGGCCTGCATCCACGCTGTACGACTCTGTGACTAGAGCTAGTCACAATGCCTTAGCTTTAATCTTCCTGAGATGGCGGGACTGACATATGATGAAAGAATGGAGCGACTGGAATTTAGAAGGATGAGAGGGCATCTTATAGAAACATATAACATTCTTAAGTGGATTGGACAGGCTAGATGCAGGAAAAATGTTCCCAATTTTGGGTGGGGGAGTCCAGAACCAGCGGTCATAGTGTAAAAATAAGGGGTAGGCCATTTAGGACTGAGATGAGGAAAAACCTTTTCACCCAGAGAGCTGTGAATCTGTGGAATTCTCTGCCGCAGAAGGCAGCGGAGGCCATTTCACTGGATGTTTTCAAGAGAGTTAGATTTGGCTCTTAACGCTAAAAGAATCAAGGGATATGGGGAGAAAGCAGGAACGGGGTGCTGAATTTGGATGATCAGCCATGATCACATTAAATGGTGGTGCTGGCTCGAAGGGCCGAATGGCCTACTCCTGCATCTATTTTTGAAGTTTCTATGTTTCTATGATTCACGAGGTGAAACCTCACCCGGAGGTTTTTGCCCGTCAGGAATGTTTCTAATCCAGCTCCAACCTTATAAACCAGGATTCCCCCCCCCCCCCCCCCGCCCCACACACGCATTGCCCCAGATTAGTGTGTAGTTTAAGGCCACTGTAATAATGTTTAGGCTAACGACCTACAGCAACAAGAATGTTTAAATTGAGAAAAATGAACCACAGACAGACTTCAAGTCGTACTGAAGCAAAGCAAATTGAGTTGTCCACACAATAAAGTTCGACACTCCGATGATCCAAGAACACACTCCTGTAAACTTTCTGAAATCGAAAAGCCCACAAACATTGTGAGCGCATTTCAGGGAGAACACAAATCAGCCAGAGCCTCACAGTTTAATGTCCAATGCTTAATAACCTTATAAAATCTTTTTAAAAACTTTAATTTCACATTTTACAAAAATAAATTAAAATAACATTTACATTTTTGCGTACATCTTCTTGTTAAAATATACAGAATTCATTATCCCACAGAGCTCACAGCCCTTTGATCCTTGTGGAACCACATACAGTATTTTTTAGATTTTGGAGCTTTATAAATGGAGGAAATTGTTCAAATGGTAGTGTAGGCCGTCCTCATCTTTGACAGATTTAAAAGCTTCCAAATTACAATGTGCGTCAATTCATACAGTCATATGGATACACGTTCTAAGAATGTCCACTTTCCTTAGCTCAAGTCTCAATAGACACCCAAATGACACTGGTGCATGGCTCAATTCTCTCCTCATCCAATGTCGTCACATTTAAGCTACAGGGAGAGAGGTTGGACAGACTTGGATTGTTCTCTGGAACGAGGAGTACCTTCAGCAACAGACTGGATCTACCAAGATGCAGCACAGAACGCCACAGGAGTTTCCCCTATGGCGATCAAATCAACAACTCCTCCCCCTACTGTCATGGGGTAGACACTCCCCTTCCCCCTCCTCCTACCCCCCCCCCCCACCCCCCCCCCAATCTTTCCACATCCCAGGTTCGATCCTGACCACGGGTGCTGTCTGCACAGAGTTTGCACGTTCTCCGTGATGGCGTGGGTTTTCTCTGGGTGCTCTGGTTTCCTCCCACACTTCAAAGTCACACAGGTTTGTTGGTTCAGTTCAGTTTC
The DNA here is from genome assembly GCA_038087875.1 of Malacoraja senta. NCBI lineage: Eukaryota > Metazoa > Chordata > Chondrichthyes > Rajiformes > Rajidae > Malacoraja > Malacoraja senta. Next base: position 7,573,845 of record CM075996.1, on the reverse strand, counting down.
GTTTAGGTGAATTGGCCAGTCAAATTGTAAATGGTCCCTAATGTGTTGGACGGTGCTAGCGCTTACGGGGTGATAGCAGGTCGGCGGGGACTCGGTGGGCCGAAGGGCTTGTTTCCCCGCTGTATCTCTAAAGTCTAAGCTCTAGTCCCATTTGCCGGGACTATCCGCCCCCAATTTGCTTGTGTTTGGCCCATTTCCCATTTGACCCATTACCCTTTCCAATCCATGTACTGTACCTGTCCACAGTCACGCAGTCACACATTCTTACGTACCTGTTCAACAATAATACTTACAGTTTCAATTAGCTCCTAACTCTTAAATCAGACAGATGGATGTTGAGGGCTAACTATTGATTTGATTGTCATCGAGTCATACAGTACGGAAACAGGCCCTTCGGCCCAACTTGCCCATGCCAACCATCATGTCCCATCTACACTAGTACTGACCAACATGTCCCATCTACACTGTGTTTGGGCCATATCCCTCTAAACCTATCCTATTCATGTGCCTGTCTGAGGTTCTATTACTACGATGCAAAGATTGCTGTTACTATTTATTGACTGTGCATCAAACTACTAGCTAGCACCATTTGGATGAGTTGACATTTGCCTATAAAAATGTGTTAAAAAAAATCTTATCTGACACCTTTTACAACAAAATGTTAATGCCATCTTCCTGAACTTCATCAGCTTGATTTACTCTTTGACATTCATTCAGGTTACGGGCCACAAACACCGAGTAAACCCTGTTACGTACAGCTATACACACGCACACAGCCACACACACAGGTAGACGGAGACAGACGTGCGCGCACACACACACATACACACACACACACACAGGCAGACACACAGAGACAGAAGCACACACAAACACACACACAGACAGACGCACACAGGTAGACACAGACAGACAAGCACACACATACGCACACACACACACACACACACACACACACAGGCAGACACAGAGACAGAAGCACACACAGACACACACACACACACACACACACAGGCAGACACAGAGACAGAAGCACACACAGACACACACACAGACAGACGCACACAGGTAGAAACTGAGACAGACAAGCACACACATACGCACACACACACACACACACAGCCACACACACAGACAGACGCACACACAGACAGACGCACACACACAGGCAGACACAGAGACAGACGCACACAGACAGCCGCACACAGAGCCAGACACAGAGACAGACGCGCGCGCGCACCCACACACACACTTTAGTCACATCAAAGACTGAAAGCTAAAACTTGCAGATCCCTTTTCATTTACACACCCGTCATTTAACCTGTAGCTGAGAACGAGGTTGATTTCTGAGTACGGTCCGTCAAGTATATTTTTCCCTTTGTCACCTCCGTCTTTCATATTGCAAACCTGATCTATTCTCCCTATATTAATGCAACAGTCTTTAGGGCAACATATGCATTCTGCATGGTTTTTACATTCAGAAATGAGGCCATACAGTAAAATCCTTTAAGTCAGGTATCCTTCGTCTTTGGTGGTGTCGACTGTCAGTTTTTCTGGATTACAGACACAACATGCTGGAGTAGCTCAGCGGGACAGGCAGCATCTCTGGAGAGAAGGAATGGGCGACGTTTCGGGTCGAGACCCTTCTTCAGTCAGACCCAAAACGTCACCCATTCCTTCTCTCCAGAGATGCTGCCTGTCCTGCTGAGTTACTCCAGCATTTTGTGTCTATCTTTGGCGTAAACCAGCATCTGCAGTTCCTTCCCACAGATTTTCTGGATTATTGGATATTATTTCAATTAATACAGGAACACCACTTTAATTCCCCCTTTGTTTTTAAAACAAACGATGTTAATACCGTGTGGAGTGTAATAGATTTTCCAGTGAAATGTGGGTTTAAAGGGGAACACGCTAAAACGGTGTGATTTCTGAACAATCAGGTTATCGGACTGTTACTGCTGTGGTAGGACGGCAACTTCCTTCACTGGATTTTTTCAACAGAAGAACACAAGGATAGTGCGCTAAAGAATAGTGCGCACCCAGATACCATAGACTGCAGATGGACACAAAATGATGGAGTACCTCAGCGGGACAGGCAGCGTCTCCGGAGAGAAGGAATGGGTGACGTTTCAGGTCGAGACCCTTCTTCAGCATAGACTGCCACAGCTTATGAGGGCAATCTAGCCATCGCCACAGTAGCGTGACTGAACACAAGTTTCGCCAGGAGTCTCTGTAGACAACCACACGCGGAGTTGGATTCCCCTACCTTATTGGACGAGGGTGTCACCTATCCTTAATGTGGCTTTAACCTGCTCGCTTGTTTGGTGGCCGAAACCTCGTTGAGCATTTTCAACATTTTATATATATTTTTTAAAAGGTAGTTGGTGTTCTTTGTTCAAATAGCCGAGAGGGGAATACTCCCCTTGCTAAAGGGTCGCCTGAGTTTCATCTTCATTCCCTGGGTTTCACGGAAGTCAGTCTATTTGGTGTTCTGAGATATCGTCGGAGTGCAGCACCGTCTCCTGTTAGGGGAAATAGAGGCATGGTTAAATGTCATGTACACACACACGGACACACACACACGGACACACACACACACACCCATGTGCACACACACACACCCATGCACACACAAAAGCACACACAAAAACACACACACACACACACACACGGACATGCACACCCATGCCACACAAACACAGACACACCCACACATGGACACACACACACATACACACGGACACACACCCATGTGCACACACAAACACACACATGGACACACACCCATGCACACACACACGGACACACACACACACCCATGCACACTCACACACACACACCCATGCACACACACACACACAAAGACACCCCCCCTCCCCAACTCTGTCCAGCACGGTGGCACAGTGGTAGAGTTGCTGCTTCACAACGGCAGAGACCCGGGTTCAATCCTGACCACGTGTTTAGTCTAGTTTAGTATATTGTCATGTGCACCGAGGTACAGTGCGTGCTAACCAGTCAGCGGAAAGGCAACACATGATTACAATCAAGTCATTCACAGTGTACAGATACATGATAAGGGAATAACGTTTAGTGCGAGGTAAAGCCAGTAAAGTCCGATCAAAGATAGTCTGAGGGTCTTCAATGAGGTGGATAGTGGTTCAGTACTGCTCCCTATTTGTGGTAGGTTGGTTGTGCTGTCTGTATGGCGTTTGTACGTTCTCCCAGTGACCTGCGTGAGTTTTCTCCGGGTGCTCCGGTTTCCTCCCACACTCCATAGACGTACAGGTTTGTAGGTTAATAGGCTTGGTATAATTGTAAATTGTCCCTAGTGTGTGCAGGATAATGCTTGTGTGCAGGGATCGCTGGTCGGCATGGCTTCAGTGGGCCGAAGGGCCTGTTTCTCTAAGCTAAACTAAACTAAAAAACTAAACTAGACAAAAGTGCTGGAGAAACTCATCGGGTGCAGCAGCATCTATGGAGCGAAGGAAATAGGCAACGTTTCGAGCCGAAACCCTTCTTCAGACTGACACACACCCATCAGTCTGAAGAAGGGTTTCGGCCCGAAACGTTGCCCATTTCCTTCGCTCCATAGATGCTGCTGCACCCGCTGAGTTTCTCCAGCACTTTTGTCTACCTTCGATTTTCCAGCATCTGCAGTTCCTTCTTAAATAAAAAACTAAACTAAACTGGTTCTACTGTACACTTTTCTCCCAAGTAACAGTTTGCCCTGCAATTTTTTAATTCACAATAACAAGCTGGTAGCATTACTGCTCGATTGAATGCTGACCTCCGGTGATGTCTGTGTGAAGTTTACGTTCCCCCAGTCACTGCTCCAGTTTCCTCCCACAGCTCAAAGACATGCAGATTGGTAGGTTAATTGACCACCGTATCCGAAAACCCTGGCAGCCCGCGGTGGCGCAGCGGTAGAGTTGCTGCCTCACAGCGCCAGAGACCCGGCTTCCATCCTGACTACGGGTGCTGTCTGTTCAGAGTTTACACATTCTCCCCGTGACCTCGTGGGCTTTCTCCGGGTGTTCAGGTTTCCTCCCACATTCCAAAGACGTGCGGGTTTGTAGGTTGAGTGGCTTCTGTAAATTATCCCGTGTGATGGATAGAACTAGTGTACGGGGGGGGGGGGGGGGGGATCGCTGGTCGGCATAGACACAGTGGGAAGAAGGACCCCTTTCCATGTTGTTTATCTCAAGATGAGTGGACTAAAGTCATGCAATGGACACAACGCAATGTCTTTTGATTTTCTGTGTCCTTCCACTATCAACTCAATCCAAGATGGCGCTCAAGCCAGGCGACGCTAGTCACAGGAGTGGATCTGCAATCACGCATTACAATCGCTCAACTCTGTTAAACCTTTACCCCAACAGCGGCATTTCTCACTTTAATTGTGAAGAAAGCGAATGGCATGTTGGCCTTCATGACAAGAGTCGACGACTATAGGAGCAAAGAGGTCCTTCTGCAGTTGTATGTGGCCCAAGTGAGACCACACCTGGAGTATTGTGTGCAGTTTTGGTCCCCTAATTTGAGGAAGGACGTTCTTGCTATTGAGGGAGTGCAGCGTAGGTTTACAAGGTTTCCCGGGATGGCAGGACTGTCATATGCTGAGAGAATGGAGCGGCTGGGCTTGTATACTCTGGAGTTTAGAAGGGTGAGAGGGGATCTTATTGAACCATATAAGATTGTTAAGGGTTTGGACACGCTAGAGGCAGGAAACATGTTCCCGATGTTGGGGGAGTCCAGAACCAGGAGCCACAGTTTAAGAATAAGGGGTAGGCCATTTGGAACGGAGACGAGGAAACACTTCTTCACACAGAGAGTTGTGAGTCTGTGGAATTCTCTGCCTCAGAGGGCAGTGGAGTCCGGTTCTCTGGATGCTTTCAAGAGAGAGCTAGATAGGGCTCTTAAAGATAGCGGAGTCAGGGGATATGGGGAGAAGGCAGGAACGGGGTACTAATTGGGGATGATCAGCCATGATCACAGTGAATGGCGGTGCTGGCTCGAAGAGCTGAATGGCCTACACCTGCACCTATTGTCTATTGTATAATTGTGTTCTTATTAATATCCTTTCAGATCTGTCCATACCTCAATTCCCGGGAAACATTATTCATGTTATTCCCTTTATCATGCACACCGTGGATGGCGAGATTGTAATAATGTATTGACTTCCCGCTGACTGATTGGCACACGACAAAAGCTTTTCACTGTACCTCGGTAACACGTGACTATAAACTGAACATTTTTTCTCTTGTCTTGTGCATAACATCACTGGTATGGCTTCTGATTTGCCCTCTGTCAATTGACCCTGGTGTGTAGGGAGTGGATAAAAGTGGGATAACATTGAACTAGTGTGAACAGGTGATCGATGGTTGGCGTGGATTCTGTGGGCCGAAGCTTCTGTTTCTACGCTGTATCTCTCAACTCATCTAAACAGTCATCGAGTCATTCAGATAGGAAACAGACCCTTCGGCCCATCTTGCCCATGCCTACCAAGGTGCCCCATCCACATAAGTCGCATCTACTAGCATTTGGCCCATAACCCTTTAAACCTTTCTGTCCGCGTTCCTGTCCAAATGTCTTCTGAATGTTGTGATAGTATCTGCCCCCACCATCTCCTCCGCCAGCTCGTTCCATACACCCACTACCCTCTGTGTGTAAACGTAGCCGCTCGGGTTCCTATTAAAGACTTGGTGCATCTACCCTATCTATTCCCCTCATGATTTTAGACACCTCTACAAGAACACCCCTCATCCTCCTGCGCTACAAGGAATAAAGAGTGGCACGGTGGCGCAGCGGTAGAGTTGCTGCCTCGCAGCGCCAGAGACCGGGGTTCGATCCTGACTGCGGGTGCTGTCTGTGTGGAGTTTGCACGTTCTCCCCGTGAATGTTTGGGTTTTCTCCGGGTGCTCCGGTTTACTCCCACCTTCCAAAGACGTGCGGGTTTGTAGGTTAATTGGCTTCTGGAAATTGTAAATTGTCCCTGGTGTGCAGCATAGTGCTGGGTGTATGGAGATCGCTGGACAGCGCGGACTCGGTGGGCGCAGGCCCTGTTTTCACATTGTATCTCTAAAGTCTAAAGTCCAGCCTCTCCCTGTAGCTTAAACCCCTGTCCCACGGGACGAGTTCATTCCAAGAGCTCTCCCGAGTTTGCCCTGATTTGAACTCGGAGATTTACGGTAATGGCCACTCGCCGGTACTCGGGGCTCTCGTGGACATTTTTCCATCATGTTGAAAAATCTTCACGAGTCTTCCCGCGCTTACCTGCCGTTAGCGAGTCTTCCCGAGTACCTGCCGTTAGCGCTAAGAGACGTCCCCGAGCACCGACGTACCCGCTACGTTCATTCTCCGTGCTTACCACGAGTTTGATTTTTTTTAAACTCGGGAGAGCTCTTGAATGAACTCGCACCATGGGACAGGGCTATCAGGCTCCTAAGTCAACTGTTACCAGGCAACTGACCCATCCCACCACAACTAGAGAGCAGTCCTGAACTACTATCTACTTCATTGGTGACCCTCAGACTATCCCTGATTGGACTTTGCTGGCTTTACCTTGCACTAAATGGTCTCCTAATCTGAGGAAAGACATTCTTGCCATAGAGGGAGTACAGAGAAGGTTCACCAGACTGATTCCTGGGATGGCAGGACTTTCATATGAAGAAAGGCTGGATAGACTCGGCTTGTACTCGCTAGAATTTAGAAGATTGAGGGGGGATCTTATAGAAACGTACAAAATTCTTAAGGGGTTGGACCGGCTAGATGCAGGAAGATTGTTCCCGATGTTGGGGAAGTCCAGAACAAGGGGTCACAGTTTAAGGATAAAGGGGAAGTCTTTTAGGACCGAGATGAGAAAAACATTTTTCACACAGAGAGTGGTGAATCTGTGGAATTCTCTGCCACAGAAGGTAGTTGAGGCCAGTTCATTGGCTATATTTAAGAGGGAGTTAGATGTGGCCATTGTGGCTAAAGGGATCAGGGGGTATGGAGAGAAAGCAGGGATGGGATACTGAGTTGGATGATCAGCCATGATCATATTGAATGGCGGTGCAGGCTCGTAGGACCGAATGGCCTACTCCTGCACCTATTGTCTATGTTTCTATGTATCTAAATCGTGCTCCCTTATCATGCATCTATACCCTGTAAATGGCTGGATTGTAACCATGTGTTGTCTTTCCGCTGGCTGGTTAGCACTCAACAAAAGCTTTTCACTTCACCTCGGTACACGTGACAGCTGACCAAACTGTACACATCCCCGTAGCGATGGGACAGAACGTCCTCGCGTGCCACTCACCCATCCTCCCTGCTGCTGCAGCCAGGGGACAAACATGTCCATGTAGTCCATGCTGTAACCCATCAGCTGCTGCACGGGGTGGCTGCTGATGCCGGCCACTCTCCGGGTGAGCTCCATAGTCAGCGCGATCTTCGTCAGCTCGGGGCTGGTGGCGGGGTCCGTGATCTGCCCTTCCACGTTGGCCGTGAAGACCTCAACCAGCCGGGTGAAGCTGTGATAGGATATGTGGCGCTGCATAAGAGGATCGTCCTTCATCTGCAACACAGCAAACTTCAATAGGCTTCCAATACATTAGACAATAGACAATAGGTGCAGGAGTAGGCCATTCGGCCCCTCGAGCAGCACCGCCATTCAACATGATCATGGTTGATCAACCACAATCAGTACCCCGTTCCTGCCTTCTCCCCATATCCCTTGACTCTGCTATTTTTAAAAGCTCTGTCTAGCCCGTTCTTGAAATCATCCAGAGAACTGGCCTCCACCGCCCTGTGAGTCACAGAAAATGTGTTTCCTCATCTCCGTTCTAAATGGCTTACCCCTTATTCTTAAACTGTGGCCCCTGGTTCTGGACTCCCCCAACATTAGGAACCTAATGTTTTATTATTATTCATGTTTAGTGTTTTCTGAGTCATTCGTAACTGTCACTGTATGTCATGTTGTTACTTGTGGGCGGAGCACCAAGGCAAATTCCTTGTATGTGAATACTTGGCCAATAAACTTACTTACTTAGCGTGTCCAAACCCTTAATAATCTTATATGTTTCAATAAGATCCTCTCTCATCCTTCTAAACTCCAGAGTGTACAAGCCCAGCCGCTCCATTCTCTCAGCATATGACAGTCCCGCCAACCCGGGAATTAACCAGGTGAACCTACGCTGCACTCCCTCAATAGCAAGGATGTCCTTCCTCAAATTTGGAGACGAAAACTGCACACAATACTCCAGGTGTGGTCTCACCCGGGCCCTGTACAACTGCAGAAGGACCTCTTTGCTCCTATACTCAACTCCTCTTGTTATGAAGGCCAACATGCCATTTGAAAAAAGCAAATGGCATGTTGGCCTTCATAACAAGAGGAGTTCACTATCGGAGCACAGAGGTCCTTCTGCAGTTGTACTGGGATAACCAACATGCACATCAGATTCACAAAGGCCACTGAATTCCTTCTCTGCTACAGGCCAGCCCGACTTAACTAATTTCCTGCTGAGAACTACTCAGTTCCTGAACCATTCCAGTATTCATGTTCGTAAGTCGTAGGAGCAGAATTAGGCCATTCAGCCCGTCTACTCCACTATTCAATCATGGCTGATCTATCATTGAATCTACCTCGTGACCATGGATGGGGTGCCAAGGCATTTTACAACCTTCAAATCATTCTCCATAGTTGACCTTAATCCTCACGTCAGCCTCTCACCTTTTCGTTGATCTCGTCTCCTTGATTTTGCAGCATCATTACAATCCTCCCGATCTCCTTCTCCCTGATAGTCTGCCGGTTGATGATCCCTAAAGAAATCCGACGAACAGCGGAAGAAAGAGATGGGCCCTTCTGTCATCTCCCCTAATCATAGCCAGTCCCCCACGTTTACAATATACTATAGACAATAGGTGCAGGAGTAGGCCATTCGGCCCTTCGAGCCAGCACCGCCATTCAATGTGATCATGGCTGATCATCCCCAATCAGTACCCCGTTCCTGCCTTCTCCCCATATCCCCTGACTCCGCTATTTACGTGGAGGAAGGAACTGCAGATGCAGGTTTAAACCGAAGGTAGACACAAAAAAGCTGGAGGAACTCAGCGGGACAGGCAGCATCTCTGGAGAGAAGGAATGGGTGACGTTTCGGGTCTTGACCCATTTCTTCTCTCCAGAGATGCTGCCTGAATGAAGGGCGAGGGCTATAAATTCCCATGAGCGATGCTCAGAAGCATTAAACCACCCTCGCATCTTTCATTCTCTCCCCTACCTTCCCCTTTAAACCTCTTAACGTTTCCCAGTTGTCACGAAAGACCCGTCAAACCAACTCCGCCGAACTCCCCGCAGACGCGTCCCGTTATGTCGAGCGTTTCCAACACCGGCTGGACTTTGCTTTTGGAATTAACCCATAATTCCCCAAAGTCAGACCATCATTTAGTCCTTACCCCAGCCGTGACTCATAGAGTCACACAGCACAGAAACAGGCCCTTGGGCCCCACTGGTCTGTGCCAACCCAAGGTGGCCCCAATCTAAGAAGGATCTCGACCAAAAACGGCGCCCATTCTTTCTCTCGAGAAATGCTGCCTGTCCCGCTGTTACTCCAGCAGTTTGGGTCAATTCCCAATGACGGCCTTCACAGACGTCTGTGGCAATGAGATCAATGGATTCACTACCCTTCCGATATCCTCCTGGCTATCAGGGCCCCCCAACCATCTCAATCCCAGTTCCAGACACTCATTTTCTTTCTGACTACATCTACCCTCTGACTGCAAGCCATTCCCACCTCCTGTACACGCTCCGCCATCCCCGCTCGCATCCAAGGCCGAATCTCCCCACATGATCACACCTTCTCCCACCAGCTACATCAATAATTACCTTGGCTCGGTGCTTGCGGGATGACTGGAGTTTGCTGATCACCCCCCGTGTGGGAACAGTACTCTTGCGCCAACAGGTCTAACTTCTTTGCCACTTCCGAGTAGAATCCCAAAGGTTCTACGTCTGAATTCAACAGATAGAAAGCAGGATGAAGGCTTGAGTTAAACACAGAGGGAAAGGTATGAGGGGGTCAGAAGAGCGATTGCAGCTCTGGAGGATATACAAAGTGTTGTCACTGACATGGGTGGAAATCTTGGGGGGCGGGGGGACAGGGGGGAATGTCCTCCCCCCCCCCCCGTGCTTTGAGAGGTGGGGGACAATTCCCCCCCCATGTTTTGTAATCCGGACTTTATCGGACACTTTCTAAGAGCTGAAACGGCCCGTTTGCGGGGCCTTTCATCGCCCGGCGTGGCTTAAAATCAAACTGCTGCATCGAGGCGATCGAGGCTCCTGACGTTGAAGCCCCCGCCGGCCGATGAAAGACCCCGTGAACGGGCCGATTCAAGCCCCACGATTCGGGGCGGACGAAGCTGCTGTTGCTGGAGTTCGGAGTCGGTCACCAACCTGGTCAGTCCCCGATGTTACCGTCCACAGGGCCGAAGCCTCCCGTGTGTGCGCACGTACGCGTGCGGCCGCCAAGAAATTATGTCTCCCCCATGTTTTGATAGTGATTTCCGTGCCTGGTTACAAGCCCCACAATAACATCTCTTTTGTGACAGATTTTCATATCGTTTCAAGGATTCTTTCCTTTAGTCACTGTGATTGAAGACAGGGGTTCAGGAGATAATCGCAACGCGCTCACGAGCTCTCCACGAGACGTTCAATGCCATCGAGAGATAACTACGTATAAATCCCACCCACATAATTACAGGCAGATAAAATGTAAAGATAACTGGTTATAGTTACAACATACTGAGTTAAGCTAAATGGCTACTACAATCTCCATCACTGAGAGAACGCCATCACCAAAAGATGCCCAACTTCTTTCGGAACAAATATCAGCAGCAACTTGTCCTGGGCCTGCCACATCGAAGTAATGGCGAAGAACACACACCAACGCCTCTACGTCCTTCGAAGGTTTACAGTGGCTCAGCGGTAGAGTTGCTGCCTTACGGCGCCAGAGACCCGGGTTCGATCCAGACTATGGTCGCTGTTTGTATGCAGTTTGTACATTCTCCCCGTGACCTGCGTGGGTTTTCTCCGAGATCTTCCGTTTCCTCTGGGACCTCTGGTTTCCTCCCACACTCAGAAGAGGCTAAATGGCTTTGGTAAAATTGTAAATTGTCCCTAGTGTGTGTAGGGTAGTGTTAGTGTGTCAGGATCGCTGGTCGGCGCGGACTGTGTGCAGTTTTGGTCCCCTAATTTGAGGAAGGACATTCTTGCTATTGAGGGAGTGCAGCGTAGGTTTACAAGGTTAATTCCCGGGATGGAGGGACTGTCATATGCTGAGAGAATGGAGCAGCTGGGCTTGTATACTCTGGAGTTTAGAAGGATGAGAGGGGATCTCATTGAAACATATAAGATTGTATCTCCAAAGTTGTATTATTGGTAAATTACTCCAATCTTCTTTATCATGCCTTTTTTTTTTTTTTCACTTTCTATCTATAAAAGAAAAACTAAATAGAAGCAGAGTTAATATACAGCTGATAAAGGAGGACCACTATTATTTTGTTAGCTAGGTTCCCGCCTATTAGCAACGTAGGATTGATATATAAGAAATGTTTGTATTATGATATGCACATGCTTCTAATTAAAAAAATAAAAATTAAAAAAAAATAAACATATAAGATTGTTAAGGGCTTGGACACACTAGAGGCAGGAAACATGTTCCCGATGTTGGGGGAGTCCAGAACCAGGGGCCACAGTTTAAGAATAAGGAGTAAGCCATTTAGAACGGAGACGAGGAAACAGTTTTTCTCACAGAGAGTTGTGAGTCTGTGGAATTCTCTGCCTCAGAGGGTGGTGGATGCCGGTTCTCTGGATGCTTTGAAGACAGAGCTAGATAGGGCTCTTAAAAATAGCAGAGTCAGGGGATATGGGGAGAAGGCAGGAACAGGGTACTGATTGGGGATGATCAGCCATGATCACACTGAGAATTCCACACTCACAACTCTCTGTGAGAAAAAGTGTTTCCTCGTCTCCGTTCTAAATGGCTTACTCCTTATTCTTAAACTGTGGCCCCTGGTTCTGGACTCCCCCAACATCGGGAACATCTAGCGTGTCCAAACCCTTAACAATCTTATATGTTTCAATAAGATCCCCCCTCATCCTTCTAAACTCCAGAGTGTACAAGCCCAGCCGCTCCATTCTCTCAGCATATGCCAGTCCCGCCATCCCGGGACTGACGTATCAGGTCACCGAAAAATTCGCGGCGTGATGACGTATTGACGCGCGGTGTTTTTTCAAGTGTCACAACATTTTTTTTTGTCGCTGCTGGATTTTGAAATGTTCAAAATCTTTTAGCATCCCTGACATGACGCCGGCAGTCGCTGAAAAAAAATCGCCAAACGGGACAGGCCCTTAAAACTAGAGAGGTCATAGTCTCAGAATGAAAGGACCTTCTTTTAGGAAGGAGATGAGGAGGAATTTTAGTCAGAAAGTGGTAAATCTGTGGAATTCTTTGCCGCAGAAGGCTGTGGAGGCAAAGTCAGTGGATATATTTAAGGCAGAGATAGATAGATTCTTGTGCAGGAAGGAACAGCAGATGCTGGCTTAAACCGAAGATAAACACAAAAAGTTGGAGTAACTCAGCGGGACAGGCAGCATCTCTGGAGAGAAGGAAGGAATAGATGGATTCTTGATTAGTACAGGTGTCAGAGGTTATGGGGAGAAGGCAGGGGAATGGGTTTAGGAGGGAGAGATAGAGCAGCCATGATTAAATGGTGGTAGACTTGATGGGCCGAATGCCTAATTCTCCTCCTATCACATGACCTTATGAAAGCAGTGAAAAGGAAAAAAACTAAATTTAAGACATTAGTGCAAAGCACAATTAGAAATCAAGAGTTTCCATTTAAATAGAAAGACTCTAATCCTCCGACCACACTCCATTGGTACTCTGAAACGATATCATGTTTAAATTTAGAAACAATTAGGAGTGACATTGTTGAACCCTTGGTTAAATTTGATAGGACTTGGGGAAGATTTATTCAATATTTTCACACAATATAAATTGTTCCCTCTCCAACTGTTATAATAATTCTCTTATCTTTATACGGTGGAACGGACTTGACGACAAACAAGGATCTGAATTGTTGAAACTCTTTGCAGCCCACATGTTGTTTTGCTTATTTTAGTTTAGGGGGTTTTGCTTTTAAACATTTAACTATATGTACATAGAGACTGGGAGGTCTATACCCAATGTGTATTTTGACACTGGATTCATACCTAGATTACATTTGTTGTTAATGTAATCCTGATCCCTATGTATCAATATCAATGTTATGTTCATCATTGGGGTTTTTTTGTTGTTATTTTTGAAAAAATTAATAAAAAGAAAACAAGAAGATATTGGTGGAAGGCTTCTCCGTGGATTGTCACCTTGTCGTGGTGGAGAAGCGTGTGTGGACCTGAGATCCTGAGAGCGATGCCGTCTGGAGCTGTGCTCCTGTAGGGCCACCCATGGCGGTAAGGTCGAGGGGGAGGTCTCCGACAAAGAGCAATCCAACCAAGACCTCAACGGTGGAACAGGCGGAGGACGATGGCTGACCTTAGTGGAGCGTCACAACGGCTGGGAAGGCGGATGAAGGCTGCAGCAGAAAAGGGTCTCCGGTCATCTTGGACTCCATGCCACTGGATCCTGACCCAGGACCGTGGGGTGGCTGTTTGTGCACCAGTCTCCCCATGTTAAACAAAGTCACGCACAGGCGTCCTCCACATAGGGAATAGCACCCTGGACACACCCATGGCCAGCCATGACCGCAGGGGTCCTAAGATTGGTGGAGGAAGGAACTGCAGACACTGGTTCACACTGAACACGTGGCAACCCCGATGTTATCATCAAACCCGCCGACAAGGGAGGTGCTGTGGTCGTCTGGCACACCTACCTCTACTGCGCTGAGGCCAGACGCCAGATCTCAGACACCTCCTCCTACTTATCCTTGGACCATGATCCCACAGATGAGCACCAGGCCGTACGATTTTATCACTTCCGGCTGTCTGCCCTCCAAAGCTTCCAACCTTATCTTTCGCAGACGATACACAACTCTATCACCCCCTGAAGCCCAAAAAACAATCAAATCTGTTTAACCTTACCCGCTGCCTCGAGGATATAAAGTGTTGGATGGCCCAGAACTTCCTCCAACTAAACGAGAGTAAGTCTGAGGTCATCCTTCTCGACCCCTCGGACTCAATCAAAATGATAGCAGGCAGCCTTGGAAGCCTTACCCCACTACTCAAACCTCACGTCAATAACCTTGGCGTGATATTTGACTCAGCACTGAAATTTGACAAATTTTACCAATGCCGTGTTAAAAGCTAGCTTCTTTCAGCTTCGGACAATAGCCAAAATAAAATAATTCCTCCAGTTTGATGACCTCGAAAAGATCATCCACACATTCATCTCCTCCCGCCTAGATTACTGCAACTCCCTTTACACTGGCATCAGCCAATCTTCCCTGTCCCGCCTGCAACTGGTCCAAAACGCCGCAGCGAGACTCCTGACGGGCACCCGAAAAAGGGACCACATCACCCCGATCCTGGCCTCTCTCCACTGGCTCCCTGTGCGGTTCCGTATAAACTTCAAGATCCTCCTCCATGTCTACAAAGTCCTCAATGGGCTTGCCCCCACCTACATAAAAAGTCTTCTCACCCACCACTCCACCTCCAGGCCGCTCAGATCGGCCGACTTGGGGTTGCTGAATATCCCACGGTCTAGGCATAAGCTCAGGGGTGACCGCGCCTTTGCGGTTGCAGCTCCTAGACTGTGGAACAGCATCCCCCTTCCCATCAGAACTGTCCCCTCCATCGATTCTTTTAAGTCAAGACTAAAGACTTATCTATACTCCCAAGCCTTTCCTGACGTCCTCTGAGTGAGCGCTACATGTATATATGTATGTAGTTTGTTTTATTCTTATAACAAATGTAAAGCACTTTGGCCAACGAGAGTTGTTTTTTAAATGTGCTATATAAATAAATGTGACTTGACTTGACTTGACTTTCCCCAACCCCGCACGGCCCGGTTTTATCTTCTCTCCAAAATCCATAGGGAGAAGGGTCTCAACCCGAAACGCACACATTCCTTCTATCCAAAGATTCTGCCTGTCCCGCTGAGTTACTCCAGCATTTTGTGTCTAACATATTGGTGGAAGCCGTCTGACTGTAGTCCTTCGAATTATAGTCGTGATAAAAGGACATGATCAGGAAGGGTTGAGAGGGATATGGCCCAAATGTGGCCAAATGGGATTATCCAGATGTCAACTTGGTTGGCATGGTTAAAGTGGGCCAAATGGCCTGTTTCGGTGCTCTATGACTCACTGATGCGAATAAATGTTGAAATTAGAGATGTATCTCACAAGGGGAATAAATTAATTGTACCGGTTACTTCAATCTCTGTCATACCTATTTAATCTACCTGTAGCGTGGCACCATTTTTGGTTTACCCAGTAGAGAGTATTTGGGGCAGATTAGTTGCACACCTTGTAGAGCTGCTGGCTCCTGAGGACTTCGGGTGCTGCGGTCTCCGGGGAGGAGGCAGTGCTCCAGACTTTCTAAGCTGCTGAGAAATGTCCACCCGACGCCGGATTTCCAGCTTCACGGCAAGAGGGCCTGAAAACATCGGACTGGCTGCAAGGCCACAAATGGGCCCCGACCTCGGGTGGTCATAGAGGAAGAGGACTAAACTTTCTGGTGCCTTTCGCCACAGTGGAACATTGTTGTGGGGGGACGTTTGTGTTGAACTCTATAATGTGTTGTGTCCATTTTTTCTATTTTGTAATCTTTTTCTATGGTTGTAAGGAAACTTATTATTTATTTTATGTAAAGCACTTTGGTTTCAATGCAAGTTGATTTAAAACGTGCTATATAAATAAAACGTACTTACTTACTTACACAGTTCAATCCTGACCTCTGGTGCTATCTGTGTGGAGTTTGCACATTCCGTGTGTTTTGACCCTGTGGGTGTTGTCCGAGTGCACCGTTTTAGTTTAGTTTCGTTTAGAGATACAGCGCAGAAACAGGCCCTTCGGCCCACTGAGTCCGCGCTGATCAGCGATCCCCGCACACTAACACTATCCTACACACACAAATTACACAAACATATACCAAGTTCAATTAACCTACAAAACTGCACGTCTTTGGAGTGTGGGAGGAAACTAAAGATCCCGGAGAAAACCCATGCGGTCACGGGGAGAACGTACAAACTCCGTACAGACAAGCACCCGTAGTCGGGATCGTACCCGGGTCTCTGGCGCAGCAAGCGCTGTAAGGCAGCAACTCTACCGCTGCGCCACCGTGACCGCCCAACATCTTACCACATCTCACAGATATGCAGGTTGGTTGGTTAATGAGCCACTTTCAATTGTCCCCAGAGTATTGGCGACAATCTGGGTGGGGGTGGTAAAGAAGAAACAAGGATTAGCATGAATGGGTGGTTGATGGTCAGCACGGACATAGTGGACCGAACGGCCAGTTACCATGCTGAACGGCTGTGGATCTTGGATACATTCCTGGAGTGTCTATGAAATTTAAAACCAGCATGGGTTTCTAAATCAATATGTCCCCCAACTAGGGAACCAGCTACTTTGGGCCAAGTACTGTGCAATAATAAAGTCAATTAATAATCTGCCAGAGGATTAATTAATAATCGTGTTGTAAAGAGGTCTAGAATATGGTAGAATTTTAAATAATAATATAGCTCCATGGACATTAGGGTTTCCGATCTAATAAAACACATGTATGAGAGCCTATTGTTTGGGGGCCTTGTCGTGGTGGAGAAGTTTGTGTGGACCTGAGATCCTGAGAGCGATGCCGTCTGGAGCTATGCTCCATGTAGGACCACCCATGGCGGTAAGGTCGAGGGGGAGGTCTCTGACAAAGAGCAATCCAACCAAGACCTCGACGGTGGAACAGGCGGAGGACGATGGCTGACCTTAGTGGAGCGTCACAACGGCTGGGAAGGCGGATGAAGGCTGCAGCAGAAAAGGGTCTCCGGTTGTCTTGGACTCCAAGCCACTGGATCCTGACCCAGATCTGTCAAGGACCGTGGGGTGGCCATCTGTGCACCAGTCTCCCCATGTTAAACAAAGTCACGCACAGGCGTCCTCCATGAGAGGACAGTCATACTCATTTTGAGTGACCGTCAATGAAAACACAACTATGAAGGGCAGATTGATTGTGGAATTTGATTTCTTTGGATAGCATGCAAAACAAACCTTTTCACCGTACCTCGGTACACGTGACAATCAATTTAAACATAAACGTAGATCGAAATGGCGGGGGATGGGGAAAGAGGTGATGGTGGGACTAAGCCTGGCGAGTGATAGGTGGATACAGTGGGGGTGCAGGGCTTGAGTGGTAAATGTTGTCACTTCTACATCATCACGGGGTCTTGGTTGTGAAACAAACTGCGTCACAACATTGTGGGAGCAACTTCATCAGAAGGACTAGTTCAGGCAACGGACAGGCAATGACTGGCACTTAAAAAAAAGAACACATGCCTTATGTACCAAATGTACATTCCTTCAAGGCACGGGCACAAAAGGAAGAGTAGACCAAGTCTCGACCGCAGGAGAAATGAAAGATACCATTAAATTTAAGGAGATAGACACAAATAGCTCGGGGTAACTCAGCGGGACAGGCGGCATCTCTTGAGAGAAGGAATGGGTGACATTTCGGGTCGAGACCCTTCTCCAGTCTGAAGAAGGGTCTCGACCCAAAACGTCACGCATTCCTTCTATCCAGCGTTGCTGCCGGTCACAATAGACAATAGACAATAGGTGCAGGAGTAGGCCATTCGGCCCTTCAACCCAGCACCGCCATTCAATGTGACCATGGCTGATCATCCCCAATCAGTACCCCGTTCCTGCCTTCTCCCCATATCCCCTGATTCCGCTATCTTTAAGAGCCCTATCTAGCTCTCTCTTGAAAGTATCCAGAGAACCGGCCTCCACCGCCCTCTGAGGCAGAGAAATCCACAGACTCACAACTCTCTGTTCTAATTGGCTTACCCCTTATTCTTAAACTGTGGCCCCTGGTTCTGGACTCCCCCAACATCGGAAACATGTTTCCTGCCTCTAGCGTGTCCAAACCCTTAACAATCTTATATGTTTCAATAAGATCCCCTCTCATCCTTCTAAACTCCAGAGTATACAAGTCCATTCTCTCAGCATATCACAGTCCCGCCATCCCAGGAATTAATCTTGTGAACCTACGCTGAACTCCCTCAATAGCAAGAATGTCTTTCCTCAAATTAGGGGACCAAAACTGCACACAATACTCCAGGTGTGGTCTCACTAGGGCTCTGTACAACTGCAGAAGGACCTCTTTGCTCCTATACTCAACTCCTCTTGTTATGAAGGCCAACATGCCATTCGTTTTCTTCACTGCCTGCTGTACCTGCATGCTTACTTTCATTGACTGATTTTCTCAGAGGTCTTCGGTTTCCTCCCACACTCTAAAGACGTACAGGTTTGTAGGTTAATTGGCTTGGTGTAAGTGTAAATTGGCCCTAATATCTGTTGGGTAGCGTTAATGTGCGTGGATCGCTGGTCGACGTGGATTCGGTGGACCGCACTGTAGCTCTAAACTAAACTACATCAGGTTAGGAGGGAGCGATGGATCAGCCATGATTGTATGGCAGAGGTGACTTGATGGGGCTGAAGGGCCTAATTCTGCTCCTATCTCTAATGACCTTATATCACACGTAGATAGGAAGACAAAAATGCTGGAGAAACTCAGCGGGTGAGGCAGCATCAATAGAGCGAAGGAATAGGTGACGTTTCGGGTCGAGACCCTTCTTCAGACTGATGTGGGGGTGGGGGGGGGGGGGGGTAAAGAAGAAAGGAAGAGGCGGAGACAGTAGGCTGTGGGAGAGCTGGGAAGGGGAGGGGAAGGAGGGAGAAAGCAAGGACTACCTGAAATTGGAGAAGTCAATGTTCAGACCGCTGGGGTGTAAACTACCCAAGCTAAATATGAGGTGCTGCTCCTCCAATTTGCGGTGGGACTCACTCTGGCCCATAGATAGAATCGTTTCACACTCAAGCACATTAGATAGAGCAAAGGGGAAGATGCAGAGTTCTAGGCAATGTAACACTCTCTAGGGACACAAACTCTCCACCTTTCCCCATTCTGGCCGATATGCCTCCAGGCCACCATTTTGGATGACCCGTCACTGATAGCAAATAAAATGGAAGAAACCCGTGACTGACCTGGAGAGGGGATATTTAGGGCTAGTGTTGTGGGCCGTGGTGATGTAGGTGGAGACGTCTGGCTTTTCTTTGAGTTAGCGTTGTCACTCTTCTTTGTCCCCTTCCGAAAAAAATTCAAAAACTTCTGGTGTCCACTCTTCTTCTGTTTGCCGGTGTCCTCCGCGTTACCGGAGAGAGGCTCCGACAGCTCCACGAGGCAGTCGATCGAGGGCCTGATGCTTTTCTGCCTCTTTAAGGAATTGCCCTTGGAGTTCGATCTGCTGCCCCTTTCCATAGTCTGGTCGCCGTCAAGGAACTCCTTAGAAACCTTGGACTTTTCGCTCCCCTTCTTCGATTTCTGCCGTTTAATCAGCTTCTTGATGGCCGTCTTGAAGCCATGCTTCTTCTCCTCCGCCTGGCAGATCTCCTCATCTAACGAGCCCCAACCAGCGTCCTCCTCATGTTCTTGCAGATGCTTCACGCTCCTCCCTTTCTCCTCGTCTTCTCGCTCCAAGCGTTTGTGGGACGACTTCATCTGCCTGATCGGGTAAATGATGTTGCCTTCCTGGCTGTCGGGAGTCCTTTAGATCCAAAAGGAAAAACATTGGTGAAACATTGGGAAAAAAAAGAGTGTAGAAGTTGGGCGGCCAAGCGTGTAGAGGTTGGGAGGTCATGGGTATAGAAGTTGGGAGGTCATGGGTTTAGAAGTTGGGAGGTCATGGGTTTAGAAGTTGGGAGGTCATGGGTATAGAAGTTGGGAGGTCATGGGTTTAGAAGTTGGGAGGTCATGGGTATAGAAGTTGGGAGGTCATGGGTTTAGAAGTTGGGAGGTCATAGACAATAGACAATAGGTGCAGGAGTAGGCCATTCGGCCCATCGAGCCAGCACCGCCATTCAGTGTGATCATGGCTGATCATCCACAATCAGTACCCCGTTCCTGCCTTCTCCCCCATATCCCTTGACTCCGGTATCTTTAAGAGCTCTATCTAACTCATGAGTGTCGAAGTTGGGGGGGTGGGTCATGAATATAAAGTCGGAGGTCACGTTGCAGTTATACAAGACGATGGTGAGGCCGTATTTAGTATTGTGTTCCGTTCTGGGCACCATGTTACAGGAAAGATGGTGATAAGTTGGAAAGGGTGCAGAGAGGATTTACAAGGATGTTACCAGGACTCGAGAGCCCAAGCTATAGGGAGAGGTTGAGCAGGCTGGGACTCTATTCCCCAGTGTGCAAGAGGATGGAAGGTGATCTTGTAGTGGTGTATAAAATCATGAGAGGAATACGTCGGGTGGATGCACAAAGTTTCTTGCCCAGAGTGGGGGAAGTGAGAACCAGAGGGCATGGTTTAAGGTGAAAGGGGGAAGATTTTACAGTCTGAAGAAGGGTTTCAGCCAGAAACGTTGCCTATTTCTTTCGCTCCATAGATGCTGCTGCACCCGCTGAGTTTCTCCAGCACTTTTGTCTACCTAAGATTTTATAGGAATTTGAGGCATCATTTTTTCACACAAAAGGTGGTGGGTGAATGGAACAAGCTGCCAGAGAGTTGAGGCAGGGACTATTGCAATGTTTAAGATGCAATTAGACAGGTACATGGATAGGACAGGTTTAGAGGGATATGCGCCAAACGCAGGCAAGTGGGACCAGTGTAGATGAGACATGTAGGCCGGTGTGCGCAAGTTGGGCCGAAGGGCCTGTTTCCACACTGTAGCACTGTTAGGTGGCTACACAAGGACCCGAGATGCTGGTTTACAAAAGAAGGCAAAGTGCTGGAGTATCTCAGGGTTTAAGAAAGAACTGCAGATGCTGGAAAAATCAAAGGTAGACAAAAATGCTAGAGAACC
Source organism: Malacoraja senta (assembly GCA_038087875.1). NCBI lineage: Eukaryota > Metazoa > Chordata > Chondrichthyes > Rajiformes > Rajidae > Malacoraja > Malacoraja senta. The sequence goes on along the minus strand of CM075996.1, from coordinate 7,552,803 downwards.
TCAGCGGGTGAGGCAGCATCTATGGAGCAAAGGAATGGGTGACGTTTCGGGTCAAGACCCTCCTTCAGACTGAGGGGATCAGGCTGCATCTCTGGGGAACATGGATGCGTGACATTTTATGTCATGACCCTTCTTCAGACTGATTGTGGTGTGGGACGGGGGCGGCAGGGGAGGGGGGGGGGAGAGACGGAGATTTTGGCAGAAGGGCTTGTTTCCGCCCTGTATCTCCAAAACAAAACAACAACAAAATCTAAATCCACGAAGAGAGAGCAAGAAGCTTACGTGGCTTTGAACTTCCTTGCGTCGTGGTAGCAACGGCCAACATGGCCGACCGAGTCGCCCTCGTTCTGCACCCTCCTCAGGAAGGCCTCCATGACCAGCTGGGTCTCGCTCTTCAGCATCTTGCGGCTGTGCCTCTCCTCTGGGCTCCGCTTACTCTCTGCCATCCTGTTGAGAATATCCTGGTTATGTAACAATTGAAGTGTAACATATTTTACTAAGTAAAAGATTAGCTTGACTTTATTTTGGGGTTCTGAATAAACTGAAGTTTTCTGATTCTGTACCATATTAGAGGAACCATGGGGATCAGGAAGCTAGAGGCCTGCATACTAGCTTTTCTGATAGTGCTTCCTGTTCTGCCCACGGTAAAGGCACTCAAGCCCCTGTCCCACTTTCACGACCTAATTGGCGACCTCTGCCGAGTTTGCCCTCGACTCATACTCGCAGCATGGTCGCCACGAGGTCGTAGGGGGTTGTAGGTCACTCTTCCTCATGCTCGTGAGTGGTCTCCGCGTACTCATGGCCTCAAGTAGGTCGCGGCGTTTTTTTCTAGCCTGATAAAAAATGTCCACGAGTAAAAAAAAGGTCAGCGTGGAAAAAATCCATACTTTTTACTCGTGGGTAGATCATAGTAGGTCGTGATGGTAGTCGAGGGTAGGTCGTAGGTCGGTAACTGGCCCGAGAAAATAAAATGCAAACATGACATCATTTTATCATGTGATAATTTCCACTCGAGGCTAGTCATAGTTGGTCTTAGGGGTGGAAGACTGAGGTCGAGGGGGGGTCATAGACATAGTCGTAGGAGGTCTTTTACTTTGGCGAGTCAACACGACCGTGACATTTTTTTCAACTCGTCTAGGGTCTTCTAAACTCGTGGATTAGGTCGTCCAAGTGGGACAGGCCCCTTTAAGTGTCTGTTGCATACTTGACTCTGTATCCCCTGACACTCTCGCCGGCTGATGATCAGTAAAGCTTGAGTTGGTTTACCTAACCCATTGTGAGTTGCCGGTCTTCAAGAAGTGAACCTTCACACTGGGGTGGAGCAAGCAGCCTCCCAATAGGCAAAGAACAACAATCGCGACACGACACTTCACATTTGTGTGATCACATTTACTGTACATAAATAAGGTGGCAAAAAGCACCAGACACCGGTGGAAAAACAAATAAACAAAGCTGGTCACTGACAGTTATAGTTTTTGACACTGATGTTTCCGCTGGTGGGAGAGTCTAGGACGAGAAGTCGCAGCCTCAGAATTAAAGGACGTTCTTTTAGGAAGGAGATGAGGAGAAATTTCCTTAGTCAGAGGGTAGCGAATCTGTGGAATTCCTCGCCACAGAAGGCTGTGGAGGCCAAGTCAATGGATATATTTAAGGTAAAGATAGATAGATTCATGATTAGTACAGGGGTCAGAGGTTATGGGGACGGGGCAGGAGAATGGGGTTAGGAGGGAAAGATAGATCAGCCATGATTGAATGGTGCAGTAGACTTGATGGGCCGAATGGCCTAATTCTGCTCCTATGACTTATGAAAAATTATTGGTGACAGACGGAGGGGGAAAAAAACCACTTGAACCAGGTATGGAAGGACAAAAAAGTTAACCAAATTGTTAAATTTGTGGTTGAATAAAGGACATTTGTACAGGTGGATGGATAGGAGTTGAGAGGGATATGGGTCAAACACAGCCATATGGAACGAGCATCTTGGTCAGCATGGAAGAGTTGGGCTTATATACATCTAACAAGTTCTCCCTCAACCTCCGGCACTCCAGAGTTGGAGAGATAGTGACCTCCTTCAGCTGGGTACCAGGTCTCAGTTCCCAATGTGCAGGAAGGAACTGCAGATGCCGGTTTAATCCGAAGATAGGCACAAAAAGTTGGAGTAAGTCAGCGGGTCAGGCAGCATCTCTGGAGAAAAGGAGTCGGAGATGTTTTTTGGGTCGAGACTCTTCTTCGGACTGACCCGCTGAGTTACTCCTGCTTTTTGTGTCTATCCTCTGTTCCAAATGCATGGTTTCAAACTTCTCAATGCCGTTCCGAATTGTCCTACCCAACTTCGAGAGGACATGTGCCGGGGATTTGCAGCAGCCTGCGATTTTTTTTTTTTTTGTTGCCAGTCTAATAATGTATTCCCATGACCGAGCTTGGCATGTCCAGGGCAGCACAGCAGCACAGCTGGTAGAACTGCTGCCTCACCGCACCGGAGATCCAGGTTCGATCCTGACCTCGGGTGCTGAGTGAGTGGAGTTGGTACGTTCTCCCTGTGACCGCGTGGGTTTCCTCCGGGTGCCCTGGTTTCCTCCCACATTTCAAAGAAGTGCGGGTTTGTAGGTTAACTGGCCCCTGTAAATTGCCGCCCTAATGTGAATGGAGTGGATGAGATAACATAGAACCGGTGATCGATAGTCGGCGTGGACTTGTTGGGCTGAAGGACCATAGAACCATTCGGCCCATTGAGTCGGCTCTACCATTCGATCATCTCTGATCTATTATTGCCTCCCAACACCATTGTCCCCACTGTCATCTCTCCATAACCTTACTAATCAAGAGCCTATTAATCCCCACTTTAAAAATACCTACTGACTCGACCACCACCTCCACTTGTGGCAATGAATTCCACAGATTCACCACCCTCTGGCTAAAGAAATTCCTCGTCATCTCCATTCTAAAAGCTACAGCCTTTTATTCTGAGGCTGTGCCCTCTTGTCCTAGACTCTCCCACCACGGGAAGCATCCTCTCCACGTCCACGCCACCTAGGCCTGTTTCCATGCTGTGGTTTTCAATCAGTCGGTTGGTCTATTTCAGACGACACACGAGGCTGCAGATACAGGAAACCCGAGCACAAAACAAACTGCAGTTGGAACTCAGCGGGACAGTCGGCATCCGTGGAGGGGGAAGCCTATTTCTCTCCACAGATGCTGCCGAGCCTGTAGAGTTTCTCCAGCTGTTGTCTCGTTGAGCCTCATTATCTATACTAGTGGGGTGGATAGATTGCAACCTTCACGTGGTCCGCCCTGTTTCGACGAATGCAATCAACCTGGCGTGCACAAACAGAAGATCAAACAGAACAAGTTGTCTTGCAACTTTAGGCTGGGCACGCCATACGCAAGAAGAAGGTCTATACTGGTTTTCACCTAGGCCACAGCTACCAATGGCCTGTTTCCTTTATCATCGTTACTTTTTTGCATACATATCTTTCAAAATCTCTCTACATCACCGCCTATATCTCTCATTTCCCTTTCCCTTGACTCTCAGTCTGAAGACGGGTCTCGACCCAAAACGCCACCTATTCCTTCTCTCCAGAGATGCTGTCTGAGTTACTGCAGCTGAGTTACTCCAGCTCTTTGTGTCTATCCTGCAGCTGTTTGACTGTTTCAGCAGCCTTCGGTCGGGCATGCAAACAATGTGGTCTGCTCCACATAGCTGTGTGTAATCACGGCCTCAGCACTGTGGAATTTGATCTGGGAGATGAGGCTTGACATCGGGTCACGGTCCTGGCTACGTCCTTCAAATGCCTCGAGGTGCCTGCAGTAAATAGTTCAGGTGACTAAAGCACAGGCGGGAACGAGGGATCAACGCTGCCTTTAACAAAATGAGTTTTGCATCGCCTAGCGTTTAGTTTAGAGATACAATACAGCGTGAAAAAAGGCCCTTTGGCTCACCGAGTCCGCATTGTCCATTAGTTTAGTTTAGAGATATAGTACAGCCTGAAAACAGGCCCTTTGGCTCGTCGAGTCCGCATTGACCATTAGTTTAGTTTAGGTTAGTTTAGAGATATAGTACAGCCTGAAAACAGGCCCTTTGGCTCGTCAAGTCCGCATTGACCATTAGTTTAGTTTAGAGATATAGTACAGCCTGAAAACAGGCCCTTTGGCTCGTCAAGTCCGCATTGACCATTAGTTTAGTTTAGAGATATAGTACAGCCTGAAAACAGGCCCTTTGGCTCGTCGAGTCCGCATTGACCATTAGTTTAGTTTAGAGATATAGTACAGCCTGAAAACAGGCCCTTTGGCTCGTCAAGTCCGCATTGACCTTTAGTTTAGTTTAGGTTAGTTTAGAGATATAGTACAGCCTGAAAACAGGCCCTTTGGCTCGTCGAGTCCGCATTGACCATTAGTTTAGTTTAGTTTAGAGATACAGCGCGGAAACAGGCCTTTCAGCCCACCAGGTCCACACCGACCAGCGATCCCCCGCACATTAACACTGTCCTACACACACTGGGGACAATTGAAACTTTAAACAAGCCACTTAACCTACAAACCTGTACGTCTTTGGAGTGTGGGAGGAAACCGAAGATCTCGGAGAAAACCCAGGCAAGTCACGGGGAGAACGTGCAAACTCCGTCCAGACAGCACCCGTAGTCGGGATCGAACCCGGGTCTCCGGTGCTGCAAGCTCTGTAAGGCAGCAACTCTACCGCTGCGCCTCCGTGCGTCCAACCATTGAGTTGAGTTGTTCAGTTTATTGTCGAGCAACAGTGAAAGGCTTTGGTTCACCCGTTCACATTGATCACCCGTTCAGGCATTCCGCCTGCAGGGATCCGAAGGCAAGCAGCAACTCTGGCACTATCTCGTCGTGCCATGGACCCAGATCACCTCCTCCATCAGGCTATCAGCAGAGAGCAGAGGCCACCCCGACTGAAGTCCTGTCACCCCTTTGCTCCACATGGAAAACAACTCCGAGCATCCATCCATCCAGCCAACGGAGACAAAAGCACACTGGATAGCCACCAAGTGGTCACAGGAGTGGAAGGCAACCTCATCTCCATTACACAGCGACATCTCTTCACCAGATAAAAGCTGTCTGGGGTCTGACCTCCCCAGAGGAGCATGGGTGAAGCTCAACAGACTTGGTACTGGAGTCGGGCGTTTCAATGCCAGCATGTGGAGATGGGGGCTCCGCCAGAGCCCAGCCTGTGAATGCGGAGCAGAACAACAGACAGCCAACCATGTCATCTCTGGGTGCCCGCTCTACCACCCACCAAATGGAGCTCTGTCAGGGCCTGGCAGACATTGACGCCAACAGAGACAACAACCTGGCTGCTCAACACCCGGCTTGAGATCTAACTATTCCTTTGGTTTATTTATGGTTCATTCGCAAGAAGAAGAGGAAGTGGACCCTGTTCACACTAGTTCCATGTTATTTTCCTCTCTCATTCACTTCCTCTACACGGGGGGGGGGGCAATTAATGGGGGACAATTAACAGACAAACATGCAGGTCTTTGGAGTGTGGGAGCACCCGGAGAAAACCCACGGGGTCACAGGGAGAACGTACAAACTCCGTACAGACATCACCCAAGGTCAGGACTGAACCTGGGTCTGTGGCGCTGTGAGGCAGCAAACTCTACCAGCGCGCCACCATGCCACCCGATGATGTCTCATGTTCGGTATTTCAATATCCTTTTTCTCATCTGACCAAGGGACCGGCTTCATAGAGAGGAGTGTTTCGTGTTCGTCTTCTAGGTCTGCACAAGTACTTGAGAGTCTTCAAGGTACAACAGAAATCTCTATTACATTACTTCAATGCTGGCAGCAAGACAACTCAAAAATGGCTGCACACACAGAATCAAAGATCCTATAGCGGAGCAAGATGGACCACTCCTGCTAAATGCAATGGGCTGACGTGTAGTACGCAACGGAGCGCAACGTGGGCCTTTTTTTCATCCATTTCAGTAACCCGACCCGACTCGCAGTGTAATCAACGTTGCGGGGGAACAGTTTGTGTTAATAAATTATAATTCTGAAAATGAGGAGAAGATTTTTCCCAAATAACTTTTACGAGGATGTTTCCGTAACCGGCTTCCGTCTCCGCACTATTATCCTATGGGATCTTTGGTGCGGAGACGGAAGCCAGTTACGGAAATGGAGCCTTAAATTACCAATGAATCTGCCCATGACCGTACTACATCTTTTTCGTTGAGTGGACTATCTTGCTCGCTATAGGATCTTTGCACAGAATCTGACCACACACACAGACACACACACACACAGACTGGATAAACTATATACACATCTCCCTTTGTCCTGTGCAGCGCCACCTACTGCACGGGAGGAGCAACGGGTCCTCCCACCCCACACAGTCCACCAAACATCACAGAGCGGTGAATCGTCAACTCCATACAGACGGCACCCGTAGTCGGGATCGAACCCGGGTCTCCGCCGCTGCAAACACTGTAAGGCAGCGACTCTACCACTGCGCCACACTAATATAGTCACAGTAGGTTGGACAGCTTCTCATTAGTTCTCAAGATTAACATCACCGGCTGATCTATCGTTCCCTCTTAACCCCATTCTCCTGCCTTCTCCCCATAACCCCTGTCACCCATACTAATTAAGAATCTATCTATCCCCGCCTTAAAAATATCCATTTGACGGCCTCCACAGCCGTCTGTGGCCAAGAATTGCACAGATTCACCACCCTCTGACTAAAGTAATTCTTCCTCATCTTTCTCAAGGAACCTTCTTTTAATCCTGAAGGAATCAGCATTCTAGAAACATAAAAAAATAGGTGCAATAATAGGCCATTCGGCCCTTCGAGCCAGCACGTATGATGGTCAAGGCTGATAATCCAAAATCAGTACCCTGGTCCTGCTTTCTCCCCGTATCCCTTAGCCCTCTATAATCTATAGAGTCTTACAGCACAGAAACAGGGGCATCGGCCCAACTTGTCCAAGACGCCCCCATCAAAACTAGACCTATTTGCCCGCCTTTGGCCCATATTCCTCTAAACCTGTCCTATTTCCCTACCTACCCCAATGACTTCCAGTGGCTTGGTATGCATACAAATGTATTTCTCATTACTTTGATAAACATTTATATATACACACAGCAATGAGAACGATAAAAATGATGATTAATGTTTTTTTTTAAACGTGAACTAAAAGTCAATAGACATGTTCAAATGCATTTCTGCCCCAACACCGCCCTGAAAGAGGAAATGAGAACGAAAGTCACAGCAATAAGCAAAACCTGACAGGGTCAAGGGTCAAGAGTGTTTTATTGTCACGTGTCTTAGTTTGGTTTAGTTTAGAGATACAGCGCGGAAACAGGCCCTTCTGCCCACCGGGTCCACACGGACTAGCAATCCCCGCACATTAACACCACCCTACACACACTCGGGACAATTTTACATTTATACATTTACTATCCTATCCTTATACCTGTCTAACTGCTTCTTAAACAATAGACAATAGATAATAGGTGCAGGAGTAGCCATTTGGCTCTTCGAGCCAGCACCGCCATTCAATGTGATCATCCCCAATCAGTACCCCGTTCCTGCCTTCTCCCCATATCCCCCGACTCCGCTATCTTTAAGAGCCCTATCTAGCTCTCTCTTGAAAGTATCCAGAGAACCGGCCTCCACCGCCCTCTGAGGCAGAGAATTCCACAGAATCACAACTCTCTGTTTGAAAACATTGGGATAGTCCCAGCCTCAACTACCTCCTCTGGCAACTCGTTCCATACACCCACCACCCTTTGTGTGAAAAGGTTACCCCCCCCCCCCACATTTAGTTTGGATTTTAAAGTATCCAGGGAAGTTTAATTACTTTAATATGGTCTCTAATTGTAAGCTGTTTACTGCGGGTTTGAGTCATAAGCAAGTTCCGACAGCTAGTAGGTGGTGTCAAAGTGCGCCTGTACAGGTGAAGCTGGTATTGGCAAAGAGAGATTTAACATCTTCCAACTCCCACCATTCCAACTTTGGGGATGCCAATTCATACTCCTACCCTCACTAATTTCCAGCTTGCTCCACCGGGCTTCATCTGAGGTGATTTGCTTGGCTTCGAGCCACACATGTGAATCACAAGCAATAAAATCCCTCTTCGATTCGTTCGGTATCAATACAGATCTGGTTTCGTAGCTTGCTTGTCTTTCCAACCTGGTTTCGGTGCAGGACGTGCGATTTTCGTGCTGCATCCGTGTCAACCAAAACCACGAGGAATTTGCAAACGCAAGCTATTGAAACCAACAGCACTGTGGTGACCTGAAGGCGGTAGAGTTGCTGCCTCACAGGGGCAGAGACCCGGGTTCAACCCTGGATTCACATCCCTGGAATACTGTTGAGTACGACCTGACCTGACCTGACTACAGGTGCTGTCCGTACGGAGTTTGCACGTTCTCCCAGTGACTGCGTGGGTTTTCTCCGGGTGCTTCGGTTTTCTCCCACACTCCAAACCCGTGCTCAACCCAGCAGCATGAATATTGATTTCTCTAACTTCAAGTGACCCTTGCATCCCCTCCCTCTCCATCCTTCCCCCACCCTAGTCATACTAGCTTCAAAGTCATCTTGTTGAGTCGCAATGTCTGTAAAGGGCCTGTCCCACTTGGCGATTTTTTTCAGCGACTGCCGGCATCATATCAGTGTCGCCAAACGATTTTGAACATTTCAAAATCCAGCGGCGACAAAAAAAACGCTGCGACACTTGGAAAAACACCGCGCGTCAATATGTCATCACGCCGTGAACTTTTCGGGGACCTGATATGTCAGTCAAAGATGACGGCAGTCGCTGAAAAAATCGCCAAGTGGGACAGGCCCTTAACCCGTTTTCACCAAGCCCACAGCTAACAATGGCCTTGTTTCCTTTCTCATCTTTACTTTTTTTGCACATCTTTCATTCATTTGTTCTATATCTCCCTATACATCACCGTCTATATCTCTAGTTTCCTTTCCCCCCGACTCTCAGTCTGAAGAAGGGTCTCTTGCGCGTCGATGACCTTTACGGGCAAGGGTAGAGCTGCGAACAACACATCCTTTATTGGAGGGTACGTAATACCCAACCAACTGCACTGGCCGGTACCACCATGTATCAGAAGTGACATGCATGCGATACACATTATTGATAGACACAAAATGCTGGAGTAATTCAGCGGGACAGGCAGCACCGCTGGATAAAAGGAATGGGTGACGTTTTGGGTCGAGACCCTTCTTCAGTTGGAAGTCTGAAGAAGGGTCTCGACCCGTAACGTCACCCATTCCTTCTCACCAG
>CM075996.1:7505159-7543340 GCA_038087875.1 Malacoraja senta | reverse complement strand
ACTAACCACCCCACCCACACACACACACACACTAACCACCCCACCCACACACACACACACACTAACCACCCACACACACACACACACACACACTAACCACCCCACACACACACACACACACTAACCACCGCCCCCCACACACACACTAACCACCCCCCACACACACACACACACTAGCCCCCCCACACACACACACACTAGCCCCCCACACACACACTAACCACCCCCCACACACACTAACCACCCCCCCCACTCACACACTAACCCCCCCACACACACACACACTAACCAACCCCCCACACACACTAACCCCCCCACACACACTAACCCCCCACACACACACACACTAACCACCCCCCACACACACTAACCCCCCCACACACACACACACTAACCACCCCCCCCCACACACACACACTAACCACCCCCCACACACACTAACCCCCCCATGCACTCACACACTAACCACCCCCCACACACACTAACCCCCCCACACACACACACACTAACCACCCCCCACACACACTAACCACGCCCCACACACACTAACCCCCCCACACACACACACACTAACCAACCCCCCCACACACACACACTAACCCCCCCACACACACACACACTAACCACCCCCCCACACACACACACACTAACCAACCCCCCCACACACACACACACTAACTATCCCCCCACACACACTAACCACCGCCCCCCACACACACACTAACCCCCCCCCCCCCACACACTAACCACCCCACTTGACATTATATTAATATTATTGATTTGCTCCTTTTACGCCCATCCCCCCATCCACTCACGCATAGCCCCCAACTTGCAGACGTGGCTCGAGAGGGAGTGGGAGGGGGGTAGAGAGAGAGAGAGAGAGGTCAGAGAGAGAGAGGGCAGGGAGAGAGATGACTAGATCCAGTGGGACCCACTGGGTCCCTGTCACACGGGAGGGCTGGTCCCCGAACGCAATATTCCACCACTCACCCATAGCCCCCAACTGCGCATGCGCGGCTGTCTGGTTCCCGTTGTGACACGAGTCACGGCGACCCTCCCCAAGTGTGCCTCGCCATCCCTCTTCCTACCCCTATCCTCCTCCATTCCCCCTCATCCCCAGCACTTCCTCCCCCCTCCTCTTCACTCTCCTTCTTTCCCCTCTCCTCCTCCCTTGTTTGAAAATGTAGCTAATTTGGTGATTTTGTACCTTGGTGGTGGGCGTGCCACCACGGTTTTGTTTCGTATCATGTTCGTAATTATATAAATTATTTTTGAAACATTAAAAAAAAAGATGATCGCCCCTCCTCAAAAATAATAGGTGCCAACAACTCCTGCATTCAACCTGAAGGGTATTGACCTGAAAGGTCACCTGTTACTTCGTCTCCTCCAGAGATGCTGCCTGACCCGCTGAGTTACTCCAGCTTTTGTGTCCATCTTCGGTTTAAACCAGCATCTGCAGTTCCTTCTTACACTAATCCATTTCTACCCAGGTAGGGATCTCGCAAAAGTTCCCCAGGAGTTACTGAAGGACATTAGACTGCAGGACGCATTCCTCTAAACCCGTGATAGACGCAAGAAGCTGGAGTAATTCAGCGGGTCAGGCGGCATCTCTGGAGAAGAGGTATAGGGTGACATTTCGGTTTGAGGCCCTTCTTCGGTCCTTAATAATGTTGACTGCTTGCCCAAGGCAGCGTGAAATGTAGATGGAGTTGATGATTTTTTTTATTTGTTTTAATTTTTTATTTATTAGAAGTACATTACATTACAACCACATACATTAGTACTCGTCACTTATGTCTTCTTACAATTAATGTACTCCATTTATTTTTTACACTAGAAAAGGAAAAGATTGAAAGAAAGAAGAAAGTGAAGGAAAAAGTGAGAGTGTAGAAAATGTGACAACAAAAAAGGACGAAGACCCTATAAGAATAAAATTAAAAACAAAAGAAAAAGAGTTAAGAAATAGACCCTAGAAAAGAAAGAGAAAGAGAAAGAGGAAAAAGAGAGAAACAAATATTTTTATGAGCATTACGCAAATGGGACATACCAACTCTTCAACTATCACCCCCCCTTACCTGACCTCAATTTTTTTTTTAAAGGTACCTTTGCACCCTATATTTGTAATAATTCTATAAATGCAGACCACGTCAGGTGGAAGTGATCTGGTTTACCTGCTAGGAGGAGTCTTATCTCTTCTAGGTGTAATGTTTCGAACATATTTGAAATCCACATGTTTATAGTTGGTATTGGAGCCTTCTTCCAAAATTTTAGAATTAGCTTTTTTCCAGTTATTAACCCATAGTCTATTAGTTTCTTTTGAAACACATTTAGTTCTGGACCATCTTCCGTTATTCCGAAGATAATCCATTCTGCTTTGGGTATCAGTCTTATTTCAAATAACTTTGTAAAGATTTCAAAAATTTCATTCCAAAATTTTTGAATTTTTGTACAGAAAACGAATGAGTGCGCTGATGGAGTTGATGATGAGGGGGAGGTTGGTCAGAGGTTATGGGGAGAAGGCAGAAACCCATTCTCCTGCCTTCTCCCCATAACCTCTGACGCCCGCACTAATCAAGAATCTATCTATCTCTGCCTTAAAAATATCCACTGACTTGTCCTCCACAACCTTCTGTGGCAAAGAATTCCTCAGATTCCCCACCCTCTGACTAAATAAATTCCTCCTCATCTACTTCCTAAAAGAATGTCCTTTAATTCTCAGGCTGTGACCACAAGTCCTAGACTCTCCCACTAGTGGAAACATCCTTGCCACATGTACTCTCTTCAAGCTATATATGATTACAATCAAGCCGTCTCCAGTGTACAGATGCAGGATAAAGGGAATAACGTTTAGTGCAACATAAAGTCCAGTAAAGTCCAATAAAAGATAGTCCGAGGGTCTCCTATGAGGTAGATGGTAGTTCAGCACCGCTCTCTGGTTGTGGTAGGATGGTTCAGTTGCCTGATAACAGCTGGGAAGAAACTTTCCCTGAATGTGGAGGTGTGCGTTTTCACACTTCTGTACCTCTTGCCCGATGGGAGAGGGGAGAAGAGGGAGTGACCAGGGTGAGACTGGTCCTTGATTGTGCTGCTGGCCTTGCCGAGGCAGCGTGAAGTGTAGATGGAATCAATGGAAGGGAGTTTGGTTTGCGTGATGGTCTGGGCCCGCGTCCACAGTTCTCCGCAGTTTCTCGTGCTTCTCAACAGAGCAGTTCCGAATCAAGATGTGATGCAACCATTCCAGGAATCATCCTTAAGGGCCTGTCCCACTGTACGAGCTAATTCAAGAGTTCTCCCAAGTTTCCCCTGATTCGAACTCTGAGAATTAGGGTAATGTCCGCTCGTAGGTACTCGGGGCTCTCGTGGACATTTTTCAACATGTTGAAAAATCTTCACGAGCTTACCGCGTTTCCCGAGTACCTGCCGTTAGCGTTACGAGCCGCTAAGAGACGTCCCAAGCTCCGACGTACCCGCTACGTACATTCTACTTCCTTACCACGAGTTTGATTTTTTTTAAAACTCGGGAGAGCTCTTGAATTACCTCGTACAGTGGGACAGGCCCTTCAGATAGACACAAAGCGCTGGAGTTACTCAGCGGGTCAGGCAGCATCTCTGGAGAACATGGAAGGGTCCTGACCCGAAGAGTCACCTATTCATCTTCTGAGGAAGGACATTATAGCCATAGAGGGAGTGCAGAGAAGGTTCACCAGACTGATTCCTGGGATGTCAGGACTTTCATATGAAGAAAGACTGGATAGACTTGGCTTATACTCGCTAGAATTTAGGAGATTGAGAGGGGATCTTATAGAAACTTACAAAATTCTTATGGGGTTGGACAGTCTAGATGCAGGAAGATTGTTCCCGATGTTGGGGAAGTCCAGGACAAGGGGTCACAGCTTAAGGATAAGGGGGAAAACCTTTAAGACCGAGATGAGGAAAAACTTTTTCACACAGAGAGTGGTGAATCTCTGGAACTCTCTGCCACAGAGGGTAGTTGAGGCCAGTTCATTGGCTATATTTAAGAGGGAGTTAGATGTGGCCCTTGTGGCTAAGGGGATCAGGGGGTATGGAGAGAAGGCAGGTACGGGATACTGAGTTGGATGATCAGCCATGATCATATTGAATGGCAGTGCAGGCTCGAAGGGCCGAATGGCCTACTCCTGCACCTATTTTCTATGTATCTATGTATCTATGTGACGTCTCGGGTTGGGATCCTTCTTCAGACTGCAGGAGAAATCCAATGGCACACAGTCCTCTGAGAAAATACATTTCAACTCATCTCAATCTCCAGTCGACAATTGCTTTGTTCTGAGTCTATGAGACCCAGTCCATCAGCCTGCTTCTTTGACCAAGCTTTAGTGGTTTGCCCTAATATTCCCCTCATAAGATTCGACCAAACGCTCCTGGGAAGGGCCTTGCGAATTGTTGATGTTTTGAAAGCTGTTCTGCTGTGCAAGAGGACACAACATGCTGGAGTAACTCAGCGGGTCAGGCAGCATCTCTGGAGAACATGGACACAACGTGCTGGAGTAACTCAGCGGGTCAGGCAGCAACCCAGGACAACATGGATAGGTGACGTTTATGGCGGCAGCCCTTCCTCAGAAGATGTCGTCATCACCTTAACTCCATGAGGGAAATACACAGTGCTGTCTTTGAAGGTTTAGTTTAGCATAGAGATACAGGTTTAGAGAAACAGGCCCTTCGGCCCATCAAGTACAGGCTGATCAGCAATAACCCGTACATTAGTTCTATCTCACACAACAGGGACAATTTACAGAAGCCAATTAGCCCACAAACCTGCACGTCTTTGGAGTGTGGGAGGAAACCGGAGCACCTGGGGAAAACCCACGTGGTCACGGGGAGAACGTACAAACTCCGTACAGACAGCAGCCGTAGTCAGGATCGGGCCCGGGACTCTGGCGCGGTAAGGCAGCAACTCTACCACTGCGCCACCGTGATGCCCTTCCATGGCCTGCACAAGGTCTTCAATGTAGTAACGGCGAAAGACTCTGGTCCAATCTTCCGCCTTTTGTCTTCAGTTCACCCATAGCAGGAACACTCGAGTTGGGGGAGAGGAACTGTTGCTTTTGCCATGTCCGCCACAAGGTGGCGACCCAGTGCCAGTTTCCTGGCCATGCTGACCCGAAACGTCACCTGTTCCTTCTCTCCAGAGATGCTGCCTGTCCCGCTGAGTTACTCCAGCATTTTGTGTCTTTCTTCAGAATAAGCCAGCATCTGCAGTTCCTTCCAACACATTTTGGCCCCTGAGCAATGGTCATTGTTGGAACTCAAGGGGATTGGAGGTCTGGTAGCTCAGATACTGCTCGTGGTGGGAACTGGCTCCGTAGCTCTTGGTCTACTTATTAATTTACAATTTATTTTAAAAATCCAGTTGCTTCACAACATCACGGGAAGTGATGAACAGGCCATGACAGGATGATGCCTAAAATGTGGCGACTCTTGTGTACAGACTCTATGCTTCTGCACTCTTACACGTAGTATGATTGTGCCTGATGTATTTTAGGATTGTCACTGGAGTAACTCAGCGGGACAGGCAGCATCTCTGGACAGACGGAATGAATGACTTTTCGGGTCGAGACCCTTCCTCAGACTAGTCAGGGGCAAGGGAAATGACTGATAAAGACAGTGAAATAGAGAGATAGAAACATTGAAAATAGGTGCAGGAGGTGGCCATTCGGCCCTTCGAGGCAGCACTGCCATTCATTGTGATCATGGCTGATCGTCCCCAATCAATAACCCGTGCCTGCCCTCTCACCATGTCCCTTGATTCCACTAGCCCCTAGAGCTCTATCCAACTCTCTCTTAAATCCATCCAGTGATTTGGCCTCCACTGCCCTCTGTGGCAGGGAATTCCACAAATTCACAACTCTCTGGGTGAAAACGTTTTTTCTCACCTCAGTCTTAAATGGCCTCCCCTTTATTCTAAGACTGTGGCCCCTGGTTCTGGACTCGCCCAACATTGGGAACATGTTTCCTGCATCTAGCTTGTCCAGTCCTTTTATAATTTTATATGTTTCTATAAGATCCTGCCCCTCATCCTTCTAAACACCAGTGAATACAACCCTAGCCTTTTCAATCTTTCCTCATATGACAGTCCCGCCATCCCAGGGATCAATCTCGTGAACCTACGCTGCACTGCCTCAATCACAAGGATGTCCTTCCTCAAATTAGGAGACCAAAACTGTACGCAATACTCCAGATGCAGGACAAATGAATGAAAGATATGCAAAAGAGTAACGATGATAAAGGAAACAGGCCATTGTTAGTTGTGTGTAGGTGAGAACGAGACTTGGGTGGGGTAGGGACAGAGAGAGACGGAATGCCGGGGTTACTTGAAGTTAGAGAAATCAATATTCATAAGCTGGTTGTAAGCTGCCCAAGTGAAATATGAGATGCTGTTCCTCCAATTTGTGTTTGGTCACACTGTGAAAAATGGAGGAGGCCTTGGACAGAAATGTCAGTGTGGGAAGGGGGAAATACTTTAACTCCCCTGGAGTTGTGGGGCAGCAGTGGGAGAGAAACTCTGCCCACTGCTCTCTCTGCCCCTACTGTTTCTTTAATTTTTTATTCTTCTTCTGGAGTCTCTGCATTCTCGTCTGTCCTAACCCAGTAGAAGGTCAATGTTGTTAGACACTCTCACGGATCATCTCCATCCACAGAGCTGGAATTCTGAATCCACAGCAATAGATCTTTCAGCCCATTGACACTTTCTCGAGTTCACAAGTTTTAGGAGTAGAATTAGGCCATTCGGCCCATCGAGTCTACTCCACCATTTAATCATGGCTGATCTCTGCCTCCTAATCCCATTTCCTGCCTTCTCCCCATAACCCTTGACACCCGTTCTAATCAAGAATTTGTCTAACTCTGCTTTAAAAACATCCACTGACTTGGCCTCCACAGCCCTCTGTGGCAATGAGTTCCACAGATAAACTACCCTCTGGCTAAAGAAGTTCCTCCTCGCCTCCTTTCTAAAAGAGCGCCTTTAATTCTGAGGCTATGACCTCTGGTCCTAGACTCTCCCACCAGTGGAAACATCCTCTCCACATCCACTCTATCCGTGCCTTTAACTATTCTGTATGTTTCAATGAGGTCCCCCCCCCCTCAACCTTCTAAACTCCAGCGAGTACAAGCCCAGTCAAACGCTCATCATATGCTCATCATATGCTAACCCACTCAGCTTGAAAACGCACACCTCCAGATTCAGGGACAGTTTCTTCCCAGCCATTAGCAGGCAACTGAACCGTCCTCTCATCAGCTGGAGTGTGTGGTCCTGACTTCCCATCTACCTCATGGGAGACCTTTGAACTGCCTTTAATCGGACTTTATCTTGCACTAAATGTTGTACCCAACCCACTCATTCCTGGAATCATTCATGTAAACCTCCTCTGGACCCTCTCCAGAGCCAGTACATCCTTCCTCAGATATAGGCCCCAAATTTGCTCACTACTCCAAATGCGGCCTACCCGGGGCTTTCTAGAGCCTCAGCATTACATCTCATAAGTTCTCGGAGTGGAATTAGGTCACACAGCCCATCAAGTCTACTCCACCATTCAATTACGGCTGATCTATCTCTCCCTCTCAACCCCATTCTTCTGCCTTCTCCCCATAACCCCTGACACCCGTACTAATCAAGAATCTGTCAATCTCTGCCTTAAAAACATCCACTGACTTGGCCTCCACAACCTTCTGTGGCAATGAATTCCACAGATTCACCACCCTCTGATGGAAGAAATTCCTCCTCATCTCCTTTTTAAAGGAACGTCCTTTTATTCTGAGGCTATGGCCTCTGGCCCTAGGCCCTCCCACTAGTGGAATCATCCTCTCCACATCCACTCTATCCAGGCCTACTTACAATCTCCCAGTCGGACAATTTCCTCAGTCCCAATCCCTTGCTCTTTCCCCAGAGCCTTGCAAAGTATTCTCTCTCAAGTGCGAGTCTACCTTCCTCTGGATTCTACTGATTAATTCTGTTTGTACAAGCAGTGTATTTTATATCCTAGCTACCGTGCATAAAATAGCGATTCTTAATCCCTCTTATATGCTCTGCCCCAAATTTTAAATCAATGTTAAGACACAAAATGCTGGAGTAACTCAGCGGGACAGGCAGCATCTCTGGGTAGAAGGAATGGGCGACGTTTCGAGTCGAGACCCTTCTTCAGACTGAGCATCAGGGGAGAGGGAGTTACAGAGATAAGGAAGTGTAAGGGATCAAAAGAGATGCAGATCACGGAAAATGTAGAATAGACCATAGTCAAGAAAGAACTGCAGATGCTGGAAAAATCGAAGGTAAGACATAAAATGCTGGAGTATCTCAGCGGGACAGGCAGCATCTCTGGAGAGAAGGAATGGGTGACATTTCGGGTCGAGACCTTTGTTCAGACTGAAGAAGGGTCTCGACCCGAAACGTCATCACCCATTCCTTCTCTCCAGGTATGCTGCCTGTCACACTGAGTTACTCCAGCGTTTTGTGTCTATCTTCGGTTTAAACCAGCACCTGCATTCCTTCCTACACACAAAGTCTGATTATAGATAGTCCGAGGATCTCCAACGTGGTAGATAGTCGTTCGGGGCCGCTCTTGTCCCGCAAACCAGCAGAATCCCATAAATATCCCATCGGCAGCTTGTACCAAAGAAGTAAATAAAGTCAAGTTTAGACAAGTCGAGTTGATTGTTATATGAGGTACAGGTAGATGTGAAGATCCTGCTTTGCAGCAGCATCGTAGGCACGTAGACCTTGGACAATGTACAAAAAACGTTGCAAAACAAAACAGGTGAGAAGAGGGACAACAGTTCATGCGACGTGGTGGCAGAGGGAAACGGAGAATGTCCTGCAGCGCCCTGGAACTTACCTGCAACATACCTGGGGTTTACCTGGGCATGCCTTGGGTTACCTGGAACATACCTGGGTTTACCTGGGCTTGCCTGGGGCTACCTGGAACTTACCTAGGGTTACCTGGAACATACCTGGGTTTACCTGGGGTTACCTGGGCTTGCCTTGGGTTACCTGGAACATACCTGGGTTTACTTGGGCTTGCCTGGGGCTACCTGGAACTTACCTGGTTTACCTGGAACATACCTGGGTTTACCTGGGGTTACCTGGGCTTGCCTGGGGCTACCTGGAACTTACCTGGTTTACCTGGAACATACCTGTGTTTACCTGGGGTTACCTGGGCTTGTCTGGGGCTACCTGGAACTTACCTGGGCCTACCTGGGGTTACCTGGTGTTAAAGAAAAACTTTAAAACACAACACAAAGATTGGATAAGACAATCAAGGCTTTATTTAAGAACACCAAATACAGTGACCACTGGGAGCAACTTGGAGATTTGCTCCACGAACAAAGATGAATCTACTCATATACAGGATTTTCCTTTGATGTGTAGTTTATTGTAGCAAGCACTTTAGAAATTTTCCTCCTTCCAAATGGTCTTGTAACAAATATACTCCGTGCACCTCTGAAACACCAAGCAGAGTACACACGGCCCAATTCCACACCATTACAGATAAGCAAATGTCCTGTTACCCTTTTGACCTTATTGTATTGTTTTATGATTAGTTTGATTACCATTTGTCCTTTGACAACAGGGAAGAGAATCTGACTAAAGTAGACGGCAGTGAGTGACATCTACATATGCTCGGTATCCATATACAAAGTTTACATATACCAATCTGAAGAAGGGTCTCGACCCGAAACGTCACCCATCCCTTCTCTCCAGAGATGCTGCCTGTCCCGCTGAGTTACTCCAGCATTTTGTGTCTATGCTCAGTTTCAACCTTCTTTAAAGCACAGAATTATTATGACACATGAAGAGGACTTTGAACATTAATACAATACACTTAAACTTTATTAGCCAAGTGTTTTTACGAGGAATTTCATTTGCCAAGTCAGTCATACCAATAAAAAGCAACAAAACAGACACAATACATTTTAACATAAACATCCTCCACAGTGACTCCTCCACATTCCTCACTGTGATGGAAGGCAAAAAAAGTTCAGTCTCTTCCCTTCTTTGTTCTCCTGCGGTCAGGGGCCTCGAGCCTTCTGTTGACGGGGCGATCTTGACTCCTGTAGCCGGTGGCGTTCGGGCCCTCTGTGTCGGGGCTATCAAACTCCTGCATCGTGGGGGAATCTCAGCTCAGCGGCGCTGCAGTTCTGTCACTGCCCGTGTGCGCGACTTTGGCACCTTTGAGAGGGGGGGCGGGTTTAAAATGCGGTATTTCTCCAGCCTCTTCAAATCGATTTTGAACAGGCTGTTTAGATGCTGAAGAAAAAGCGCTTCGACATCGGTTTTATTAAATTTATTTTAAACTGGACTGGATAATTTAATAGCAGGAGTAAATTAAAAAGCATCTTCTAAAGCTGTCAACGCCGACAACGGGGACGGATTTCACGCACGGGACAGGTAAAAAAAAGCCACTTATTTTACATATAAACTTGCTTCTTAGGATGCCTTTAATCAAAATTTTACTTGCGAAAAGGTGATTATGTAAATATACGAACCGGCAGTGTTTTTCCTGACGATATGGGGTTTAAATTCACCGCAAATGCAACATTCCAAACGATCGCGTTCCACAAAATCCCACTCGCAAGATGATTTAAATGGCCATTAATTTACGGGAATTGAACACTAAATTCCTTCCATTTGGCCTATAAATTCATGACAATGAGATTTAAAAATCATGTTATATTGTGAATTCTTGTGTGAATGTTATTTGGACACTTAGGCTATTTAAAAATGTTAATCTTTTCTTAAGAAATTGATAGATGTTTAGATCTAGTAATTGAATTTTGTAATTAGCTACAATTGGGTAACTAACTAATTATATGCTTTAATTTCAGGTCATCCAAGTAAGATTGTTTCATATTTGTTTCAGAATGCTTCAATCTATAATAACTGAACATTTCATTCAGTTCTCTTAATTTTTAAGAAAGTTATGGGCTTTTGACTGTCCTTGATCACAGCTTTTGAGTTGTCAATGGAAAAGCAATAGGGAACAAGATACTAATTTCCGAGTATGGAAATGGCCATAACTTTTTTATTACTGAAGATATGAAAGTGAATTAGGTGTCAAATTAAACTTCTTTTTATGCTTTATCTGATGGGATAAATTGCAGACTTGATTTTTAAAATCTCAACAATTTTGTAACATTGCTACATCCAGCACGTGGACCGACCAGACTTTGGACTTCATCTTTTGCAAAATATGGTGACTTGTGCATGTATGAACTATGCCAGAAGAACTTCACTGTGCAGTGAGTATGCGACAATAAACCTACAGGGCAAGTTTTATACCCAGAATAGCATTGGCCTTTGTGATTGAGTAAAATATAACAGTAAATGCTAGAAGCACTCAGCGGGTCAAGCAGCATTCGTACAAAGTTAATGTCTCAGTTCAATTTTCACATTGCCTGCGTCTGCAGTTTATTTGATTTTCATTTTGTGCTCAACATAGAACGCAGAGCACTACAGGGCAGGAACAGGCCCTTTATCCCACAATATTTGTGCCGGGCCTGATGCCAAGTTAAACTAATTTGCACATGAGTCATACCCCTCCACTCCCTGCATATCTATGTGCCCATCAATGTGCCCTTCAACGCCACTGTTGTATCTCTTTCCACCACCACCCCTAGCAGCGTGTTCCAGGCACCTACCACCCTCTGTAAAAAAACTTGCCCCACTCATCTCTTTTAAATTCCCCCCCACTCACCTTAATGCTCTGCCCTCAATCCTTTGACATCTCCACCCTGGGGAAAAAGGTTCTGGCTGTCTACCTTATCCATGCCGCTGATAATTTTTTTTTACTTACTTACTTACTTACTCACTCACTCACTCACCCACCCACTCACTCACTCACTCACTCACTCACTCACTCACACACTCACACACTCACTTACTTACTTACTTACTGCCTGCCTGCCTGCCTGCCTATTATGCCTCCTGGCATGTAGGGCAGCAAGGAAGGTCCTCCACTCCTGTCTGTTCTGGGCTAGCTTCTGGACACTACCCCAGGTCAGGTCCATTGTTTTTATTTCCTCCTCTACAGTTCGACGCCAGGTGGTTTTGGGTCTCCCTCTTTTCCTTTTCCCTTCAGTGCAGTGCTATTCTTGGGATGTGCAGGGCTATTCTTGGGATGCTGTCTGGTTGACATTCATCCTCGCATCTGTCGATAGCCCTGGAAGTCCATCACGCCCAGTAGTGTTGATTCCTTCAGTTGCTGCTTCCGTAACATATTTGTTTTATGAGACAGGGTTGTTAGCCCTGTGCTCAACCTCCAACCTGGAGGACCAGTGGATCGCTCTTCGTCTCGCCTCTCCCCTTCGACCTGTCCAGCATGGGAGACCCTAACAGGAGACGTATCTCCCGCTGGCACAGCTCTAGGGGTCACTGAGACACACAAGCTCCCCGACCACGACAAGGTTGCAATCCAACGGGAGCTCTGATAATTTTATATACTTCTATCAGGTCTCCCATCAGCCTCCAATGCTCCAGAGAAAGCAAGTTTTTAGACATGGTCTGTCTTTTTATCTCTGGCCTTTGTCCAACCATCTGCGTATAATATCACCCTCTTCTCCTGTTCAGCCTATTACCTTTGTCCTTGTTCTCCTCTCTTCCAGCTTACTTTCCCCCCTCCTACAATCAGTCTTAAGAAGGGTCCTAACCCAAAACGTCAACTTCCCTTGTTCTCCTGAGATGCTGCCTGATCCACTCATCTACTTCAGCAGTTTGTGTCTACTTTTGTAAACCAGCATCTGCAGTTCTTTGTTTATCCAGTTTTTTACAACCTCTCTTTATAGCTAATACTTTCTAAGTCAGGTTCTGGTACACCCCTTCTGCACCCTCTCCAACGCTTAGTTTAGTTTTGAGGTACAGCACAGAAACAGGCCCTTCGGCCCACCGAGTCCGCGCCGTCCAGCAATCCCCGTACACTAAAGCCCCTGTCCCACGATGCGAGTTTACCCAAGAGCTCTCCCGAGTTTAAAAAAAAATCAAACTCGTGGTAAGTACGTAGAATGTATGTAGCGGGTACGTCAGAGCTCGTGGATGTCCCGTAGCGGCTCGTAATGCTAACGGCAGGTACTCGGGTAACGCGGTAACTCGTGAAGTTTTTTCAACAGTGTGAAAAATGTCCAAGAGTAAAAAAATACTGGTGATGAAGTACCACGAGTTTGATTTTTTTTTAAACTCGGGAGAGCTCTTGGGTAAACTTGCATGGTAGGACAGGGGCTTAACACTATCCTACATACTGGAGACTATTTACAATTTTATCAAAGGCAATTAACCTACAAACCTGCATGTCTTTGGAGTGTGGGAGGAAACCGGCGCTCCCAGAAAAAACCCACGCAGGTCACGTGGGGAAACATGCAAACTCCGTGCAGACAGCACCCATGGTCAGGATCGAACCCAGGTCTCTGGCGCTGTAAGGCCGCAACTCTACCGCTGCGCCACCGTGCCGCCCTATCCTTCCTGTAATGGGGCGACTAAAACTGCACACATTAGGCTGGATCCAGGGTCCTGCGCCGTGTTCTCTGCCTATTAATAATCCCTCTCTCCGCACTGCTAAAATGGATGATCGGCCATTAGCACATCAGTGTGTTCAGCTGTTGCTTGAATCCCTGGCAGCAAAATGGTGGGCGTCTGGAAAATCCAAAGCAAAGCACAGGAAATGTTGGAGACATTTAACAGGTCCAATAGCGTCTCTAGAGAGACAAACAAGAATCAAAATGGAGGCTTCTCTCTCATCCACAAACGCTGGCAATTCTGCAGAGCATTTCCAGCAATTACTGTTTTTCCTTCTGAAGTACAACATGTGTGTTAACTGTTCCTGAACAGGGCACAAGTGGTGCTACAGAAATGTATGTCTTTCATATAAAGGAAGGCAAGTCACAGTTTGGAGGTGACAATGTATGAAGTGTGGTTAAGATTAAGATTCGGTAAATCTGGGTTAATCTGTGTTCAAGAGTTCAAGTTCAAGAGAGTTTATTGTCATATGTCCCTGATAGGACAATGAAATTCTTGCTTTGCTTTAGCACACCAGAACATAGTAGGCACGAATACACAACAGATCAGTGTGTCCATATACCATTGTATCAATATATACACACATGAATAAATAAACTGATAAGGTGCAAATAAACAGATAATGGGCTATTAATGTTCAGAGTTTTGTCCGAGCCGAGTTTAATAGCCTGATGTCTGTGGGGAAGTAGCTATTCCTGAACCTGGTCGTTGCAATCTTCAGGCTCCTGTACCTTCCACCTGAAGGTAGCAGGGAGATGAGTGTGTGGCCAGGATGGTGTGGGTCCTTGATGATGCTGTCAGCCCTTTTGAGGCAGCGACTGCGATAGATCCCCTCGATGGAAGGGAGGTCAGAGTCGATGATGGACTGGGCAGTGTTTACTACTTTTTGTAGTCTTTTCCGCTCCAGGGCGTTTAATCTGTAGTTAAGATTAGTTTAGTTTAATGCAGACATCCAGCATGTATCATGTATATAGATATCCTTATCATGTATCTGTACACTGCAAATTACTCGATTGTAATCATGTATTGTCTTTCCGCCGTCTTCTTAGCATGCAACAAAAGCTTTTCACATGTGACAATAAACTAAACTAAACTGCAGGGGAACAGGCCCATCAGCCCACCGAGTCCATCGATCACCCATTCATGCTGGTATCCCACTTCCACATCCGCTCCCTACACACTAGGGGCAATTTTGCAGACGCCAATCAACCTACAAACACGCGTCTTTGGGATGTGGGAGGAAACAGGAGCTCCAGGAGGAAAACTACGCGGTCACGGAGAGAACGTGCAAAGTAACTCCAAATCGACAGCACCCGAGGTCAGGATCGAACCCGGGTCTCCCGAAGCTGTGAGGCAGCAGCTTTACCCGCTGCACCCAATGTAGACACGGACTCGGAAACCATTTTGTTTCTTAGTTGCAGCAACAACTTGGATTATTACTGGAGTGGTTGCCACATCATTTGTTGTACTATTTTTAATCTAAAATAAACCAAAAGGTGGAGGATGTTCCTTCTATGTTTATTTGGCTGCAAATCCACTGTTTCTGATGTGGGCCAAATGTGAGACACAGACTGTCTGAGAAAACAAACTCACTCTCCGTCAGATGACAAGAAGGTCTTGCATTTCCATAGCACCCTTTCCACCAACCTCCCTCCCTTACCCAAATCACAATATTTGCAAAAGTTAGATACTGTAGCAAAGTAAAAATGTAGTGACTAATTTTTTGCGTAACAAAATATTTTTTTCTTTTCAACACATGACAAGAACTAGATGATCTGTTTCACTGGCGATTCAAAGATAAATATTTGCTGACCTTGTCAGGATAACCCAACTGATTATATTTTAATGTGGTGCAGTTGTGTTATTACAGAGGCTCTTTCTTTAAGTTTCATCTGAAGGATGATATTTCCCACCATGGAAACAGTCCCTTCACACTAGTTCTATGTTATACCACATTCACGTCCAGTCCCTACACATTAGGGGCAACTTACAGAAGCATAATCAACCTATAAACACACACATCTTTGGAACGAACTGCAGATGCTGGTTAAAACCGTAGACAGACACAAAAGACTGGAGTAATAGCCCTGTCCCACGGTACGAGTTCATTCCAAGAGCTCTCCCGAGTTTAAAAAAAATCAAACTCGTGGTAAGCACGGAGAATGAACGTAGCGGGTACGTCGGAGCTCGGGGGCGTCTCTTGGCGCTAACGGCAGGTACTCGGGAAGACTCGCTAACGGCAGGTAAGCACGGGAAGACTCGTGAAGATTTTTCAACATGTTGAAAAATGTCCACGAGAGCCCCGAGTACCGACGAACGGCCATTACCGTAAATCTCCGAGTTTCGAATCAGGGCAAACTAAGGAGAACTCTTGGAATGAACTCGTACCGTGGGACAGGGGTTTAACTCAGAGGGCCTGGCAGCATCTCTGGTGAAAAGGAATAAGTGGCGTTTCGAGTCGAGACCCTTCATCTTTCACACATCTTTGGGATGTGGGAGGAAACCGGAGCACTGGGAGAAAACTCAGCGTGGAAAATGTCAGGATGTGTTGGAAGGAACTGCGGATGCTGGTTTACACGGAAGATGGACACAAAATGCTGGAGTAACTCAGCGGGACAGGCAGCATCTCTGGAGAGAAGGAGTGGGTGACGTGTCAGGTCGAGACCCTTCTTCAGGCTGAGAGACTGGGGAGAGGGAACCAACGAGTCAACCTTTGTCCACGGGACCATGCACCTCCTCTGGTGGACATTCTTGGAATTGCGTCGCCAATCCTCAGGGACTATCCTGGAGTCACGAGGAATTGATGTCTAATCTTCAGGTGAGCTACTGTTGGGGAGGAAAGACAGTGAGGTGGCTCAAAAGTGATTTAGCGGCCTCGATAGTACTGGACATGAAGAGGGGATGATGGTGGAGGAAGGACAGTTTGATAGTTAATTTAGTTTAGAAGCACAGTTTGGAAACTGGACCTTCTATCCTACACACACTAGGGACAATTTACAGAAGCCAATTAACCTACAAACCTGCTTATCTTTGAGATGTGGGAGGAAACCGGAGCACCCGGAGGAAACCCACGCAGGTCACGGTGATTATATACAAACTCCATACAGACAGCACCCGTAGTCAGGATCGAACCCATGCCTCTGGCGCTGTGAGGCAGCAACTCTTCCACTGCGTTACCTTGCCGTCCTGGGATGGGATGTTTAGTAATGCCAAGGTTTGACAAAGACAGAGCCATCTTCCACCTGGCTTCAAGACTCGCGGATGGCCAGCTTGGCCACGCCAGCGATCCCCGCACATTAACACTATCCTACACACTAGCGACAATTTACAATTATACCAACCCAATTAACCTACAAACCTGTCGTCTTTGGAGTGTGGGGGGAAACCGGAGTATCTCTGAAGTCTAAGCAAGCTTCCGGAGAAAACCCACGCAGGTCACGGGGAGATGGTACAAACTCCATACAGACAGCACCCGTAGTCGGGATTGAACCCATGGCGTTGTGAGGCAGCAACTCTACCACTGCGCCACAGTGCCGTCCTGGGATGGGATGTTGAGTAACACCAAGGTTTGACAAAGACGTGTTCCCCTATCAGAGGTTCATTCTCCATTAACACCAATACTTGTGCTTGTAAGATAAAAACTGGAATATTTGTGTATTTACCTTAATGACCATAAAGGCCAACAGCAATGACCACCATAGGAGGAATTTGATGTGAAAAATATTTAAGGTAGTTACAAAACTACAAAACCGTAATTTAATCCTTTACTTTTTGGCAAATAGAATATTTCATAAAGTCATTAGACGTAGAGCAAGATGCTGTCTGTACGGAGTTTGTATGTTCTCCCTGTGGCCACATGGGTTTTCTCCAGATGCACTGGTTTCCTCCCACTTTCCAAAGACGTAGGTTTGTAGGTTAATTGGCCTTCTGCAAATTATACCAAATGTATAGGGCGGAAATCCTGGGGGGGGACAGGGGGACATGCCCCCCCCCCCGCTTTGAGAGGGGGAAGATTTCCTCCCCCTCCCCCCCCCCCCCCATGTTTTGTAATCCGGACTTTATCAGTCGCTTTCTAAGGGCTGAATCGGCCCGTTCGCGGGGCCTTTCAGTGCCCGGTGCGGCTTAAAATCAAACTGCTGCGTCGAGGCGATTGAGGCTCCCGATGTTGAAGCCCCCGCCAGCCGATGAAAGACCCCATGAACGGGCCGATTCAAGCCCCACGATTCGGGGCCGCGGGGCGGATGAAGCTGCTGTTGCTGGAGTTTGGAGTCGGTCACCAACCAGGTCAGCCCCCGATGTTACCGTCTACAGGGCCCACGGCCGAAGCCTCGCGTTTGTGTGCGCATGCGCGCGCGTGGCCACCAAGAAATTGTGTCCCCCGCATGTTTTGATAGCGATTTCCGTGCCTGGGAGAAAACTAGTCGGCATGGGAGAGATCATTCGTCGGCATGGACATTGATGGTGTCAACTATACCTGGTTTGACAGGATAGGGTGCAAAACAACAGGCCCTCTGCACACGTGACAATAATAAGCCTAAACCTAACCTACCATGTCTTCATGGCTCCTGGGTTTCAACTGAACTGGTAAACCTTACATGCAGCCGTGAAAACATGCCAAAAATAACATGCAAACAAGTCAAGGGTTTAAGCAAGTGACCCTGGCAACAAATCAAAGTTGGGAAATTCAGCGGAGAGAACATTAACTCTCTGCTGATGAAGCAATGGCAGTGATCATGTCAAAACACAATTAGTCACCCAATCTCACTGCTGTACTTTACAAGGCATTACAATGCCTTGAGTTTAAATGTTTTAACATCATGGGTGGCACAGTGGTGGTAGAGTTGCTGCCTTACAGCGCTTGCAGCACCGGAGACCCGGGTTCGATCCCGACTGCGGACGCTGTCTATATGGAGTTTTTACGTTCTCCCCGTGACCGTGTGGGTTTTCTCTGAGGTCTTCGGTTTCCTCCCACACTGCAAAGACCTACAGGTTTGTAGGCTAATTGGCTTGGTGTATGTGTACGTTGTCCTTTGTTGTGTGTAGGATAGAGTTAGTGCGTGGGGATCGGTGGTCGGTGTGGACCGAAGGGCCTGTATCTCTCAACTAAACGAAATCATATTCCAATCCCTCCATTTACTATCTCTGCTATGTTCTTCCAAATCTCCATGATACTTGAGGCTTCCTACCTCCGTTGCCTTCAATAGTTCAATGGTTCCTTTATGGGCCTGTCCCACTTAGGCGATTTTTTAGGCAACTACAGGCGACTAGTTTGTCGCCACATGTTCGCCAGCGGTCGCCGGGAGTAGTCTCCTCAGTCGGGCAAAAAGTCGTAGCGTCTTTCCGGTCGCCACTAAATTTTCAACATGTTGAAAATATTTCGGCGACGGTGGGTTTGACGCCAATGAGCATAGCTTGACTTCTCCTGACGTAGGTGCTGTCGTCGGTCGTCGCCAGGATGACGCAGGTTGTCGCCGGTTTTTCGGCGACCTGCTGCGACTATGACAGTCGCCGGCAGTTGCCTAAAAATTGCCAAGTGGGACAGGCCCATTACTATCACATGTACCAAGGTACAGTGAGATTCATTTTTTTAACATACAGATCAGTAAGATTATTATCTAGGCAGTTGGATATGCAGGGAATGAAGGAAGATAGATCACAAGCGGGCACAGGAGATTAGGTTAATCTGTTCAACACAGCCATTGTGGGCCATTGTGGGCCAAAATGGAGACAAGTATAAAGTGCTGGAGTAACTCAGTGGATCAGGCACCATCTCTGGGGAAAAAGGATAGGTGACGTTTCTGGTCGGGATCCTTCTTCAGACCCAAAGAGTGGGCAGAAGGGCCTGTTCTATGTTCTAAATTCCATGGATCTCAGATGCAGGGAGGTGTAATGGAAAGGAAGTATGTTTTATACCGAGTTTGGGATACGGCTTGGTGTGGGGTATAGAGAATGTGTGGTGTATATCGGGCTTGGGATAAAAGGACATGTGGGTTTGCCATGAATGTGGTACTTGCCGGATTAAGAAAGGGGACTCTGCCATTTACTGTAGAGAATTGTCTGTGGCCATTGAAGCGATCTACGTACTCTAGCACCATCCTACACTCCAGGGACAATTTGCAATCTTTACCAAGCGCATTAACCCACAAACCAGTACGTCTTTGGAGTGTGGGAGGAAACCGGAGCACCCGGAGAAAACCCACACAGTTCACGGGGGGAGAATGTACAAACTCCGTACAGACAGCATCTGGAGTCATGATCGAACCCGGATCTCTAGCGCTGTGAGGCAGCGACTCTACGCTACACCCCCCATGCCGTATATCTTTATACACAGTGTTATGG
Source organism: Malacoraja senta (assembly GCA_038087875.1). Lineage (NCBI taxonomy): Eukaryota > Metazoa > Chordata > Chondrichthyes > Rajiformes > Rajidae > Malacoraja > Malacoraja senta. The sequence continues at coordinate 7,523,464 of CM075996.1, read as the reverse complement.
ACCAGGCATAATATACCCAGGATATGTCGTACACAGAATTTGTTACATGCAGAGAGTTTTATGTACAGATTATGTTGTACAGAGAGCACATTGTACAAAAGACATGTTGCCAACATGGCAGAGTACAGAAGGCAGATCATACACGTGTCATATTACAAATAAAGGGGCTGTCCCACTGCGGCGACCTAATTGGCGAGGTTAGACGAGTTTGCCCTCGACTCATACTCGCAGCATGGTCGACACGAGGTCCTAGGTGTTTGTAACTCTCCTTCATGGAGTAATCCCCGTGTACTCGAGGCCTCAGCTAGGTCGCGGTGTATTTTTCAACGCGCTGAAAAATGCCCGCGAGTAAAAAAAGGTCGCCATGGAAAAAAATCGATACTTTTTTTACTCATAGGTTTAGTCGAAGTAGGTCGTAGTAGGTCGGCATGTTATTCGTAGGTAATCGAGGGTAGTCGAAGGTAATCGAAGGTAGTCGTAGATAGTCGAAGCTAGTCTTCAACATAGTCGGAGGAGGTCTTCAACATGACACTTTTTCAAACTCTTCTAAACTCGCCAATTAGGTCGCCGCAGTGGGACAGCCCCTTAAAGCAGGTTATACACAAGAAATGGCAATTACGAGTTGGATTCAGATGTGTGACTAACAGTTTTGAGATTAATGTTCATTGAATCATTGAAAGATACAGTGTGGAAACAGGCCCTTCAGCCCACCGAGTCCACGTTCACCCACTCGCACTATTCCGTGTTATCCCACTTACTCATCCACTCCCTACACTCGAGGGGCAATTTTACAGAGGGCCAATTAATCTACAAACTCGCACATCTTTGGGATGTGGGAGGAAACCGGAGCACCCGGAGGAAACCCACGCGATCACAGGATGAGCATCCACACGGACAGCACCCAAGGTCGGGATCAAACCTGCGTCTCTGGTGCTGTGAGGCAGCAACTCTATCGCTGCGCCACCATGCCTCTCCAGTTCAGATGGAGGGAGTAGTCAAGGAGGAGACCTGTAGGCTGATTTTATCTCACTCACATTTGGGCCTGTTATAATCTGCCAATATTGTGCCTTGCATTTGAACTCATGAAGCCCACGGGAGGAATTTCACTGCTGCCTTTGCTCATTTCTTCAATAGTCTTGGTTTGGTCTAAGCTTGTTTGTTGCCCGACCTGATCTGCACACCTTTGCTGCATGGGCGAAGTCCTTAGCAACAGAGAGAGCCCAGAAGAAGACAAACAAAATGGCTGCTGCCAGAGGGCTGGTGGCAGCACTGGAGAAAGATCTCGGCCACTCCCTCCAGTCCTCACCGTCCTTTGAAGCACCCACCCCCTTGGACTGAGGCAACTAAAAGATTCCTTTGCTGGACTGAGGGAGATCTTTCCCTCTGGTGCTTCCAACACCGTCCCTCGCGCCCACTCTCTGCTTGTTGTTGACCAGAAACGGGCCTATGGACCGGCCACACCGCGGGTCTTCCCTAGAGGTCAAAGGTTAATGTAATCAGTTCCAACCGCCTATCCGCTCAGTCAGATTGGTTTAGGGTGCTGATGGGGGAGGCTGGGCTCTCCCTGGGGTGGGGGCACTGGCGTGCTCACCCACACCCCGTGCCGGGGTGGGTAGTGGTGTTGCGATATGCGGCCCTCTCCATCCCAGTCACCAGTCTTGTATTTGGTTGTGGAAGCAAGATCAGCGTTGCCCCAGTCACTGTCCGGGTGCGTGCCAGGGTCTGGTGACTCCTCCTGTTCACAGCCTAGGGACCGTTTCCCCGTTATCTGTTTGACAGAGGATGAAACAACGGGAAGCATAGTCACATCACTAACTATACCTGATGTGATGTCATTGACTATATGTAATGTGATGACATCACTAACTATGCCTAATGTGATGATGCAATTGACCATATACATATAATGTGATGATGTCACTAACTATACATAATGTGATGATGTAATTGACTATACATAATGCGATGACGTCATTAACTATACGTAATGTGATGACATCTCTAACTACACTAACTACACATGTGATGATGTAATTGACTATACATAATCTGATGATGTCATTAACTATACGTAATGTGATGACATCACTAAATATACCAAATGTGATGATGTAATTGACTGTACGTAATGTGATGACATCACTAACTATACCTAATGTGATGATGTAATTGACTTACGTAATGTGATAACATCTCTAACTACACCAAATGTGATGATGTAATTGACTGGACGTAATGTGATGACATCACTAAATATACAAAATGTGATGATGTAATTGATTATACATAATGTGATGCCATTATCTGTACATAATGTGATGATGTCATTAATTATACACAATGTGATGACATCATTAACTCTACATAAAGTGATGATGTCATTAATTTACACAATGTGATGATGTTATTGATGCTACATTATGTTATATTTAATGTGTGGACACAACAGTCCCTGATGTGACAGTGATCATTGTTTGTAGCTTGTTCTGGGTGAGGGTTGCTGCTCAGTTGTGTACCGATGAACATGGTGTGTCGGTACGAGGGAGAGGACATGGCCACAGTGGATGGGGCTCTCACAGAGGGCCGGGGGGAAGGTGCTGTGTCTCTCTGTGCTCCTTACCCGGTGCAGCAGAGGCCTCTGCGAGGCCGTGGGCAGTGTGGGTCTGACGGCCTCTCGCGGGACAGCACAGTAGGTCTCCAGGATGAGGAGGTCGCAGCTGCGGAAGCAGCATTCCTCCACGATGCCTCGGTTCCGGCGACTCCGGCGGCCCATCCTGCTGACTGCCACCCGGGAAAATGGAGGCAATGAGTACACGAGAAACAAACGGAATCACTCAGCCACCTTGCCTTACAAGCACTGCACAGGGAGAGCTCTGCTCTGTATCTGACCCACACTGTCCCTGCAGTGTTCAATGGGACTGTGTAGAGGGAGCTTCACTCTGTATCTGACCCACACTGTCCTTGCCCTAGAAATGTGTGATGGAACAGTGTAGAGTTAGCTTCCTCTGTAGTAACACATGTTGTATCTGTGAAGCATATATTTGATGGGGGCAGTGTAGAGGTGGTTCTACTCCATGTGTGATCCCTGCTCCACCTGCACTGGGAGTTTCTAAAACTGAAATCACCTTTCTATACCTGTATATGTTATTATCGGGAGAAAATATTTTACATTTGTGATAAACTGAGTGTGGGCGGCACGGTGGCACTGCAGTAGAGTCGCTGCCTTACAGCGCCAGGGACCCGGGTTCGATCCTAACTACGGGTGCTGTCTGTATAGATTTTGCACGTTCTCCCTGTGACCTGCGTGGGTTTCTCTGGGATCTCCGGTTTCCTCCCACACCTCAAAGACATACAGGTTTGTAGGTTAATCGGCTAGGTATAATTGTAAATTGTCTCTAGTATGTAGGATAGTGTAAGGGTGCAAGGATCGCTGGTCGGTGCGGACTTGGTGGGTTGAAGGGCCTGTTTCCACGCTGTAACTCTGAACTAAATTAAATTCTTCCAGAGCAAGTGCAATACTTGTTACACACAGCAGTGCTCGCTTTGTTATCCCATTAAATACATACATTGGGGTTAGATAGAGAGTTAGCTTTCTTCGACCCAGTTCCATCAAAAGCTCCCAGACTGGATACGTTACAGTTTGGAATGAGAGTGAGGTTGGGCAAAAGATACACAAGTTTGAAAGCCCGCACCACCAGACTTAGGAACAGCTTCTTCCCCTCTGTTATCAGGCTTCTGAACGGTCCTTCCATAAGCTGGGGCACTGTCCGTGTGAAATTTAGATGGAGTTAATGGTGGGAAGTCTGGCCTGTGTGATGGACTGGGCTACATCCACTATTCTCTAATCAAATAATACTATACTTTAATACAATGAAGGCAAACTTCAGTACAATAGTACGACATAATATTGTACTTGAGTGACTTTATTGTATTTATGTAGAGATTTATCTGATCTGATTGGAACAGCATGTAAAACAAATCTTTTCAATGTAGCTTATAATGAAAATGAAACCATTTATCAGATGGTCTACTTTATGTAGATTATGTAGAATACATACTATTGATTCTACAACTCTCTGGGATTATATAAAAAGGGAGTATTTGCTGACGGAAAAGAGCGCTCGTGACTCTGATTCCAACCTGTGATGTACCTGTTCTAGGGGCTCTAGTGAAACAGTGGGTATTTGAAATACCCATTGGGTATTTGTACAGCAGAGATTGATAGGTTCTTGATTAGTACGGGTGTCCAAGGTCACGGGGAGAAGGCAGGGGAATGGGGTGGAGAGGGGAAGGTAGAGCAGCCATGATCGAACGGCAGAGCAGACTCGATGGGCCGAATGGCCTAATTCTGCTCCGATGTCTTATGAGCTTATGAACTTCTGAGCCATGATCGAATAGCGGAGTGGACTCGGTGGGCCGAATGGCCTAATTTTGCTTCTATGCCTTACGAGCTTATGAACATAAGCCATGATCAAATGACAATAAACAATAGACAATAGGTGCAGGAGTAGGTCATTCGGCCCTTCGAGCCAGCACCGCCATTCAATGTGATCATGGCTGATCATCCCCAATCAGTACCCCGTTCCTGCCTTCTCCCCATATCCCCTGACTCCGCTATCTTTAAGAGCCCTATCTAGCTCTCTCTTGTGGACTCGATGGGCCGAATGGCCTAATTCTGCTCCGATGTCTTATGAGCTTATGATCTTGTAGTAATGATTCCAGGCCCAAAAATATTGTCATACTTCCATTTGATGGCCGGGCAAGGATTTGGAGGGTGCAGATGAGAGCTTGCATAGAAATTGTCCCAAATGGTGGCTGATACTTTGAGTGCTCTGTTGTTTAGCTTTCCACGAACCTGCAAACTGGGAGCGGAACCGTGTAAACATGGCCCATTGAACCAACACCAGGTTATGTACACCTAGTCGGTACTTCCAGTCCCCACAGTGTAAATATAACCCAACAAATGCAAATATAACCCAAAAATAAATTAAAAAAAAACCCCAAAACACAAAAAGAAATAAAATGTATAAAATTAGAGCCCTTCCCAGCCCAACATTTATATCTTTCAAGCCGTGTCACTCAATCAATTGATCTCTCCATTAACGCATTGTTGCTTTGTGGGATCATTCTGTGCCTTGGTTGTAGAGTCACATAGTCACACAGTGTGGAAACAGGCCCTGCACCCCACACCGACCAATATGCCCCATCTACACTTAGTCCCATTTGCCAGCGTTTGGCCCATATCCCTCTAAACCTGTCCTATCCATGCACCTGTCTGATTGCTTCTTACATGTTGTGATAGTCCCTGCCTCAACTACCTCTTCCAGCAGCTTGTTCCATACACTCGCCACCCTTTGTGTGAAAAAGGTTACCCCTCAGATTCCTATAAAACCTTCCTCCCCCCCCCCTCCCCCCCTCACCTTAAATCGATGTCCTCTGGTCCTCGATTCCCCTACTCTGGGCAAAAGACTCTGTGCATTTACCCAATCTATTCCTGTCATGAGTTTATACACTTCCATAAGATCCTCATCCTCCGGCGCTCCAGGGAATAGAGACCCAGCCTGATCAACTTCTCCCTATAGCTCACACCCTCTCATCCTGACAACATCCTTGTAAATCTTTTCCTCATCTTTTCCAACTTGACAACATCTTTCCTATAACACGGTGCCCAGAACTGAACACAATACTCTAAATGCAGCCTCACCAACATCTTAAATAACTGCAACATGACCTCCTAACTTCTATACTCAAGTCTATTGTCAGGATCTTCTTTGTTTCTGGACTGAAGGTAATTGGCTGGGAGAATGTTGTTGGGATAGTGATGACCAAAGATCCTATAGTGGAGCAAGATAGTCCACTCGACGAAAAAGCCGTAGTAGGGTCATGGGTAATCTTTAGCGCCATTTCCGTAACCGGCTTCCTTCTCCGCTCTAGTATCTTTGCTTTTGTCATGGCGCTATAGGTTCTTTGGTGATGACTATCGGCTGAAGGTGGAAATTGTTCAGCAAGATGACAGTGTCCGAGACAAAGATCCACAGTCATGAACAGCACAGAAATGGGCCCTTTGATCCATTAGATCCATGCCGACATTTTGCCCATCTTAGGACCATATCCTTCTATCCTTGCTTGTTTCAGTGTCTGTCTAAATACCTCTTATCTGATTCCACCACCTTCTCAGGCAGCAAGGCTCAGATATTAACTGAAGGACGGCACGGTGGTGCAGCGGTTGGGTTGCTGCCTCACACTGCCAGAGACCCGGGTTCAATCCTGGCTATGGGTGCCGTCTGTACGGAGTTTGTACGTTCCCCCCGTGACCTGCGTGGGTTTTCCCGAGATCTTCAGTTTCCTCCCACACTGCAAAGATGTACAGGTTTGTAGGTTAATTGGCTTGGTATAGGTGTAAATTGTCTCTAGTGTGTGTAGGATAGTGTTAATACGCAGGGTTGGCTGGTCTCGGTGGGCTGAAGGGCCTATTTCTGCGCTGTATCTCTAAACTAAAACTAAACGAAACTTTTCAATACAAAAGGCCCTGTCCCACTTCCACGACCTAATTCACGATCTTTTTTACTCGTTGACATTTATTCATCAGGCTAGAAAAACGCCCCGGCCAGCTACGACCTACCTACGACCTCCTACGACCTCGTGACGACCATGCTGCGAGTATGAGTCAAGGGCAAACTCAGCAGAGGTCGTGAATTAGGTCGTGAAAGTGGGACAGGCCCTAAAGGTAGACACAAAATGCTGGAGTAATTCAGCGGGACAGGCATCTCTGGAGAGAAGGAATGGATGACGTTTCTGGTCGAGACCCTTCTTCAGATTGAAACATCACCCATTCCTCTCCAGAGATGCTGCTTGTCCCGCTGAGTTACTCCAGCATTTTGTGTCATCAGTTTAAACGAGCATCTGCCATTCCTTCCTAAACTGTTCCATATGTACAAATAAAAACATGCCCCTCAGATCCCCTTTAAACCTCATTGCTTTCACCTTGAATCCAGGCCTTCTTATTAAGCCAAGAAACTATTGGATAGGAATCCCATGGCAAGGACTGAATGGAGTCAATGTAAGGACAAACAATGATTGGATAGGATTCATCATTGGATAGGATTCATCCAATCATGGGAGGTAAATGGCGAATAAATTGGATAGAAATCATCCAATCGATGACACATGAGGTAGAAGTGAGCCAATCATCTGAGACACACGGATGGAAACCATCCAATCAGTGGAAGTGATGGCATGGAGAGCAATATCAAAGGTAACCAATAGCAATTTGAGTTTAATTAGGAGATACAGAATGGGAACAGGCCCTTCGGCCAAGCCAACCATCAATCACCCGTTCACATTAGTGCTATGTTCTCCCACTTTCGCATCCACTCCCGAGGGGCAATTTTACAGAGGACAGTTAATTTACCAACCCGTTCGTCTTTGGGATGTGGGAGGAAACCAGAGCACCCAGAGGAAACCCACGCGGTCACAGGGAGAACGTACAAACTCCGTACAGGCAGCACCCGAGGTCAGGATCAGACCAGTGTTCCTGGTGCTGTGAGGGAGTAGCTTTACCGCTGTGCCACCGTGCTGACCTAACTATATTTCAGCTCTTAGTTACCCCTCCTCCCACTGCCTCGCGTTTACCACCATCTCCCCACTGACCCATCCAAGTGCCACGTCATTCAATCACTCCTGAGTTCCATAAACTTGCCCTCCGGCAATGAACCCGTCTCCACCTCACGCTGCCTCGGCAAGGCCAGCAGCATAATCAAGGACCAGTCGCACCCTGACCACTCCCCTCTTCTCCCCTCTCCCATCGGGCAAGAGGTTCAGAAGTGTGAAAACGCACACCTCCAGATTCAGGGACAGTTTCTTCCCAGGCAATGAGGCAACTAAATCATCCCACCACAACTAGCGAGCAGTCCTGAACCACTATCTACCTCATTGGAGACCCTCGGGCTATCTTTGATTGGACTTTACTGGACTTTATCTTGCACTAAACGTTACTCACGTCTCAAGAAGGGTTTCGGCCCGAAACGTTGCCTATTTCCTTCGCTCCATAGATGCTGCTGCACCCGCTGAGTTTCTCCAGCACTTTTGTCTACCTTACTCACATTATTCTCTTTATCGTGTACCTGTACACGGTGGGCGATTGATTGTAATCATGTACTGTCTTTCTGCTGACTGGTTAGCACACAAAAAAAGCTTTTCACTGTACCTCGGTACATGTGACAAGAAACAAAACTCAAACGCAGTTCTCACCATTCCTTTCCTACTTTCTCGGCACCTTAACACTTATTTCATCCCTAACTTCTGATGAAAGGTCAACTTCAATGCACCTCGATACACGTGACAATAACTAACTCAACTAAAATCATGAGGGGAATAGATCGGGTAGATGTACAGAGTCTCTTGCCCAGAGTAGGTGAATCGAGGACCAGAGGACATAGGTTCAAGCTGAAGGGGAAAAGATTTAATAGGAATCCCAGGGGTAACTTTTACACACAAAGGTTGGTGGGTGTATGGAACAAGCTGCCGGAGGAGGTAGTTGAGACAAGGGCCATCCCAACACTTAGGAAACAGTTAGATATGGTACATGGATAGAATAGGTTTGGAAGGATATGGATCATGTTGGCCGGTGTGGGCAAGTTGGGCCGCTGAGTTACTCCAGCACTTTGTGTCTATCTTCGGAGTAAACCAGCATCTGCAGTTCCTCGCTACACATCCTGGAATGTTGACTCCACTTCCCTCTCCACAGATACTGCCTTTATTTACCCATTAGTTTAGTTTAGTTTAGAGATACAGCGCGGAAACAGGCCCTTCAGCCCACCGGGTCCGCACCGACCGGTGATCCCTGCGTACTAACACTACCCTACACACCAGGGACAATTTACACTTACTCCTGACTAACACTCGGGCTAAAGAATGGATGAAATGTTATACTCTGAAATGTACGAATATATCTCGAACGAAGTTTTTTATCTTAATAAATTCTTCTTTAACTATCTTTTTCTTTTCTGTTTTCTTTTTTTTTCTTCTTTTTTTTTTTTCTTTCTCTTTTCTTTCTTTACTTCATCTATCTTTTTAGTTCTATCTAGTTTAAAAAAAACAAAAAAAAGGCAAAAGGTATTGGAGACAATGTAATAATAATTGACAATATTATCAATTTAAAAATGTAAGACTGTAATGATGATAATATGTTGTGTACTTATCTCCAATAAAAAATATTTTCAAATAAAAACACAAATAAAAACGCCAAGCCAATTAACCAACAAACCTGCACGTCTTTGGAGTGCGGGAGGAAACCGAAGATCTCGGAGAAAACCCACGCGGGTCACGGGGAGAACGTGCAAACTCCGCACAGTCAGAACCCACAGTCGGGATCGAACCCGGGTGTCTGGTGCTGTAAGGCAGTAACTCTACCGCTGTGCCACCCCATGCTGGGCGGGCAATCCTTCCCTCAGCTGAACTGTTCTTGATTAGTACGGGAGTAGACATCAGTCTGAAGAAGGGTCTTGACCCGAAACATCACCTATTCCTTCGCTCCATAGATGCTGCCTCACCCTCACCCGCTGAGTTACTCCAGCATTTTTGTCTACCTCAAGATTCAAGAGAGTTTATTGTCATGTGTCCCAGATAGGACAATGAAATTCTTGCTTTGCTTCAGCACAACAGAATATAGCAGGCATGAATAAACACAGAACAGATCAGTGTGACCATATACCATTGAATATATATATATATACACACATAAATAAACAGATAAAGTGCAATGGGCTGTTAATGATCAGAGTTTTGTTTGAGTTGAGTTTAATAGCCTGATGGCTGTGGGGAAGTGGCTATTCCTGAACCTGGATGTTGCAGATTTCAGGCTCCTGTACCTTCTACCTGAAGGCAGCGGGGAGATGAATGTGTGGCCAGGGTGGTGTGGGTCCTTGATGATGCTGCCAGCCTTTTTGAGGCAGCTAATCTTTGATTAGTACGGGTGTCAGGGGTTATGGAGAGAAGGCAGGAGAATGGGGTTAGGAGGGAGGGATGGATCAATCATGATTGAATGGCGGAGTAGACTTGATGGGCCGAATGGCCTAATTCTGCTCCTATCACTTATGACCTTACGGACTGGTGTAGAAGCCGTGTTCTCCGTGTTAACACTGTGAAAGTCAAAGACAAAGTGGGGAGGGTCCTCACCAAAGTAGAAGCCCCGCTCAGCACAGACAAACTGCAGGGCGTCCACAAGCTCGGCCCCGCACAGTGTCTCCTCAGTCCTCGTGGTGGAAACCCCCAGGCAGCCAGTGAGAACCAACGCGACACACAGAGACTTCTGCACCACACTGTTGCAGCCAACTGCCTGCGGAAAGAGCATGAAAAACTGTCTCGGGTCTCTCCAGTGGGAAGGAACTGCTGATGCTGGTTCACACCGAAAATAGACACAAAATGCCCGGAGTAGCTGAGCGGGACAGGCAGCATCTCTGGAGAAAAGGAAGAGGTGACGTTTCCTCTTCCTTCGTCACCTCTTCCTTTTCTCCAGTCGAACAGGTTTAGTTTAGTTTAGTCTAGAGATACAACGCGGAAACAGGCCCTTCGGCCCGCCGAGTACCTGCATGTATTTGGAGTGCGGGAGGAAACCGAAGATCTCGGAGAAAACCCACGCGGACACGGGGAGAACGTGCAGACCAAAGATCCTATAGCGGAGCAAGATAGACCACTCCTGCTAAATGCAATGGGCTGACGTGTAGTACGCAACGGAGCGGAATATGGGCGTTTTTTCCATCCATTTCAGTAACCAGACCCGACCCGACCCGACCCGACCCGCAGTGTAATCAACGTTGCGGGGGAACAGTTTGTGTTAATAAATTATAATTCTGAAAATGAGGAGAAGATTTTTACCAAATAACTTTTATTTTTACGAGGATGTTTCCGTAACCGGCTTCCGTCACCGCACTAGTTATCCTTGCTCCGCTATGGGATCTTTGGTGCGGAGACGGAAGTCGGTTATGGAAATGGGGCCGAAAATTCCCCATGAATCTGCCCATGACCATACTACGTCTTTTTCGTCGAATGATCTATCTTGTTTGTTATAGGATCTCTGGTACAAACTCCGTACAGACAGCACCCGTAGTCAGGATCGAACTCTGGTCTCTGGCGCTGTAAAGCAGCAACTAGATCACTACACCACTCTACTGCCCATACTGATGAGAATGCTCTGAGAGCAGGCATATATATCATATTTAATCTATACCACACACCACTATCTCATATCTTCAATGACCACAGACAATTCTATCGAAACTAAACGAAACTGTCGCCTACCTGACCAATACAACCTCTGAAGTTATTCTGTACTGTTTACTCCATCTTGCCATTGTTTATATGAGCTCGCTATGCACAAATACGGCTGTTCGCAGTCCATAGCTTTGGCAAAAGAACCGAGAGACAGGGGGAGAGATAAGAGGAAAGAGAGAGAGATGATATTTTTTTAACATTGCCATGACATGCTGCAGAAAAGGACAGTGGAAGTAGATTTAAGAGGATTTTTCCAAAATGGGGAATTGATTGAAATTTGCAAGGATTTGGGAGGGGATTGGGAGAATGGGGCTAATTAACAAAGGGACTTTCAATGAGCTAGGATAGCCAGGATGGTCAGAATGGCCTCAGTTGTGCTGTAAGCTCCAATGAACTTTGCACAAAATACTGTGAGTCTGAAGAAGGGTTTCGGCCCGAAACGTTGCCTATTTTCTTCGCTCCATAGATGCTGCTGCACCCGCTGAGTTTCTCCAGCACTTTTGTCTACCATGAGATTAGCTTAGTTTCGAGGTACTGCTTGTAAACTGAGTCCCACACCGAGTCCCACACCAACCATCGATCATGCATTCACACACTGGTTCTGTGTTGTCCCATTTTCTTATCCAATTCCTACACACTAGGGGTAATTTTTTTTACAGAAGCCAATTAACCTGCAAACCTGCAGGTCTTTGGGATGTGGGAGGAATCTGGAGCACCGGGAGAAACCCCACGCGGGTCACGGGGAGAACGTACAAAACTCCACACAGACAGCGCCCATAGTCGGGATCGAACCCGGCTCTCCGGCGCTGTGAGGCAGCAGCTCTACCCGCTGCGCCAGCGTTCCGCCCTGATGCAGGGTAACGGTATCAGTGTGTTTGTTGCAAAGCTTCAAAGACGTGGAAATCATTGCACTGAATGTGTGAAGTTGCCGAATGGCTTGAAGTGTTCTGACTTACCTTGAATATGTCCAGGCATGTGAGAGCAGGGTCCTGGGAGGTCCCGGTGGAGCTGAGGGACAGCAGCCTCACCATCATTGTGCAGTGTCCCGGACCAGCAGTGACTGGGGAGATCCACAGTGCAGACACTCAACTTTGACCCAGTGGAGACCACAGCCAAGGCTAACACAGCCTGACCTGAGGACTTTGTTCCACTGTGTACGTGTGCATATCTGTATGTGTCTTTGTATGTATGTGTGTGTGTGTGTGTGTATGTATGTGTGTATGTGCGTGTCTGTATATGTGTGTGTGTCTTTGTATATATGTGTGTATGTGTGTGCATATGTGGCTTTGTATATATGTGTGTGTATGTATGTGTGTGTGCGTGTCTGTATATGTGTGTGTGTGTATGTCTTTGTATATATGTGTATATGTGTGTGCATGTGGCTTTGTATATGTGTGTGTATGTGTGCGTCTGTATATGTGTACGTGTGTTTGTGTCTTTGTATATTAGTGTGTATGTCTTTGTATATGTGTGTGTATGTGTATGCGTGTGTATATGTGTGTGTATATGTGTGCGTGTGTATGTCTATATATGTGTGTGTGTGCATTTGTGTGTGTATGTGTCTATGTATCTGTGTGTGTATGTGTATGCGTGTGTATATGTGTGTGTGTATGTGTGCTTGTGTGTGTGTGTATGTGTCTTTGTATATATATGTGTGTATGTGCCTGTGTGTTTGTATGTGTGTATATGTGTGAATTTATGTGTGTATGTGTATATGTGTGTAGGAAAGAACTGCAGATGCTGGTTTACATTGAAAGTAGACACAAAATGCTGGAGTAACTCAGCAGGACAGGCAGCATCTCTGGAGAGAAGGAATGGGTTTCGGGTCGAGACCCTTCTTCAGACTGATGTCAGGGGAGTGGGCGGGACAGAGATAGAATGTAGTCGGAGACAGTAAGACTAGTGGGAGAACTGGGAAGGGGGAGGGGATGGAGAGAGAAGGAAAAGAAGGGCTACTTGAAGTTAGAGAAGTCAACGTTCATACCGCTGGGGTGTAAGCTGCCCAAGCGAAATAGGAGGTGGTGTTCCTCCAATTTGTGCTGGGCCTCACTGACAATGGAGGAGGCCCAGGACAGAAAGGTCAGTGTGGGAATGGGAGGGGGAGTTAAAGTGCTGAGCAACCAGGAGATCAGATAGGTTTAGGTGGACTGAGCGGAGGTGTTCAGCGAAACGATCGCCGAGCCTGTGCTTGGTCTCGCCAATGTACAGGAGTTGACACCTGGAACAGCGGATACAGTAGATAAGGTTGGAGGAGGTGCAAGTGAACCTCTACCTCACCTGGAAAGACTATCGGGGTCCTTGGATGGAGTCGAGGGTGGAGGTAAAGGGACAGGTGTTGCATCTCCTGCGGTTGCAGGGGAAAGTACCTGGGGAGGGGGTGGTTTGGTTGGGAAGGGACGAGTGGACCAGGGAGTTACGGGGGGAACGGTTTCTGCGGAAAGCAGAAAGGGGTGGAGATGGGAAGATGTCGCCAGTAGTGGGATCCCGTTGGAGCTGGCGAAAATGTTGGAGGATTATATGCTGTCAAAAATGTTGGAAATATGTGTGTGCGCGCACGTGTGTGTGCGTGTGTGAATATAAGAAAGTAAGTAAGCTGGAGAGTTGGTATATCCCATTTGCGTGATGCTTATAATAAAGTATTTGTTTTTCTCTTTTTTCCTCTTTCTCTTTTTTTTTTCTTCTTTGGGGTCTATCTCTTAATCCTTTCTTCTTAATTTATTTTCTACAGGGTCTCTGTTCTTTCCTGTTGTCATGTTTTTTCACCTTCACTATTTTCCTTCACTTTCTCTTTTTTCTTAATCTCAACCTTTCCTTTTTATTAGTGTAAAAAATGACGGAGTACATTAATTGTAATAAGATATACGTGATGAGTACTAATGTAATTGGTTGTAATGTAATGTACTTCTAATAAATAAAAATAAAAAAAATAAAAAAGAAAGTAAGTAAGTTTATTGGCCCAGTATTCACATACAAGGAATTTGCCTTGGTGCTCCGCCCACAAGTAACAACATGACACACAGTGACAGTTACGAATGACTCAGAAAACACTAAACATTAATAATAATAAGACATTAATGATAAAACACCGTTGATCAAGCATGTGAACCAACAAAATACCAGATCAAAGGGAGGCTACACATTTTTGGCTGTTGAGTAGAGCAACTACTCGTGGATAAAAACTATTTTATGTCTGGCTGTGGCAGCTTTGACAGTCCGGAGTCGCCTTCCAGAGGGAAGTGATTCAAAGAGTTTGTGGCCAGGGTGAGAGGGGTCAGAGATGATCTTGCCTGCTCGCTTCCTGGCCCTTGCAGTGTACAGTTCATCAATGGGGGGAAGGTTGCAGCCAATAACCTTCTCTGCTGATCGAACGATTCGCTGCAGCCTCCAGGTGTCGTGCTTGGTGGCTGAGCCAAACCAGACCATGATGGAGAAGGTGAGAACAGACTCTACGATGGCCGTGTAGAATTGGACCATCATTGCCTGTGGCAGATTGTGCTTCCTCAGCTGCCGCAGGAAGTACATCCTCTGTTGGGCCTTTTTGACTGTGGAGTCGATGGTAGCCCCCCACTTAAGATTGGAGATGATCCATATATCGACTTATTACAAACATAGGGTGCAACAAAATTATGATAATAAATGGTTTTAGGTCCTGGCGAGGGGTGAGTAAAGATAAGAAGTAGGTGCATCCCTTTCATATTGTCCTATCTTATTTTCTTTTTATTTTCTCTTTTTCTTTTCTTCTTTAACTACTTCATGTGGTTTAGGTTCACATGTGTGTTCCTGGACCACTTTTTCATTCACTCACTGACTGTCTTTGCTAGCTCTTTCTATCCTTTCTTTCTATTAAAGTTGAAAAACAGAAGTGGTACAAGAACTGTATAAATTTACGTTATTGCAGATTACTGTAATGTAAAATACTTCTAATAAATTAAAAAGAAAAGAAAAAAGATTGGAGATGATGGTTCCCAGGAACTTAAAAGACTCCACAGATGTGATTGTGGTGTTGTTGATGGTGAGTGGGGGGAGGGGAGGGGGAGCTCTCCTAAAGTCTACAATCAATTCCACTGTCTTAAGAGCATTGAGCTCCAGGTTGTTGCGATGGCACCAGGACGCCAGCTGTGTCACTTCCTGTCTGTAGGCAGATTCCTCCCCATCCTGGATCAGTCCAATCAGGGTTGTGTCGTCCGCAAACTTGAGAAGCTTGACAGAGGTGTCTGTGGAGGTGCAGTCGTTGGTGTAGAGAGAGTAGAGGAGAGGAGAGAGTACGCAGCCTTGCGGTGCTCCTATGCTGAGCCTTTGCGGGTCCGAGATGTGCTTTCCCAGCCTCACATGCTGCTTCCTGTCTGTCAGGAAGTTGGTGATCCACCGACAGAGGGGTTCAGGCACAGTCATATGCGTGTGAATCTGCGAGTGTGTGTGTGTGTAGAACTACAGACGCAGGTTTATACCAAAGATAGATGCAAAATACTGGAATAACTCAGCGGGTCAGGCAGCATCCCTGGAGAAAGAGGATGAGTGACGTTTTGGGTCAGGACCCTATATGTCCTCACCTGTCTGACCCGCTGAGTTACTCCAGCACTTTGTGTCTATCTTTGGTATGGGGCAGCATCTGCAGTTCTTTGTTTCCACGACTTGTAAATTGAGTTGGATGGGTATTCCCAACCACATCCATCTGTTCCTCCTCCTCCTCTCCTCTCCCCTCCATCCTCAGGTCTTCATTGAAATGGACTCTCTTCTCTCTTCTCTCTTCTCCCTGAGAGATTTAATGCACTGTTCTGAAGGCGTTGCCTTCTGCCGCACTTCCTCAGCAGTCCAGTGGGTGTCAGCCTAGAGTCATCCACACAGACTGGAGGAACATAACAGCTTTATCTGTTACATCGGCAACTGCAGAGTGAAGTTCAAATCCAACTCAATTTACCAAAGGTTGTTGGCAGAAGGTCAATCACCTTCCTCGTGTAGGGTGGCCAACTTTCTCACTCCCAAATAAGGGACAAAAGGTCAAAATAAGGGACAAATTCCCGACGGCAATTCGTTGACCGACTCGGCCGTGGCTGGGTGAATGATGAGTTGGCCCGGATGCTGGACTGCACACAATGCCCAGCCGGCGGGTCAGCTGAGGAGTTTTGGCCCGGGCTGCGCGACGCCGTGTGCAAAGTCCGGCACCCCATCCAACTCATGAACCGATGATCGGCTATGAGAAGGAGGGGTGGTGGTGTCGGCGGCAAGCAAAGGTCCGAAGGTCGGACAGCTGGCCGGGCTGCCGACCGACCGACGGGGCCACAGGCGAGGCGCTGCTGCTGCGCTCCATGGGCTGCACTACGTCGGGACGGGTGAGGCGGGGGCCGGACCCCGTTCCTGCCTTCTCCCCATATCCCCTGACTCCGCTATTTTTAAGAGCCCTATCTAGCTCTCTCTTGAAAGCATCCAGAGAACCGGCCTCCACCGCCCTCTGAGGCAGAGAATTCCACAGACTCACCATTCTCTGTGAGAAAAAGTGTTTCCTCGTCTCCGTTCTAAATGGCTTACTCCTTATTCTTAAACTGTGGCCCCTGGTTCTGGACTCCCCCAACATCGGGAACATGTTTCCTGCCTCTAGCGTGTCCAAACCCTTAACAATCTTATATGTTTCAATGAGATGCCCTCTCATCCTTCTAAACTCCAGAGTATACAAGCCCAGCTGCTCCACTCTCAGCATATGACAGTCCCGCCATCCCAGGAATTAACCTTGTAAACCTACCCTGCACTCCCTCAATAGCAAGAATGTCCTTCCTCAAATTAGGGGACCAAAACTGCACACAATACTCCAGGTGTGGTCTCACTAGAGCTCTGTGTAACTGTAGAAGGAGTCTATGATAGCAGCTGTCTCCCTTGTCCAGGTGTCCCAGGGATGGTGTCGGGCCGGGGAGATGGCATCACCTCTCTTATTATTAATCCTCCTTATCAAGGGCAGCACGGTGGCACAGCGGCGGGTAGAGCTGCTGCCTCACAGCGCCAGAGACCCGGGTTCGATCCTGACCACGGGTGCTGTCTGTACGGAGTTTGTACGTTCTCCTCGTGACCCGGGTGGGTTTTTTCCGGGGGCTCCGGTTTCTTCCCACACTCCAAAGACGCGCAGATTTGTAGGTTAATTGGCTTGGAAATATTGTAAATTGTCCCTCGTGTGTGACCAATACATGCTGTTTAGGATTGATAAAGGTGTAAAAGAGCTCTTCACAAAGCCAAGACAAATAGGAAAGAAAGGCAGCTCGTGTTTCTTTAAAAAAAAAACACATTTTATGTTTGTCCTAAAGCAATTTGCAAGGTAACGAGCTATTTTGTTTTAGCTTGTAACCAATTTGTACACGGCACACACCACAAACAGCGGTGAGAAAGCAAGCAGATATCTCGAGTCAGTGATCTTAGATGAGTGATAAATGTTGGCCCTTGGGCACTGCGGAAAAGTCCCCTGCTCTTGAACCAAGCTGTAGTTTAGTTCAGCGTTTTGATGGCACTGGGCCTGTACTCGCTGGAGTTTCAAAGGATGAGGGGGGGAACCTCATAGAAACTTACCGAATAGTGAAAGGCTTGGATAGGGTGGATGTGGAGAGGATGCATAGTGGGAGATTCTCAGACCAGAGGTCAAAGCCTCAGAATGCCTTTACGAAGGAGATGAGGAGGAATTTCTTTAGCCAGAGGGTGGTGAATCTGTGAAATTCTTTGCCACAGACGGCTGTGGAGGCCAAGTCAATGGATATTTTATTAAGGCTGAGATAGATTCTTGATTAGTACGGGGTTATGGGGAGAAGGCAGGAGAATGGGGTTAGGAGGGATAGATAGATAGCCTTTATTGTCGTTCAGACCGAAGTCTGGACGAAATTGCAGCAGTCATACATATAATACAATAAAAACAACAATAAACACATATTAACATCCACCACAGTGAGTCCACCCAGCATCTCCTCACTGTGATGGAGGCAAAAGTCTTCGGTCTGCAGTCTCTTCCCTCCTCTTCTCCCTCTGCGCTGAGGCGATACCCCCCGGGCGATGTTATAAAT
>CM075996.1:7454841-7504959 GCA_038087875.1 Malacoraja senta | reverse complement strand
CTGTTCCGCGCTGTATCTCTAAACTAAACTAAATCTTTCCCCCCTCACCTTACTTCCTATGGCCTCTGATGTTCGATTCCCCAACTCAGGGCAAGAGATAGGCACGTCTACCCGATCTATTCTCTCCATAATTTTGTACACTATTCATCACAAGCTTGATGTAACCTCTTCCCCCCCCCCCCCCCCCCCATTACAAGAGTGTTTGTGGAAAGGTGTCTAGATTTCCATCCCTCCCTTTGTATGAAGGCAGCAATGAAGCTCTAGCGTTCTGGACCCCCCCCCCCCCCCCCCCCCCACCTCTCAGCAGAGGTTGTTGAGCAATGTCCACATTCTCATCTCCCCATGACCGTCTCAGATACAACCCCAAATTATAAATTGTCCCCAGTGTGTAGGATAGTGGTGGTATTCTGGGTGGTTTGGTCAGCATGGACTCGGTGGGTCGACGGGCCTGTTTCCACACTGTATCTCCAAAGTCAAGTCGGCGTCTCGCCAACCAGTTTTGGCAAAACGTCAAGAAACAAAGAACTGCAGATGTTGGTTTCTACCAAAGATGGACAGAAAGTGCTGGAGTAACTTCACGTGTCAGGCAGCATCTCTGGAGAACATGGATTGGCGATGTTTTCAGGTCGAGACCTTTCTTCAGACTGGCAGTGCGAAGAAAGGTCCCGACCCGAAACGTTACCTATCTATGCTCTCCAGAGATGTTGACTGACCTGTTGAGCTGCTCGGTTTAAGAAAGAACTGCAGTTGCTGGAAAAATCGAAAGTAGACAAAAATGCTGGAGAAACTCAGCGGGTGAGGCAGCATCTATGAAGCGAAAAGGAATAGGTGACGTTTCGGGTCGAGAACCTTCTTCAGACTGATGTGGGGGTTGGGGGGGGGGGGGTTGTTGAGTTGCTCCAGCACTTTGTGTATCTTCGGCAGACAAGGTCTAGCCAGGGTACACAAAAATGCTGGAGAAACTCAGCGGGTGCAGCAGCATCTATGGAGCGAAGGAAATAGGTAACGTTTCGGGCCGAAACCCTTCTTCAGACAAGGTCTAGCCAGAGTCCAGCCAACTGTGACACCCAGTTTGGAAAAAAACGTCTAGCCTGTGTCTAGCCAACTTTGCCACACAGGTTGGCAAAATGCCTAGCAGTATTTAGTCTACTATACCAGCCCCACTCATAAAAAATACCCAGCTGGTGTCTAGCCAACTGTGTTCTCCTCGCCTTACAAATAGAAAGCACGTCGTTAAATAGCGTGGGAGTGAGACACCGCACTGACCTGGTTTTTGCCGCGTCTGGAAGGCTTGTAACTGGAGGTCCTCAACTAACTGGCGGATAATCCCACAGGAGCGATGATCCATCACGGCTGTGGCTGGCAAGTAGGACTTGTCCGGGGAAAGACTGTAACACAGGAGAAGGGTGGCTCAGGTTAGTAAGAGCAAGGGAAGAGGGAAGAGGTCCTTCGGCTCCTCCAGTCTGTACCCCAGTTTAAGTCAATCATTGCTGAACTGTTCAGCCAATTTGAGGAAGGACATTCTTGCTATTGAGGGAGTGCAGCGTAGGTTTACAAGGTTAATTCCCGGGATGGCGGGACTGTCATATGCTGAGAGAATGCAGCGGCTGGGCTTGTATACTCTGGGGTTTAGAAGGATGAGAGGATATCTTATTGAAACATATAACATTATTAAGGGTTTGGGCACGCTAGAGGCAGGAAACATGTTCCCGATGTTGGGGGTAGTTCAGAACCAGGGCCACAGTTTAAGAATAAGGGGTAAGCCATTTAGAAAGGAGACGAGGAAACACTTTTTCACACAGAGAGTTGTGAGTCTGTGGAATTCTCTGCCTCAGAGGGCGGTGGAGGCAGGTTCTCTGAATGCTTTCAAGAGAGAGCTAGATAGGGCTCTTAAAGATAGCGGAGTCAGGGGATATGGGGAGAATGCAGGAACAGGAACTGTCAGCCATGATCACAGGGAATGGCGGTGCTGGCTCGAAGGGGCAAATTGCCTACTCCTGCACCAATTGTCTATTGTCTATGGTCTATAATGGTTGAATTAAACAGTGGTGCAGGCAAGAAGGGGCTGTGTTGCCGTTGAGTATCCAACACAATATATTCATGTTCAGCAGCTCATCGGTGATCGGAGCAGAATAAGGCCATTTGGTCCATCAAGTCTACTCCGCCATTCATTCGTGGCTGATCTAACTCTCCCCCTCGACCCCATTCTCCTGCCTTCTCCCCGTAACCCTTGACACCCGTACTGATCATGAATCGGTCGGCGAAAAAATAACACGTTGCAGAAGCTGGAAATCTGAAATAATGTAGATATTTGGAGATATTCAGCATGTCAGGCAGCATCTTTTTAGACTTTAGAGATACAGCGTGGAAACAGGCCCTTCGCCCACCGAGTCCGTGCCGACCAAAGATCGCCCCGCACACACTAACACTACCCTACAGACTAGGTGCACTTTTACAATTTTACCAAAGCCAATTAACCTACAAACCTGTACGTCTTTGGAGTGTGGGAGAAAACCAGAGCACCCGGAGGAAACCCACGCGGTCCCAGGGAAAACTGGGTCTCTGGCGCTGTAAGGCAGCAACTCTTCCTCTGCGCCACTGTGCTGCCCTCTGGTGGGGGAAGGTATAGAGCAGCAGAGTGGTGCAGCTGGTAGGGCCACTGCCTCTCAGTGTCAGAGACCCGCATTCGATCCTGACCTCGGGTGCTGTCTGTGTGGAGTTTACATGTTCTCCATACGACTGCGCAAGTTTCCTCCGGGTGCTCCGATTTCATCCCACATGCCAAAGACAAACATGTTTGTAGGTCAATTGGCCTCTGAATTGCCCCTAGTGTGCAGGGAGTGGATGTTAATGTGGGATAACATAGAACTATTGTGAACAGGTGATCAATGGTCAGGCTGGACTCGGTGGGGCTGAAGGGCCTGTTTCCATGATGTATCTCTAAACTAAACTAGAGTTGAAGTAAACTGCACAAGAGATCTGGTGCGTCAGTAGGGTGGCCAACTTCCTCACTCCCAAATAAGGGACAGAAGGTCAAAATAAGGGACAAATTCCCCGACGGCAATTCGTTGACCGACTCGGCCGGCCGTGGCTGGGTGAATGATGAGTTGGCCCCGGGTGCTGGACTGCACACAAAAGCCCAGCCGGCGGGCCAGCTGAGGAGTTTTGGCCCGGGCTGCGTGACAAGTCCAGCACCCCATCCAACTCATGAACCGATGATCGGCCGTGAGAAGGAGGGGTGGTGGTGGTGTCGGCGGTAAGCGAAGGTCCGAAGGTCGGACAGCTGGCCGGGCTGCCGACCGACGGGGCCACGGGCGAGGCGCTGCTGCTGCTGCTGCACTCCATGGGCTGCACTACGTCGGGACGGGTGAGGCGGGGCCGGACGCGGCGCTCCGACCCGACGGTCCCCTCGACCCGAGTAGCAGCAGTCAAATACGGGACAATTTAGCCCAATATACAGGATGTCCCGGCTAATACGGGACAGTTGGCAACCCTATGTGTCAGCTATTAATCTCTCTCCCAGTACGCCCACTCAACTCTCTTAAAATGTTCCTCTGTAAATTGCTCTTCGTGTTGGGAGTGGATGCGAAAATGGAATAACAAAGAACCAGTGTGAACGGGTGATCATTGGTCGAGGTGGGCCGAAGGGCCTGTTTCCTAGCTACACATTTCAATCAATCCATATGTACCAAATCAATGGTCTGTCGATAGGATCTAATTTGTTATACCATCAAGGGTAAGAAAGAACTGCAGATGATGGTTTAAAACCAAAGACAGACACAAAATGCTGGAGTAACTCCGCGGGTCAGACAGCATCTCCGGAGAAAAGGAATAGGTGACGTTTCGGGTCGAGACCCTTCTTCAGACTCAGAGTCTCCTTTATCATCGTTACTTTTTGCATGTCTTTCATTCATTTGTTCTATATCTCTCTACATCAGCGTCTTTATCTCTTCTTTCCCTTGACTCCCGGTCTGAAGAAGGGTCTCGACCCGAAACACCACCCATTCCTTTTCTCCAGAGATGCTGCCTGTCCCGCTGTGTTACTCCAGCTTTTTGTGTGTCTCTTTGTGTTTAATTGTCACGTGTGGCATCAATATACAGCAAGCCAGATGGTCAAGGAGATGCTTCGTTACCTCATCGCCAGGTAGTAGATGTAGAACCATCTCCTGCAGGGTTGGGCTCGGTGGTGAAGGGTCAGGACCTCCTTCAGCATTGCAGGAACCTCATGTCTCCTCGTCAAAAAGTCAAGCGCTTTGCTGAAAATGAGAAGAAAAAGCAAATTAGTTCAGTTTAGAGGTACAACGCGGAAACGGGCCCTTCAGCTCACCGAGTCCGCGCCGACCAGCGATCCCCACACACCTACACTATCCTACGCACACTAGGGAATATTTACATTTATACCAAGCCAATTAACCTATGGGCGTCATTGGAGTGTGGGAGGAAACCTCAGAGGGCGGTGGAGGCCGGTTCTCTGGATGCTTTCAAGAGAGAGCTGGATAAGGCTCTTAAAGTCAGGGGATATGGGGAAATTGAAATTGAAATTGAAATTATTTTATTTGTCACATGTGCCATGGCACAGTGAAATGTGTGATTACCATACAGCCATACAATTAAATATAAGAACACAACACATGATAGAGTTCAACATAAAACATCCCCACACAGCAGAATCAAAGTTTCCCACTGTGAGGGAAGGCACCAAGGGAGAAGGCAGGAACGGGGTACTGATTGGGGATGATCAGCCATGATCACATTGAATGGCGGTGCTGGCTCGAAGGGCCGAATGGCCTACTCCTGCACCTATTGTCTATTGTCTATTGTCTATCTCGGAGAAACCCCGCGCAGGTGATGGGGAGAACGTACAGACAAGCACCCGTAGTCGGGATCGAACCCGGGTGTCTGGCGCTGTGAGGCAGCTGCTCTACCGCTGCGCCACCGTGCCGCCACGGAGGTACAGTGAAAAGCGTTTGTGGCGTGCTAACCAGTCAGCGGAAGGAATACAATGATTACAATCCAGCCACTCACAGTGTACAGGCACATGATAAACGGAATCAAATTGGTTATGTGGAATCTGCCAAACGTTTCACGTTGTACTCCTGATTGTCGCTGTACAGGAAACACAGTGTTAATTTGCACACGGCAAGGTTAGAATGTTATCAGGCATCTGAACCATGCTCTCACCGACTAGAGAGCAGCCCTGACTCCGAATAAAAGGCCGTATCTTTAGAAAAGGAGATGAGGAGGAATTTCTTTAGTCAGAGAATCTGTGGAATTTATTGCCACAGATGGCATTGGAGGCCTCGTCTTTCGGTATTTTTCAAGTGGAGACAGATAGGTTCTTGATTAGTACGGGTGTCAAGGTTAACGGGGAGAAGGCAGGTGAATGGGGTTGAGAGGGAAAGATAGATCAGCCATGATTGAATGGCGGAGTAGGCTCGACGGGTCGAAAGGCCTAATTCTGCTCCTTTGACTTATGAAGCTATGAATACAGCAACTAATGGTGGAGCAAGTCAAATCCCAGATGTGTACGAGGTCAACGTTATGAAGTGATAGTTGGTCAGGCTACCACGAGCTCGGGCATAAAGATAGCAGGTTAAATAGACACAGAATCCTGGAGTAACTCAGTGGGTCAGGCAGCAGCTCTGAATAGAAGGAATGGGTGACGTTTTGGGTCGAGACCCTTCCTCAGAGTCAGGGGAAATGGAGTTACAGAGATATGGAAGGATAAGGTGTGAAAGCGAGATATCAAAGGGGATGAAGCTCAAGGAAAATGTAGAATAGATCATTGTTAGCTGAGGGGAAGGCTGACAACGAGGCAGACAGAGATAAAATGTAATCAGGAGGACAATCAGACTGGTTGGAGAACTTGGATAGGGAGGGATGGAGGTAGAGGGAAAGCAAGAGTTACTTGAAGTTAGAGAAATCAAAAATTATAAGCTGCCCAAGTGAATTATGAGGTGATTTTCCTCCAATTTGCGCTGGGCCTCATTCTGACAGTGGAGGAGGCCCTGGACAGAAAGGTCAGTGTGGGAATGGGAGGGGGAGTTAAAGTGTTCAGCAACCAGGAGATCATGTTGATCTAGGCGGGCTGAGCGGAGGTGTCTATCTTCGGTGTAAACTAGCATCTGCAGTTCCTTCCCACACATGATAGCTGGTTAAGTTCGGCTTAAAGGAGGAAAGGGAGGAATTGGGACATAGTTCCAAATCCTGACGAGTCAGGAATGATCTCGGATGTCCGGAGAAAGCAGGAAAGGTGAAACAAGGTTGGGGGCAAGGACCCAACATCACCTCGCGTTAGATGGTGTTCCTCAGGTCAGAGGAAAGGAAATGTTGCCCTTGGATGATCGTTCACTCACCCTCCTTCACGTGACTGGAAGGCTGACAGAAGGTCCTCCATGTTCTGCAGTGTGGCCGGGGAGCCTCCATCCTCTCTTTCGTTCAGATGTCTCTTCACCTTCCCTGGGGTGGAACTCGCACTGGAACTAAATTGCACACCCTAATTTAGAAACAGGCCCCTCGGCCCACCGAGTCCGCACCGACCCATACACTTGCACTCGCAGGACGACAGATGGCGCAATGGGCTAAGTGTTTGGCTGGCAACCGGAAGGTAGCCGGTTCGAATCCCGCTTGGAGTGCATACTGTCGTTGTGTCCTTGGGCAAGACACTTCACCCACCTTTGCCTGCGTGTGAATGTGTGTGAATGTGTGTGAGTGATTGGTGGTGGTCGGAGGGGCCGTAGGCGCAGATTAGCAGCCACGCTTCCGTCAGTCTGCCCCAGGGCAGCTGTGGCTACAGAAGTAGCTCACCACCACCGAGTGTGACTGAGGAGTGAATGAATAATGCGATGTAAAGCGCCTTGAGTATTAGAAAGGCGCTATATAAATCCCATCCATTATTATTATTATTATTACCCTACACACCCTCGGGACAATTTTTACCCGAAACCGTACGTCTTTGGATGGAATGTGGGTGGAAACCGGAGCACCCGGAGAAAACCCACCCGGGTCACAGGGAGAAGGTACAAACTCCGTACAGACAGCACCCGTAGTCAGGATCGAACCCGGGTGTCCGGCGTGGTGAGGCAGCAGCTCTACTGCTGCACCACCGTGCCGCCTCTGGGTTAATCAGCCTCTGTAAGTTGTCGGGAGTGGATGGGATTACATAGAACTAATGTGAATTGGTAATAGGTGGTTGGCATGGACTAGGCCGAAGGGCCTATGTCCATGCTGTATCTCCAAACTAAACTCAACTATCCAAGGTCTTCTGCTTCTGAATCAGGCCCTGAGCCAATTGCCAGGTTGTATCTCTGCAAGATTCGTACCTTGTTTGCGTCCCCAGTATTGTGTTCAGCAGGTTGCGAGCGGCTGTTCTTCCTCTCACTTTGCTTAACTCGCTGGTGAACAGACTGTCCGTGTGCCTCTTGTGTCTGACGTGGGAAAAGGAGAGCAGTTAATATTGTAACCCTTGAGTTTAGCCTTAGGTCTATTATTGTCACGTGTACCGAGGTACAGTTGGGAAGCTTGGTTGTGCATGCCATCCAGTCAAGGCTGCTCGGTTTCCCTCCTACATCCACTGTTGGTGCCCCAGTCCCCCGCTGAAGGAGAATTGCAAAGGGAAGACATCATTACTATCCTCAAGGACAATCCTGCATCCACCTTCACAAGAGGAAAGCATTGATCTTACGGAGAATGGGCAATAGACAATAGGTGCAGGAGTAGGCCATTCGGCCCTTCGAGCCAGCACCGCCATTCACTGTGATCATGGCTGATCATCCACAATCAGTACCCCGTTCCTGCCTTCTCCCCTGACTCCGCTATCTTTAAGAGCTCTATATAACTCTCTCTTAAAAGCATCCAGAGATTTGGCCTCCACAGCCCTCTGAGGCAGAGAATTCCACAGACTCACAACTCTCTGGTTGAAAATGATCTCCGTTTTAAATGGCTTACCCCTTATTCTTAAACTGTGGCCCCTGGTTCTGGACTCCCCCAACATTGGGAACATGTTTCCTGCCTCTAGCGTGTCCAATCCCTTAATAATCTTATATGTTTCAATAAGATTCCCTCTCATCCTTCTAAATTCCAGTGTATACAAGCCCAGTCGCTCCATTCTTTCAACATGTGACAGTTCCGGGAATTAACCTCGTGAATCCTACGCTGCACTCCCTCAATAACAAGAATGTCCTTCCTCAAATTTGGAGACCAAAAAGACTTCCCTGTATTGAAGTATTGAGGCATGAAGTATTCCCTGCAATAGAGCATAGAACATACTTTGTTCAAGATGGGCACAAAATGCTGGAGTTACTCAGCGGGACAGGCAGCCTCTCCAGAGAGAAGGAATGGGTGACGTTTCAGGTTGAGAGCCTTCTTCAGACTTCAGTCTCAACCTGAAACGTCACCCATTCCTTCTCTCCAAAGATGCTGCCTGTCCCACTGAGTTACCCCAGCATTTAGTGTGTGTATACAAATATATCTATCTATCAAACAGACAAATAAATAGATAATAACAGTGCAAAGTCAAAAATAAGTCATAAACATTAGTTTGAGTGAAGGGGAGCATACATTTAGTTCTCAGCATTGTAGTGCATCAGTTCCAGAGACAAAGTCCAATGTCCACAATGGGGTAGAGGTGAATCGGACAGTACCCTAGCTTACGGAAGGACAAATCAGAGCCTGATAACAGAGGGGAAGAAGCTGTTCCTGAGACTGGTGGTGCGCGCTTTCAAGCTTTCATGCACGAGCATAGAGCAGATCCAATCTAATGCGGACAGATGTTGGAGTGAGTAGACCATGTTTTCAACCTCATTGGGTGTGATGGAGGTGCTCAAAGTTGGTAAGATGGAGACATTACTCCCGCTGGTAGGGGGCTTGTAACCAGAGAACAAACGCTCAATATAATTCATAAATCATAGGAGCAGAATTTTAGGCCATTCGGCCCATCGAGTCTACTCCGCCATTCAATCATGGCTGATCTATCTTTCCCTCTCAACCCCATTCACCTGCCTTCTCCCTGTAACCCTGACACCTAAGAACCAGAGGAGAAAGAATTTAGGAGATTGAGAGGGGATCTTATAGAAACGTACAAAATTCTTATGGGGTTGGACAGGCTAGATGCAGGAAGATTGTTCCCGATGTTGGGAAAGTCCAGGACAAGGGGTCACAGCTTAAGGATAAGGGGGAAATCCTTTAAGACCGAGATGAGGAAAAACTTTTTCACACAGAGAGTGGTGAATCTCTGGAACTCTCTGCCACAGAGGGTAGTTGAGGCCAGTTCATTGGCTATATTTAAGAGGGAGTTAGATGTGGCCCTTGTGGCTAAAGGGATCAGGGGGTTATGGAGAGAAGGCAGGTACGGGATACTGAGTTGGATGATCAGCCATGATCATATTGAATGGCGGTGCAGGCTCGAAGGGCCGAATGGCCTACTCCTGCACCTATTTTCTATGTATTCTATGTATCTAAGAGGAAGAATTATTTTATATCCAAGTCTAGTGCTTCGGATTGGGAATGTTACGCCTGTAAGAGGAGATTCAACGGCGTCTTGTGAGTCTGTGGAATTCTCTGCCTCAGAGGGCAGTGGAGGCCGGTTCTCTGGATACTTTCAAGAGAGAGCTTCTTGCATATGGCGTGCACAGCACTAAAGTTGTAAGCCAACTTGTTCTGTTTGATCTTCTGTTTGTGCACGCCAGGTTGAAACAGCATTCGTCGAAACAGGGTGGACCACGTGAAGGTTGCAATCTCCCACCCCAAGAGAGAGCTAGATAGGGCTCTTAAAGATAGCGGAGTCAGGGGATATGGGGAGAAGGCAGGAACGGGGTACTGATTGGGGATGATCAGCCATGATCACATTGAATGGCGGTGCTGGCTCGAAGGACCAAATGGCCTACTCCTGCATCTATTGTCTATTGTCAAGGAGACATTGGATGAATTATGTGGAAAGCAAAGGAGAACTGAACAAAGTGGTCAATTCTTTCAAGAACACGAGCACCGACTCGCTGTTACACCTGGACAAATGGAGTCCTTCAGCGCTGTCAGATTCCACAACGTGGAAAACTGGACTTTCTGTCATTTGGAGACACCAAGAAGTTTGGAGGAAACGCTTCATGTCTCGGGAAACGCTTCACTTGCGGAGAGGAAGGGGAATATCTGGTACGACTGCCCTCACCTGCTCACTGGTGGGAACGACTGCGTCGCTTGGAAGAAGAGAGCAACCATCAGGAGGGCGTACACGTTGTGCCTGGGTCTTCCAGCCATGGTCCTGCAACAGAACAAGTCGTGGATGGAGTGTCAAGAGCGCTTACTTTCATTTACTTCGGAGATACAGCATGGGAACGGGCTCTTCAGCCCACCACGAACAGCGATCGCCCGTCCTTTTGTATTTTTTTTTGGGACTTTCAGTTTCAGAGATACAGCGGGGAAACAGGCCTTCGGCCCACCGAGTCCGTGCCGACCAGCTATCACCCTGCACACTAACACTATCACACACACACACACACACACACACACACACACACACACACACACACACACACACACACACACACACACACACACACACACACACACACACACACACACACACACACACACACCACACACACACACACACACACACGCACGCACACACACACACACACGAGAGACAATTTTTTTTTCTTTTACCCAAGCCAATTAGCCTACAAACCTCTACGTCTTTAGGGTGTGGGAGGAAATCGGAGTACCCGGAGAAAACCCACACGGCCACAGGGAGAACGTACAAACTCCGTACAGACAGGTGGTTATATGGAAGGAGCTGCCAGGGGAAGTGGTTGAGGCAGGTGCTATGACAATATTTTAAAGCCATTTGGATATGCCCATGCTTAGGAAATGATTAGAGGAATATGGGCCTAATGTGATAAGTTTAGATGGGATATCTTGGCCAGCATGGACGAGTTGTGCTTCAGACTAGATACAGCACAGAAACAGGCCCTTCGGCCCACCGGGTCCGCACCGACCAGCAATCACCCCATACACTAGCACTATCCTATACACTGGGGACAATGTATAAATGCAAAATAAAAATGTCCCTAGTGTTTGTAGTGTAGTGTTAGTGTGCGGGGATCGCTGGTCAGCACGGACACGGTGGGCCGAAGGGCCTGTTTCCGCGCTGTATCTAAAAACTAAAGGACCAAAGCCAATTAATCTGCAAAAGCTTGTACGTCTTTGGAGTGTGGGAGGAAACCTGAGCACCCGGAGAAAACCCACGCAGGTCACGGGGAGAAGGTACAAACTCCGTACAGACAGCACCCGTGGTCAGGATGGAACCCGGGTCTCTGGCGCAGTAAGGCAGCAACTCTACCGCTGCGCCACCGTGCCGCAGGGCCTGTTTCCGTGCTGTGTGACTCTATCACTCTGTGACCAGTCGGCCAATTCCCTGTGTAATCCTTCTAAGGCCAGGCTATGTACATCTTGGCAAACTTGTGCTCTGCGCTTTTCAGACATAATACACATTCAAACACACTAATCTGAACTAGATCCTGAAACATCTACAGCTGCAGAGTTGTTGCCTCACAGCGCCAGAGACCCAGGTTCGAACCTGACTACCCCTGCTGTCTGTAAGGAGTTTGCATGTTCACCCTGTGACGTAGGTTCTGAGCAGACAATCACCCAGCTCCTTTCCTGAGTGAGTTCACTGAGAGTTGCCCAAGATCACTGATGCTGAATTTCCTCCTCGTTTGATAGCTCTGCTCGCAACATAATCACTCCTGTTATAGCAATAGTTCGAGGCCAGACACCTATTCCATAAAATTACCAAAGTTACAATGCCCAAAATACAATTCTGAAGAAGGTTCCTGACCTGAAACGTCACCTATCCATTTTCTCCAGAGATGCTGCCTGATCCACTGGAGTTTAGAAGGATGAGGGTGGATCTTATTGAAACATATAAGATTGTTAAGGGTTTGGACACGCTCGAGGCAGGAAAACATGTTCCCGATGTTGGGGGAGTCCAGAACCAGGGGCCACAGTTTAAGAATAAGGGGTAAGCCATTTAGAACGGAGACGAGGAAACACTTTTTCACACAGAGAGTGGTGAGTCTGTGGAATTCTCTGCCTCAGAGGGCGGTGGAGGCCGGTTCTCTGGATACTTTCAAGAGTGAGCTAGATAGGGCTCTTAAAGATAGCGGAGTCAGGGGATATGGGGAGAAGGCAGGAACGGGGTACTGATTGGGGATGATCAGCCATGATCACATTGAATGGCGGTGCTGGCTCGAAGGGCGGAATGACCTACTCCTGCACCTATTGTCTATTGTCTATTGTTACTCCAGCACTTTGTGTCTATCTTCAGACTTTAACTTTAGACTTTAGAGATGCGTAAACAGGCCCTTCGGCCAGCCGAGTCCGTGCCGCCCAGCGATCACCCCGTACACTATTCTACACACTGGGGGAGAAATTACTATTTTGCCAAAGCCAATTAATCTGCAAACGTGTATTGTCTTTGGAGTGTGGGAGGAAACCGGAGAACCCGGAGAAACCCACACGGTCACAGGGAGAGCGTACACACTCTGCACAGACAGCACCCACAGTCTGGATGGAACCCGGGTCTCTGGTGCTGTGAGGCAGCAACTCTACCGCTGTGCCATTGTGCCATCTATCTTTGATAGAAACCAACATCAGCAGTTCCTTGTTATTGCAATGCACTATTTTGTTGGGTTAAAATGCCGCATTGCTGGGATCTTTCTTTACCCTGTACTGTGCACGACCCTGGACTGTATAGTTTAATTTAGTTTAGAGATACAGAGCAGAAACAGTCCCTTCGGCCCACCGAATCCGCGATGACCAGCGATCTCTGCACACTAACACGATCCAACACATACTAGGGACAATTTACCAAAGCCAGTTGACCTATAAACCTGCACGTCTTTGGAGTGCGGGAAAAAAACCGGAGCACCCGGAGAAAACCCACGCAGGTCACGGTGAGAAGGTACAAACTCCGTACAGACAGCTTCTGCGGTCAGGATCGAAGTCAGATCTCTGGCACTGTAAGGCAGCAACTCTACCGGTGCGCCATCATGCCGCCCACAGAAGATGCGGAGTGCGGGCACATAGAAACATAGAAAATAGGTGCAGAAGGAGGCCATTCGGCCCTTTGAGCCAGCACCACCATTCATTGTGATTATGGCTGATCGCCCCCAATCAATAACCTGTGCCTGCCTTCTCCCCATATCCCTTGATTCCACTAGCCCCTAGAACTCTATCTAACTCTCTCTTAAACCCATCCAGTGATTTGGCCTCCACTGCCCTCTGTGGCAGGGAATTCCACAAATTCATAACTCTCTGGGTGAAAAAGTTTTTTCTCACCTCAGTCTTAAATGACCTCCCCTTTATTCTAAGACTGTGGCCCCTGGTTCTGGACTCGCCCAACATTGGGAACATTTTTCCTGCGTCTAGCTTGTCCAGTCCTTTTATAATGTTCTGGACTCCCCCAACATCGGGAAAATGTTTCCTGCCTCTAGCGTGTCCAAACCCTTAATAATCTTATATGTTTCGATAAGATCCCCCCTCATCCTTCTAAACTCCAGTGAATACAAGCCTAGTCTTTTCTCATATGACAGTCCCGCCATCCCAGGGATCAATCTCGTGAACTTACGCTGCACTGCCTCAATCACAAGGATGTCCTTCCTCAAATTAGGAGACCAAAACTGTACGCAATACTCTAGATGTGGTCTTACCAGAGCCCTATACAACTGCAGAAGAACCTCTTTACTCCTCCACGGAAATCCCCTTGTTATGAAGGCCAACATCTGCGGGAGAGTGGGATGGGTGGGGATCTGCAAACCTCCAGCAAGCAACGCCCGTGGGTTTAATGCAGAGAGACCCCTGCTCCACAGAGGAAAGATACGGAGTGAAAAAATATCCATTGCAACGCCCTTACTTACAGTATCTGTGGGGCTTTAAGAAGCAGGTGTCTGTCCTTCGCTTGTGAGGTGTAGCAGTCCAGCTGAAGCCTTTGACTCTCAAGGTCTGGAAAACCCTGCCCTCTATATACGCTCCTGATCTTGCGATCACCGGATATGTCCAATCATTCGAAGCCTGCTCCCTTGAATCATTTCCATAATTGACAAGCATGCATTTTTTATCTTGTTACTGGAAGGTCAAGGGGAGATAACCACGAATGTCAACGCTTATTCACCAAAACAAGGCAAAGAGGACATTGATTAGAAGTGGGCTGTGGTCTACTCCACTGGCCCATCAGATGAAGACAGTCAATACGCAATAAAAAAAACTAAATGACTTTGTTGGTGCAAGTGTTTAGATTCAGTTGTTCTTATCTGTTAGAATGAGGAAGTAATTTTGAAGTGATAAGTGAATAAGGAATGGTCTGATGTTATTCTGATGGCCAGTCTTTATTAGTATTGATTTCTAATGTAATAAATATAACATGATGTCTAATCAGGGAAGTCTGCTCCCATTATTACACACGTCGCTTCTTCGTCACAAACATTCTGCAAGAGTATCAGGTTCAGGAAATATTCGGACAACTCTGGCATGCAATCCTGAATAACAGCAATGAGACGGGCACACCATTGTGCAGATGCAGGGACCTGCAAACGCTGGGATCTGGAGTAAAATACAGAGTGCTGGAGGAACTTTTGAGGGAGGACATCCTTGTGATTGAGGCAGTGCAGCGTAGGGTCACGAGATTGATCCCTGGGATGGCGGGACTGTCATATGAGGAAAGATTGAAAAGACTAGGCCTGTATTCACTGGAGTTTAGAAGGATGAGGGGGAGATCTTATAGACACATATAAAATAGTAAGATTAAACGAGAACTTACCAGTTTGAAGTTTGATCTGTATTTTATGAGGAGTTACGATGAGGGATTACGTGAAGAACCCACTCAGTGCGCAGGCGCGGCATACTTCCAACCAGCGGTGTGGTATCACAGATAGACACAGGTATTTGAAGTAAACATAGTAAAGAAAAAGAGACATCAATTTATTAGTTTGATCCATATAATGAGGGTGGGAGCGGAGGGAATCCCTCATCGTAACTCCTCATAAAATACAGATCAAACTTCAAACTGGTAAGTTCTCGTTTAATCTTACTATTTTACTTCGGAGTCACGTGAGTGACTACGTGAAGACTTCAAAGCTCTGTGATTTCAAACCGTGTAACAGTTTTTATTTCACTCACTGACGAAGATCTTGAGGGAGGAAGTGTTATCGTAATCAACCAATGAATCTGTTTTTCAAGAAACAACAAAGGTATTTATTAACAATAACAAAAATTAAATAGCTCCCCCGGGCTTAAATTAAATATTTGCAGCTTGTAATATTTTCTCTGCAAATAAATCAGGTTTCATCAACGGCTTATTATAAAAAGTTCTGAATGTCGTTTCCCTCGACCATCCTGCTGTATTCAGAATATGGTCAACCGGTACGTCCATTCTCTCGGCCGTTGATGTAGATGCTGCCCTAGTGGAATGAGATTTAAATGTATTAGTATCTATTCCGGCAGCCTTCAGTACCTGTTTGAGCCATCTTGCAATGGTTTGGCTCGTTACCCGGCCATGAGGTTTCTTGTGGCTGACCCATAAGGCTTTTTCACTCCCTCTGATATTGTGGGTTGTGTCTATGTAATGTTGTAGATGGGTCACGACACACAACCGTGGCTCTTGTGGGTAGGCCCGGAATACCACCAGTGGATTAGCTGTTCCTGGCCTGCTTTGCTTCACCAGACCCTGTATGATGAATGTGATCTGATCTGGGGTGGTCACCATGTTGTCCAGCCTTAACTTGTGTAGTGACTGGACCCTCTGAGCGGATACGAGTGCCACCAACATGAGCGTCTTTAGTGTAGATTGCTCGAGGCTGAGGGATCTGGCTGGTGGCCATTCCCTGAGGTATGTCAGGACCACACTGATATCCCAAATATGGGTATACCTGGGTTTAGGGGGCTTGATATTATAAATGCCCTTCATCAGTTTTACCACCAGTGGATGGGATCCCATTGCCTGTTGTCCTGCTGGTTTGAGATAAGCAGAAAGAGCACTCCGCACTGTGTTGATGGCACTGTAACTGATCCCTTCATCATGGTGTAGATGGGCCAGGAATTCCAGTACGTTGGTGGCTGTGGCTGTTGCATACGTTGTCCCTGTTTCCTGGCAGTACTTCTCCCATTTTTTTAATGCTGATTAAGTACTGCCTCTTGGTGGATGTTCGAAGGGATGCCGACATGGTGGTGATGGTACGTTCGGACAATCCCAGTTCCAGGTAAGGTCTATTCAAAACCTGCAACCCAGGAGTTTAATTTTCTCATGGCATGGGTGGCTTATGCCTGATACTGGGTGAGTTAATAATCCTGGATCACTGGGAAAGACCATTGGTGACTCAACCACCATGTCATGTAGAACCGGGAACCATGGCTGTGTAGGCCAGTCGGGCACCATCAAAATTCCAGAAGCAGAGTCCATCTGTATTTTGAGAAGTACCCGACTGATGAGGCAGAAGGGAGGGAAAGCATAGAAGAAGACATTTCCCCAATCCAGCGTGATGGCATGTATCGCTGCTGCCTCTGGGTCTGGTTCCCAAGCGACATACATAGGTAACTGGTGATTTAGTCGTGATGCAAATAAATCGATATCTGGCGTTCCATACTGCTTAATAACTTTAGCAAATAATTTAGGGTTTAACATCCATTCGATGTTATCATTGAATTTGCATGACCTGGTGTCTGCCACTGTGTTTAGCTTACCTGGTAGATAAGTAGCTGATAGCCAAATATGTCTTTCGACACACCATTGCCAAATCACATTGACCAATTTGTCGCATGATAATGATTTTATGCCGCCCATATGGTTAATATAAGCCATCACCGTAGTATTATCAATCTGTAACCGAACATGCAAGTGCTGCATATTAGATACATATGCTTTTAAACCATAAAAGGCACCCAACATCTCTAGATAGTTAATGCCCAGTGTCAGTAGTAATGATGACATAGGTTAGTCCATCTACCACCTGTGCTGGATATGGAGTTAGTTGCTCCTCAGCCTTGAGCACTGGCATCTGTTTGAAGAATTAAAGTAGGGTTAGTGATGATGATAGAGCTGAAACTATGCCAAACATTTTCTGCCCACCACTGTAGCTCTGATATTGCTTCAGTGGGTAATTTCATGACACGATCATAGTGGCCTGCATGTCGTTTTAGTGCCTGTACCTTTGCTCTTTGTAAATTTTGATAGTGCAAAGGTCCGAATTGTGTAGCCGGAAATGCTGCTACCATTTTCCCAATCACTCTTGCTACTTGTCGAATAGTTGGTCGTTTGTTGACCATTAAATTGTTGCATGATTGTGCTAATGCAACCATTTTTTCCTTTGGCAAGGTAACAGTCATATGGACTGAGTTAATTGTGAAGCCCAGGTAGTCCATGATAGTGGATGGCTTCAACTTAGATTTATCTGGATGTAGGACGACCCCAGAGTTTCGAGGAGCTGTTTTGTAGCTGATACTGCTGCCACAGCCAATTCCCATCGTTTTCCCTACTATCAGAATATCATACAGTTATGCCATGACAATATGTTTTTGTTTTCTTAGTATTGCCATGGCTATTTTCAATATTTTGGTGAATAATCTTGGGGCTGAAGTTAGCCCATTGGGCAATGCTTTGTACTGCCACAGCTGCCCCAACCAGATAAAGTTTAGGTATCTGCAATGATCCTTGTGTATGGGTATTAGATAGTAAGCATCTTTAAGATCAATGTTTGCCATGAAGTATCCTTTGGAAATCAGTTGTTTGGCAGTAACAAATGTCTCCATTTTGAAATGTATATACTTAACAAACTTATTTAGTGATGTTAAGTCAATGATGATGCGACATCCACCATCTTTTTTGGTTTTAGTGAATATATTTGATACAAATTCCAAAGGTTCATGTTTGGTCTTTTCGATGACCCCCTTTTTGATAAGTCTCACCAGTTCAGCTTGTCCCTCACGTTTCTCTTTGACGGAGGGAGAAAATACCCTTTGGGGCCAATGTTGAACTGGCGGCGATTTTTCTGACATGAACTGAATTTTATATCCACTAATGCTGTTGAGTATATACTTGTCACTCGTGACAGTAACCCATGCTTCTTTAAACAAGTGTAATCTCCCCCCTGTTAGTAAAGCACCCTTATTCTATATAAGCTGGCAGGAACCAGACCCACCTACCTCCATGGTTATTGGCGTTTATTTTGTTTCCTCATGTTCTTGTAGGCTTTGCTTGTCGGCCCTGCTGGCGACGTTGGGGGGTGGCGCATTTTCCATGGGGTCCGCTCTGGGCCCTGATCTAAAAAAGATCTTTGAGGATAAAATGCGGTCCCCGAGCTTTCACCAGTCCCATATTGAGGACGTCGACTGGTGGATGCCGTGGGGTGCTGCCGCTTGGGTATTGTAGGTCTTGGTTTGCTCGTCCGGGGCCTGCCCTCATGAGGCCGAAAGTTTTCGCTGCTTCCTCCATGTCCCTCAGTTTCTTGTTGAGGTCTTTCCCAAATAATAGAGCATCCGTTTCTGCAGCTGGGGCTCTGCACAACCCAGCAAATTTGGGATTGAGGGCAGGTCTTATGTTTTCCCGCCGGAGATTATTGATCTCAAATTGACGAATGTGTGACCCCCACGTGCCCCCAGATCTGGCTGTTCACACTCTTGACTCTGAGGGCCTCACAGTTCTCTGGTGCTGTGTAGAGTTCTAGCGCCTTAATAAGCACCTTCTCCTGCAAGGGCTTATTTGAAAGATGATTGATGCTGGCCGCCATTTTCGGTTCCAGCGGTCTTCCAGCACGTGGGGTTGCTACATAGCGGTCCACCACACCCAGCAGCTCTTCCTGCTCCTGCACCCCTTGCATACTCCCGAGCTCGTCCGCCAGCCCCTGTTCCAGACCAGCCCAATCCTGGTCACCAATGCTAGCCTCCAGTAATGAGGGAGCAGAGGGCAGTGCACAAGACACTGTGGAGGAGGTGCCTGACCTTCCTCCGCGAGAACGCTCTTTCTGCGTATCCCGCTGGAGCATCTGCTCCAAGAGTTGTTGTAAGCTCAGGCGGCTGTCTCTCCTCCGTTTAGGTGGAGACATGTCCCCATCCGACGAATCGGAAATTACCGGCCGGTTAGTTTTTCTGGTGGGATTTTCTCCCTGTCCGCTGTTCAGGCATTAGCGGGACTGGGCTTGGCTCGGTCTCGGGGATCGCGGAGCTCTCTATGAGCGGTCCTGCCGCCTGTTGCTGCCCCCCTGAGATTGAACGCTCCTCTGGTGGAGTTGAGCTGGGGGCAGTTCTCTTCGAGAGTCTTTTCCTGAGAGTACTCATTTTTGTAAAGAACGCACCACACAACGACTCTCCTTCTCCGTTAGATCTTCCACTACTTCAGTATACTTACCTAACGGTCCGTTTTTTAAACTGCAGCCGGAGAGCCTAACTCCAGCTGCCGTAATGCCGCGCCTGCGCACTGAGCGGGTTCTTCACGTAGTCACTCACGTGACTCCGAAGTAAAATTATAAAATGACTGGACAAGCTAGACGCAGGAAAAAATGTTCCCAATGTTGGGCGAGTCCAGAACTGAGGTGAGAAAAAACGAGTCCATTTAAGACTGAGGTGAGAAAAAACGTTTTCACCCAGAGAGTTGTGAATTTGTGGAATTCCCTGCCACAGAGGGCAGTGGAGGCCAATTCACTGGATGGATTTAAGAGAGAGTTAGATAGAGCTCTAGGGGCCAGTGGAATCAAGGGATATGGGGAGAAGGCAGGCACGGGTTATTGATAGGGGACGATCAGCCATGGTGGCCGATTAGGAAAAGGGGAGATGCAACGAGACCTGGGTGTCATGGTACACCAGTCATTGAAAGTAGGCATGCAGGTGCAGCAGGCAGTGAAGAAAGTGAATGGTATGTTAGCTTTCATAGCAAAAGGATTTGAGTATAGGAGCAGGGAGGTTCTACTGCAGTTGTACAGGGTCTTGGTGAGACCACACCTGGAGTATTGTGTACAGTTTTGGTCTCCAAATCTGAGGAAGGACATTATTGCCATAGAGGGAGTGCAGAGAAGGTTCACCAGACTGATTCCTGGGATGTCAGGACTGTCTTATGAAGAAAGACTGGATAGACTTGGTTTATACTCTCTAGAATTTAGGAGATTGAGAGGGGATCTTATAGAAACTTACAAAATTCTTAAGGGGTTGGACAGGCTAGATGCAGGAAGATTGCTCCTGATGTTGGGGAAGTCCAGGACAAGGGGTCACAGCTTAAGGATAAGGGGGAAATCCTTTAAAACCGAGATGAGAAAAACTTTTTCACACAGAGAGTGGTGAATCTCTGGAACTCTCTGCCACAGAGGGTAGTCGAGGCCAGTTCATTGGCTATATTTAAGAGGGAGTTAGATGTGGCCCTTGTGGCTAAAGGGATCAGGGGGTATGGAGAGAAGGCAGGTACGGGATACTGAGTTGGATGATCAGCCATGATCATATTGAATGGCGGTGCAGGCTCGAAGGGCCGAATGGCCTACTCCTGCACCTAATTTCTATGTTTCTGTGTTTCTATCACATTGAATGGCGGTGCTGGCTCGAAGGGCCGAATGGCCTCCTCCACCTATTTTCTATGTTTTCTTTTCTAACTCAACGGGTCAGGCAGCATCTCAGGGGAGAATGTGCAGGCGATATGTCTTTAGTTCAGCTTCTTATTGTGACGTGTACCGAGGTGCAGTGAAAAGCCTTTTATAGCGTGCGATCGAGTCACATGATCCAGTTGGGTGGCGAGGTGGCGTAGCGGTGGAGTTGCAGCCTGACAGTGACGCGATGTGTCTCTAAACTAGACTAAACCAAAATAAACTAAATACGTACACATGTAAATTGGGGATGATCAGCCATGATCACATTGAACGGCGTTGCTGGCTCGAAGGGCCGAATGGCCTACTCCTGCACCTATTGTCTATTGTCTAAACAGGTAGAGCAAAGACCAAAATTACAGAATGTAGAATGTAGTCCCTCAGCATTGTAGCATAATGAGTTCCAGACAAGAAGTCTAAGATCTACAATGAGGTTCACTGGAGAACTGGAACCACACCTTAGCTTATGGGAGGACCATTTAGGTTTCTTCTTGTCACTGGTACCGAGGTACAGTGAGAAGCTTTGCTTTTCCATGCTATCCAAACAGATTAGATAATACGTGTAGGAAAGAACTGCAGATGCTGGTTTCAATCGAAGACAGACACAAAATGCTGGAGTAACTCAGCGGGCCAGGCAGCATCTCCGGTGAGAAGGAATGGGCGACTTTTCGGGTCGAGACCCTTCTTCAGACTGATTAGATAATACATCAGATTGGATAATACGTAAATACATTGAAGTCAAACTCAAGTACAATAGATAGAGCGAAGGGGAAGATACAGAGTGCAGAATATCGTTCTCAGCATTGTAGCACACCAGTTCCAGAGACAAAGTCCAATGGGGTAGAGGTGAATCAGACAGTACCCTAGCTTATGGAAGGTCCGTTCAGAAGCCTGACAACAGAGGGGAAGAAGCTGTTCCTGAGTCTGGTGGTGCGGGCTTTCATGCTTCCGTATCTTCTGCCGGACGGGAGCGGGGAGAAGAAGGGTGGAGGTGATCCTTTAGTTCCGAGATACAGCGCGGAAACAGGCCCTTCGGCCCACCGTGTCCGTGCCGTACCAGCCATCCCCGCACATTAACGCCACACTACACACTCTGGGGACATTTTTTTTTTAACATTGATCTATTTGTTTATTTATTCATTTGTTTTTTTTACAATTCTTTTTCAGTTTTAACATTTTATAAACCGATAAGTGAATCGGAAAAAAGTAAAAAAAGGAAAGAATGAAAAGGAAGAAGAAAGAAATAAAAAAGAAAGAAGAAAAAAAAAACCCGAACTAACAAAGAAGTGGGAATAAAAAAGAAAAAGCAGAGATATATCCCACTACCCTTCCCTACGCCTGCTCACCCGACCCTAGCGTCGGTTTTAAATTTGTGTTCAACCATTGTGTTGTTGAAGATCGTTGCGTTTATACCAAACCAATTTACCCGCACACCCTGTACGTCTTTGGGGCGCGGGAGGAAACCCGAGGATGTCGGAGAAAAGCCAGGCGGGCCACGGGGAGAACGTACAAACTCCGTACGGACAGCGCCCGTGGGCGGGGTTGAATCCGGTGCTACGAGAGCGCTGCGAGGCAACGACTCCACCGCTGCGCCATCCTTGGCTTCTTTCACGGGGCAGCTTTGAAAGCAGGCGGAGTGAATGTTGGGGAAAATGCTTCCCTGGAGCCATTGGCGGGGAGTGATGAAGCTACTTATGGACGAACATGTGCCTGGAAGAAGAAAAAACACCTAGCAAAGGGCAGAACTATTCAATTCTACAACCAACAATGCACGCTGCCAGGGGCGGTGGGGGAGTCAGATATGAGAGTGTGGTTTTAATAAGATTATTGAGATAGGCACTTGGATATGATGCGGGTGGAGCAACATGGATCAGGTTGAGGAGATGAGTTTAATTTGGATTCATGTTCGGCACAGACATTGTGGGCCGAAGGGCCTGTTCCTATGCCAAACCTACTGTTCTGTGTTCAAACCTACTCATAAACTTTAAAGTGAGAGGGGCAATGTTTAGAGGAGATATGCAGGGCATGTTTTATGCACAGTGGGTGTTTGAATAAGTTTATTGGCCAAGTATTCACATACAAGGAATTTGCCTTGGTGCTCGGCCCGCAAGTGACAATATGACATACACTGACAGTTAAGAATGATACATAAAACATTAAACATTAATAATAAAACATTATTGATTAAGTATGCAAATTAAATAAACTACCAGAGCAAAAGGAGGCTACAGATTTTTGGCTGTTGAGTAGAGCTACTACTCGTGGGGAAATAAACTGTTTTTATGTCTGGCTGCGGCAGCTTTGACAGTCTGGAGTCGCCTTCCAGAGGGAAGTGATTCAAAGAGTTTGTGGCCTGGGTGAGAGGGATCAGAGATGATCTTACCCACTCTTTTGGAGCATGTTGCTCGGGGTTGGAGGTGGTGGAGGCAGATATGATAGGGGCGTGTAAGAGGCTTTTATATAGGCACGTGGATATGCAGAGGGCGGAGGACTATGGATTGTGTGCAGGCAGATACCAGACGGTCTTGGCATCTTGTCCAGCACCGAAGGGCCTGTTCCTGCGCTGTACTGCTATACTGTTCTAAGGAGGCACAGAGAGCCACAAATATACGAGCATCGTAACCGACAAGCAGCATCCACAAATGTGCGGCATTCCCTCAGTGTTAAACAGCAATAGCTCAAGACAGTGGCGCAGCGGGTAGAGCCAGGTTGCATCCTGACCTCGAGTGCCAATTATGTGGAGTTTGCACGTTCTCCCTTCGAGCGCCGCGTCCGGCCCCGTCCCGACGTAGTGCAGCCCATGGAGTGCAGCAGCAGCAGCGCCTCGCCCGTGGCCCCGTCGGTCGGCAGCCCGGCCAGTTGCCCGACCTTCGGACCTTCGCTTACCGACACCACCACCACCACCCCTCCTTCTCATGGCCGATCATCGGTTCACGAGTTGGATGGGGTGCCGGACATTGCACACGGCGTCGCGCGGCCCGGGCCAAAACTCCTCAGCTGGCCCGCTGGCTGGGCTTTGTGTGCAGTCCAGCATCCGGGCCAACTCATCATTCACCCAGCCACGGACGGCCGAGTCGGTCAACGAATTGCTGTCGGAAATTGTCCCGTATTTTGA
Organism: Malacoraja senta; assembly: GCA_038087875.1. NCBI lineage: Eukaryota > Metazoa > Chordata > Chondrichthyes > Rajiformes > Rajidae > Malacoraja > Malacoraja senta. Next base: position 7,481,235 of record CM075996.1, on the reverse strand, counting down.
CCCTTATTTGGGAGTGAGGAAGTTGGCAAGCCTATTTGTAGGTGAAATGGCCTCAGTAAACGATTGCCTCTGGTGTGTCGAGAGTGGATGAGAACACAGACGTTGTAGGCCGAAGAGCCTGTTCCTGTGCTGTGCTGTTCTATGCTCTCTATGCCATACCCAGGCAGAGGAGGTGGAGATTCCAAGAACACAGTGACACAACTAGCAGAGCCACTGCCTCACAGCCCGAGCAACCCCAGTTCCATCCTGACCACTAGTGCCATCTGAGTGGAGTTTGCACGCTCTCCCCGTGCCCTCGTGGATTTCCCTCATGTGCTCCCGTTGCATAGACCCATACAGCCCAACCTGCCCACAGCCACCAACATACTCCATTGATAGTCCCACCTGCCTGTGTTTGGCCCATATCCCTCTAAACGGATCCTATCCATGCACCTGTTCAAATGTTTCTTAAAGGCCTGTCCCACTTTCACGACCTTATTCACAACCTCTGCCGAGTTTGCCCTTGACTCATACTCGCAGCATGGTCATCACGAGGCCGTAGGTAGGTCGTAGGTAGGCCGTGATGCTAGTCGTAGGTACTCGTGGCATCAAGTAGGTGGGGGCGTTTTTCTGGCATGATGAAAAATGTCCACGAGTAAAAAAGGTCGTGAACTAGGTCGTGAAAGTGGGACAGGCCCTTTAAACGTTTTGATAGTCCCTGCCTCAACTACCTCCTCCGGCACCTCATTCCGTACACCCACCACCCTTTGTGTGAAAAAGGTTGCCCCTCAAGTTCCTATTAAGGCTTCCCCCCCCCCCCCCCTCACCTTAAACCTACGACCTGTGGTTCTGGATTCCCCAACTCTGGTAAAAGATGCTGCCTATCTATTTCTCTCATGATCGTATTAGAACATCACTCCTCATCCTCCTGCGCTCCAAGGAATAGAGTCATGGCCCGCTCAACCTTGCCCCATAGCTCGGGCCCTCGAGTCCAGGCAACATCCTCGTCAATCTTCTCTGCACCCTGTCCAGCTTGACGCGACGTATTTTGTTCCTCCACCTCCCAAAGATTGGTGGGTTAACAGTGGGTTAATGGGCCCGCTGTAGGTTGCCCCCTGGTGGGTAGCGAGTGGCAGAATCAAGGGGTTGATGAGGACGTGAGGGGAATACAATGGGATTAATGCAGGAGTAGAGCTTTGGACACGATATAATCAAGGGCTTCTCTCATAAGGTCATAAGGAATAGGAGTAGAATTAGGCCATTCGGCCCATCATGCCTACTCTGCTATTCAATCATGACTGATCTATCTCTCCCTCCTAACCTCATTCTCCTGCCTTCTCCCCATAACCTCTGACACCCGTACTAATCAAGAATGTATCTGTCTCTGCCTTAAAAATATCCACTGACTTGGCCTCCACAGCCTTCTGTGGCAAAGAATTCCGCAGATTCACCACCCTCTGACTAAAGAAATTTCTCCTCATCTCCTTCCTAAATGAACATCCTTTTATTCTGAGGCTGTGACCTCTAGTCCTGGACTCTCCCACTAGTGGAAACATCCTCTCCACATCCACTCTATCCAAGCCTTTCACTATTCTGTATGCGAGAAAGATCTCCATTCTAACAATGAAGATAGACACAAAATGCTGGAGTAACTCATCGGGACAGGCAGCGTCTCTGGAGAGAAGGAAAGGGTGACATTCCGGGTCGAGACCTTTCTGTCTGACGAAGGGTCTCGACCCCGAAACGCCACCCGTTCCTTCATAACCAGAGATGATGCCTGTCCCGCTGAGTTACCCCAGCATTTTGTGTCTATCTTCGGTGTAAACCAACACGGGGAGAAGGCAGGTGAATGGGGTTAGGAGAGAGGGAGAGATAGATCAGCCATGATTGAATGGTGAATTGTGTTTATTGTGTGTTTTGTTATTTATTATATGTATGACTGCAGGCAACGAAATTTCGTTCAGACCGAAAGGTCTGAATGACAATAAAGGAATCTAAGTGAAGTAGTCTTGATGAGCCAAATGGCCTAATTCTACTCCAATCCTTATGACCTTATGATCTGCAGTTCCTTCCCATCCATTCCAGCAACATTAGACTCCAATGTATGAGGCTTAGAACTAAAAGTTCCAGTTCACAGTACCAGCTGATGGATGTACCCTGAAACATGACTCCTGCATTGCCAACCGTTCATATTTATCACTATCAATCCCACAAGAACACTTTGCCTCACTCAAGCTGAACATTCTTGACTATAACACTATCTCTCAGTTCTTGAGTCAGATGAGTGCTTTCTCAAACAGGATGTCCACTTGTACTTGGACGTTGCTGATTCATATTAAAAAATTAACAGATCGGAAGAATAGATCTGCTTGATGCACAGAGTCTCTTGCCCAGAGTGGGGGAATCGAGGACCAGAGAACGTAGGTTTACATAGAAACATAGAAAATAGGTACAGGAGTAGGCCATTCGGCCCTTCGAGCCTTCAATATGATCATGGCTGATCATCCAACTCAGTATCCTGTACCTGCCTCCTCTCCATACCCCCTGATCCCTTTAGCAACAAGGGCCACATCTAACTCCCTCTTAAATATAGCCAATGAACTGGCCTCACCTACTTTCTGTGGCAGAGAATTCCACAGATTCACCACTCACTGTGTGAAAAAAAAAATTCTCATCTCGGTCCTAAAAGACTTCCCCCTCATCCTTAGACTGTGACCCCTTGTTCTGGACTTCCCCAACATCGGGAACAATCTTCCTGCATCTAGCCTGTCCAACCCCTTAAGATTTTGTAAGTTTCTATAAGATCCCCCCTCAATCTTCTAAAGTCTAGCGAGTACAAGCCGAGTCTATCCAGTCTTTCTTCATATGCAAGTCCTGCCATCCCAGATTTAATAGGAATCTGAGGGGTAATTTACCTCCTGGCATCATTTACGCGTCACGCAGGTGGCGCACGAAGATTTAGTGAATCCCAAAATGCTGGGGCGCCGCGCACGACCATGCGTCACTGCCTACGCCACCACGCGCCATGCGTGCGTCCCGTGCGCGTCATGCCACGTAAATGATGTCGCGTAAATGACAGCCAAGTGGGACAGGCCCTTTAGACAGGTACTTGGATAGGACAGGTTTAGAGGGATATGAGCCAAACGCGGGCAGGTGGGACTAGTGTAGCTGAGACATGTTGGCCAGAGTGGGCAAGTTGGGCCGAAGGGCCTGTTTCCACGCTGAATCTACACAGTCTTCATATCAATCAGCTTCAATTGGTAGCAGGCTTTTTCTTTTCGTTAGACTTTACTTTAGAGAGACAGCGCGCAAACAGATGTGCGCCTCCTGCAGCCGACCTTGAAGGCGCTGGAGGCAATACTCCCTCTCCTGCCAACCCACCACACGCGTCCGTTGCCGCCAGCAGCTCCCTGCACGATTCTCCGGTCTTCAGGGCTCCGGGGCTTCCACCACACGTGGCCATTTGCGCCTTCGTTCTCAGGTCTTTGTTGTCGTTGCCCTCGGGGTCCTTGTCCCTCGCTCTCAGCGCGGTCCTTGTCCGTCCTTGGCATCGCCCGTCCTCGTTCCCGCTGACCGCCGGCCAAGTCCGGTCTTGAATAGTGAAAGGCCTGGATAGAGTGGATGTGGAGAGGATGCTTCCACTAGTGGCAGAGTCTAGGACCAGAGGTCACAGCCTCAGAATTAAAGGTCATTCCTTTAGGAAGGAGACGAGGAGGAATTTCTTCAGTCAGAGGGTGGTGAATCTGTGGAATTCTTTGCCAGAGACGGTTGTGGAGGCCAAGTCAGTGGATATTTTTAAGGCAGAGATAGATGGATTCTTGATTAGTACGGGTGTCAGGGGTTATGGGGAGAAGGCAGGAGAATGGAGTTAGGAGCAAGAGATAGATCAGCCATGATTGAATAGCAGAGTAGTACGGGTGTCAGGAGTTATGGGGAGAAGGCAGGAGAATGGGGTTGAGAGGGAACGATAGATCAGCCATGATCGAATGGTGAAGTAGACTTGATGGGTCGAACAGCCTAATTCTGCTCCTATCTCTTCGGAACTTATCAACGTGATCGGCTCCGCGGCAGTGGCCCGGGGCCGCACCAACACGGCCGTGCAGCGCTCCGCGGAAGCTTCTCCGAGGCACTGCCCAGTCCATCATCGGCTCTGACCTCCCTACCATCGAGGGGATCAATCGCAGTCGCTGCCTCAAAAAGGCTGGCAGTATCAGCAAGGACCCACACCATCCTGGCCACACACTCATCTCCCCTCTACCTTCAGGTAGAAGGTACAGGAGCCTGAAGACTGCAACAACCAGGTTCAGGAATAGCTACTTCCCCACAGCCATCAGGCTATTAAACTCAACTCAAACAAAAATCTGAACTTTAATAACCTATTGCACTTTATCTGCTTATTTATGTGTGTATATATATATATACAATGGTATATGGACACACTGATCTGTTCAGTATTTATTCATGCCTACTATTTTCTGTTGTGCTGAAGCAAAGCAAGAATTTCATTGTCCTATCTGGAACACATGACAATAAACACTCTTAAATCTATTGAATCTTGAATCTTGAAGTAACCCAAGAAAACGGTCCCTTTAGCCGCAAAGGCATGTAAACATCCCAAACCGGGAGATCTGTGGAGCTCTTCCAGTTAATCAAAGAGCTTGCGTTTCTCAAGGTCATGGTCAGGTAGCCATGAAGTCAGTAATCACCTGGCGGAGTGGAATGCAGCTGAACTATGTGGTTAGTGTTGTGCAATGCGATTAAGGCCACAGAAGGATATGAGTTACGAAGATCTGCCTGGCCCACGGTTCAGTGTTATCCGGATTATCCCTGGTATTCCAGGCAAATACGTAAAGGTTCAGTTACTGCTGCAATCACCCTTCACAAGGGTAGACAAGGAACCCAAGCTCAGTATGTTGTAGGAAGGAACTATCGAATTATTCTTATAATGAGGCTCGTACAACGACGTAATCGGAGTCTGTCTTTATTTAGCAACTCACTACAGCAGCTGCCTCGTGCTGCATCCCCGGGCCCTGCTGCTAGGCCTCTCCCCGGTTACGCCCACAGCCCCACCTTCAGGCCGGATGCTGTCACTGCAGCCTGACCACTGGCAGCAGAATAAAGGCATTCCTTACTCTATTATTCCATAATACCACATCTCCCTTTCTTTGAGAACAAAGGGTGGACTACCTTTGTCTCTGCAGGTCTTAAGGGGTTTATTCTGCCCTTTTGCTGAAAGACCTGTCCCTGATCAAATAAATCAATAAATCACCAATCAAGTCTCTGCGGCTTTCTAACCTCTCTCCCACACCTGGTCCGCACAGGCTCTGTGGTGGGGCCCTCTCTGCTGGGTGATGTTGTCACTGGTGGAGCTGGCTCTGGTGTAGGTGAATCTTCTCCCACCGGTGGCTCATCAGCATCGACTACCCCACTGTTGGTCTGCAGCGGCACCAAGTGATGCCGGTTCCTCCTCAGTGTGCCCTGAGGCACCTGGACGATATAAGAGCGAGGGGTGTTGTGTGTAGATAGCACTGTGCCCTGGACTCGTGCATCGGTGATCCACACATCCTCCCCAGGTACGAGTGGCTCCAGGTTTCTCGCTCCGTGCCTCTTGTCGAAGGATCTTGCGTCGTTCCTCCTCTTCTCCCTTTCTTTGGCCCCCAGCGCGTTGTAGTCAGGCAAAACTGGATTCAGCAGGGTTGGAAGGGCAGGAACTGTAGTGCGGAGGCGGCGCCCCATCAACAGCTCGGCCGGGCTATAGCCGTTCTGTAGAGGGGTTGCTCTGTAGGCCAGCAATGCAAGATATGGGTCTGATGCCTTTGTTAGCAGGTTTTTCACGGTTTGTACAGCGCGTTCCGCCTCCCCATTGCTCTGAGGAAACTTGGGGCTGCTCGTGATGTGCACAAAGCCATACTCTGCTGCAAAGGCTTTAAAGTGGCTACCTGAGAACTGGGGCCCATTGTCACTTTTAAGAAATTCCCCAATTCCATGACGACAAAACATGGATTTCAGGTGCACCACCACATCTGTGGACCTTGTGTGTGTCAGCAGCGCAACTTCCACATACCTTGAGAAATAATCTACTACTAGTAGATAAGTCTTGTTTTTCAGCGTGAACAGGTCAGCTCCCAAGGTTTGCCAAGGCCTGTCTGGCATCTCCGTTGGCATCAGCGGCTCTTTGACGTTCCTTCTCTCTTGGATGCAGGTTCTACATTTCAGCACCATGTCATTCAGCTGGCTGCTGAGTCCTGGCCACCATACCGTCTGTTTGGCCCGGCCCCTGCACTTTGTCACCCCCAGGTGTCCCTCATGTAGTCTCTGCAGCACATCACCTTGTAAGGCTGTTGGGATGACGAGTCTCGTGCCCCGCAGCAGCAGCCCATCGTGCACAGTCAGCACTGCTCTATCAGCCCAGTAATGTCTCAGCACTCCCTGCAGTTGGCTTTTGTCGGGCCACCCGTCTGTGCAGTACTCCATCAGTGCAGAGCATGTGCTGTCTGCCTTCAGGTGCTCACGTAGGCTGCTCAGATAATCTCCACTGACAGGAATGTTGCTGATGACAGAGTCTACATAGATGTTGGTGTCCTCTAATAGGCTTATGTCTGTGTGTGCTCTTGCGGCTCTCAGAGGAGCACGAGATAAGGTGTCGGCTGTCCACAGGCTTTTGCCAGGGACATGATTGACTGTATAGTTGTACCTCATGAGTCTCATCCTAAATCTTTGGATTCTTGGTGGGAGGTCATCCAAAGCTTTCCTTCCCAGCAGACTCACCAACGGCTTATGGTCAGTTTCCAGCTCGAATGGTCTTCCCAGGATGAAACAGCTGAACCTTTCACATGCCCACGTTGCAGCCAATGCCTCCTTCTCTACTTGAGCATAGCGCTGCTCTGTTGGCGTCATTGACCTGGACGCATATGCCACAGGTGACCACATGGCATCGCTCTTCTGCAGCAGGACTGCCCCCAGGCCAAAGGAAGAAGCATCAGCAGAGATCTTTAAAGCACTGTTTCTGCACACTTTGCCATAATGTCCCTTTTTGCCACAGTTGTGACACACAGCATCTTTAGCAGGGCATTCCCATTTTCCATGCGAGGGCATTTTTCCACATCTATAACAGGCCTTTGAACCTGGCTGTGGCCGTATATTAAGTTTATTTTTGCCTGGTGTTTGTGCTTGTGGCTGAGGCTTTGAGGGAAATTTGGGTTTTCTGTAGCTTTTAGCATGCACAGCATCAACATTTGAGCACTTGCTAGCACCGCCATTTTCTCCTCTTAAGTCAGACCGCTGTCGTCTAACTTCTTCAGACTGCCTTGTCTTTGTTATCGCAGTTCCAAGGGTTAGGTCTCTGTCTAGCTGTAGCTTTTCTGACAATGAGACGTTTCTCAGCCCGACCACTAACCTGTCGCGGATCAGCTCGTTCTGTAACTGTCCATAGTTGCAGTGTTCAGCTAATCCGTATAGAGCAGTGATGAAGGAATCCACCGTTTCTTCTGGCAGTTGCACACGCTGATTGAACTTGGCTCTTTCGTAGATTACATTCTTTTTAGGCACAAAAAATGCATCAAAGCCAGCCTTAACATCCGTGTACACCTTCCTCTCATCTGCAGTTAGCGTTAGCCCCTTTAGCACATCTTCGGCTTCATCACCCATGCAGTACACTAACGTGTTCACCTGGTTTTCTTCCGACGTTGCGTTTAAGTTGCTTGCAAGCCGAAAGCGGTCGAATCTCCTGATCCAACGCTCCCATTCTTGAGGCTTGGTAAAATCGAATGGCTCTGGAGGTTGTATTGTGAACGTAGCAGTTGGTGTAGGTTGCGCCATATCTGCCAGCTCATCTCACCTTTCTCCGCCAAAACGATACACTTTCCACTTCTTCTTTTTTTTTTTTCGCTTACAAGTATCCCGTTTCTGACACCATATCGAATTATTCTTATAATGAGGCTCGTACAACGACGTAATCGGAGTCTGTCTTTATTTAGCAACTCACTACAGCAGCTGCCTCGTGCTGCATCCCCAGGCCCCGCTGCTAGGCCTCTCTCCGGTTACGCCCACAGCCCCACCTTCAGGCCGGATGCTGTCACTGCAGCCTGACCACTGGCAGCAGAATAAAGGCATTCCTTACTCTATTATTCCATAATACCACAGGAACTGCAGATGCTGGTTTAAACCGACGATCGTCGCAAAATGCTGGAGTATCTCAGCGGGACAGGCAGCATCTCTGGAGAGAAGGAATGGATGACGAGAGAGTTAGATAGAGCTCTAGGGGCTAGTGGAATCAAGGGATATGGGGAGAAGGCAGGCACGGGTTATTGATTGGGGACGATCAGCCATGATCACAATGAAAGGCGGTGCTGGCTCGAAGGGCCGAATGGCCTCCACCTCCACCTATTTTCTATGTTTCTATGTTTCGGGTCACGACCCTTCTTCAGACCCGACCATTCTGGTCTGAAGAAGGGACTTGACCCGAAACGTCAGCCGTTCCTTCTCGCCAGAGATGCTGCCTGTCCCGCTGAGTTACACCAGCATTTTGTGTCTAATCGACTCAGTATCATGGCCCGAGGGGCTGACAAGACTATATGTCCTGATTACTACGTCCTTAGTTTCAATATTCCCTGCTATCGGGGTATGAGGTGAGGCCAAATTCAGGGCGGCACAGTGGTACAGTTGCTGCCTTACAGAGCCAGAGACCAGGATTCGATCCTGACTACTTGTGCTGTCTGTGCGGAGTTTGCACGATCTCCCCGGGACCGTGTGGGTTTTTTTTCCGGGTGCTCCAGTTTCCTCCCACATTCCAAAGCCAGGCAGGTTTGTAGGTTAATTGGCTTTGTTAAAAATTGTAAATTGTCCCTCGTGTGTAGGATAATGCTAGTGTACGGGGTGATCGCTGGTCAGCACGGACTCGGTGGGCCGAAGGGCCTGTTTCCGTGTGTATTTCTAAACTAAACTAAATGTCGTGTTTGAAATCCTTTAAGAATACACTGAGTACTTCTTGGGGATAAGACTGCTAATGATAAACAGTCCACTGATGTGTTAATCTCCTTGATGTTTAACTATGAAAGGGTTGAATTACAACAGGGACTGGAGACCACAAATAAATCTTGGATCGTCACTGGAGGAGCTAATGTCTACCAATCCATCTTTCTTTACAACATAGAAGAAGGCCTTTTCACCCAACCAGATGCTTTCAGGACAATCCTATTGGACTCAATCCCTTATTTCTTTCCAAATAAAACCACAGTGCTGGAGTAACTCAGCGGGTCAGGCAACATCCCTGGAAAACGTGGATAGGTGACATTTCGGGTCGAGACCCTTCTTCAGACTGAGAGTCAGGGGAAAGGGAACCGAGAGATATAGACGGTGATATGTAGAGGTACAGAACAAATGAATGAAAGAGATGCAAAAAGTACCGATGATTAAGGAAACAGGCCACTGGTAGATATGGGCTCGGTGAAAACGAGTTACAGACAATGAGAATCAACAAGACGACTGTGAAGCTAGTACGACTTGGGTGTGGGAGGGATGGAGAGAGAGGGTTCTTAGGTGAATTGGCCCTCTGTAAAATTGCTCCTAGTGTGTAGGGAGTGGATGAGAAAGTGGGATAATAGAGGAACTAGTGTGAATGGCGCCTCTACTTCCTGAGAAGATTACGGAGAGTCGGTTTGTCAAGGAGGACTCTCTCTAACTTCTACAGGTGCACAGTAGAGAGCATGCTGACTGGTTGCATCGTGGCTTGGTTCGGCAACTTGAACGCCCTGGAGAGGAAAAGACTACAAAAAGTAGTAAACACTGCCCAATCCATCATCGGCTCTGACCTCCCTTCCATCGAGGGGATCTATCGCAGTCGCTGCCTCAAAAAGGCTGGCAGTATCATCAAGGACCCACACCATCCTGGCCACACACTCAACACCCTGCTACCTTCAGGTAGAAGGTACAGGAGCCTGAAGACTGCAACGACCAGGTTCAGGAATAGCTACTCCCCCACAGCCATCAGGCTATTAAACTCAGCTCGGTCAAAACTCTGATTATTAATAACCCATTATCTGTTATCTGCACTTTATCAGTTTATTTATTCATGTGTGTATATATTTATATTATGGTATATGGACACACTGATCTGTTTTGTAGTCAATGCCTACTATGTTCTGTTGTGCTGAAGCAAAGCAAGATTTTCATTGTCCTATCAGGGGCACATGACAATAAACTCACTTGAACTTGACTTGACTTGACTTGGCTGATCGATGGTCAGTGTGGACTTGGTGGGCCAGAGGACCTGTTTCCATGCTGTAACTTTCGATCAATTCAATCAATCAAGAGAGTAGCGATCATAAACAATGCAGTAAGAAAGAACTGCAGATGCTGGTTTAAATCGAAGGTAGACACAAAATGCTGGAGTAACTCAGCGGGTGAGGCAGCATCTCTGGAGAGGAGGAATGGGCGACGTTTCAGGTCGAGACCCTTCTTCAGACTCAATGTTGTGTCGCGGCGGCACAGCGGTAGAGTTGCTGCCTTACAACGACAGGGGCCAGGGTTCGATCCTGACCACGGGTGCTGTCTGTGCAGAGTTTGTACATTCTCACAGAGAGTTGTGAGTCTGTGGAATTCTCTGCCTCAGAGGGAGGTGGAGGCAGGTTCTCTGGATACTTTCAAGAGAGAGCTAGATAGGGCTCTTAAAAATAGCGGAGTCAGGGGATATGGGGAGAAGGCAGGAACGGGGTACTGTTTGGGGATGATCAGCCATGATCACATTGAATGGCGGTGCTGGCTCGAAGGGCCGAATGGCCTACTCCTGCACCTATTGTCTATTGTCTATTGACCGCGTGGGTTCTCTCCGGATGCTCCAGTTTCCTCCCACACTCCACAGACGTGCAGGTTTGTAGAGTAATTGGCTTTGGTACAATTGTAAATTGGCCCTAGTGTGTGCGTGTGTGTGTGTGTGCGTGCGTGCGTGTGTGTGTGTGTGTGTGTGTGTGTGTGTGTGTGTGTGTGTGTGTGTGTGTGTGTGTGTGTGTGTGTGTGTGTGTGCGTGCGTGCGTGCGTGCGTGCGTGCGTGTGTGTGTGTGTCAGTGTCAGTGTACGGAGTGATTTCTGGTCTCGGCGGACTCGGCAGGCCAAAGAGCTAGTTTCCGTGCTGTATTTCTAAATCCCAATAGTTAAAGAATCCGGGGTGGAAGATTGCAACCTTCACGTGGTCCGCCCTGTTTCGACGAATGCAATCAACCCGGCGTGCACAATCAAATAAGATCAAATAGAACAAGTTGTCCTACAACTTTAGGCTGTGCACACCATACGCAAGAAGAAGAAGTTAAAGAATCCAATGTACCGGGAAGCTTCAGGGAGCGGAGAGGGTGGCAAAAGCCAAGTAAACAAAACAGGTGAAAAAATGAAAAATACCTGAAAATATTTAAAACATTCACAAATGAGTGGTCCTTATCTCTGAGTCTGTGGACAATTATTGCACTAGGTCCAGGGACTGTCATCTTTATCTCCTCAGCGATAAGTTGTGTGTGTGTTGCTATCTTCAGGTATGGCTGGTATGCTGTTTACTCCAGCGCTTCTGGGAATTCCAGAGTTTCAACTTGGACATCTGTTGCGCGGGCCGATCCGGGCGAAGGCGACGGAGGAAGGCCCTGCAGAAGCCTGGGGCTCGCCTGGATCGGGAACCGCTCCAGTAGACCGAGCACGCGGGCCGACCGGACTTTGGAAATGGCGTCAAAACATGGCGGCGCCCGCATGTGTAAATATGCACAAAGAATCTCTCTGTGCAGGTGCACATGTGACCGGTTGAGATGAAGCGCTTGGTACTATTACGGTGCTGTTATTACTGCTAATTACTGTATTATTGATTATTGTACAAGATCGTGAGAAGAATAGATCAGGTAGACACACAGTGTCTCTTGCCCAGAGTAGGGGAGTCAAGAACCAGAGGACATAGGTTTAAGGTGAGGGGGGAAAGATTTAATAGGAACCTGAGGGGAACCTTTTCCCACAGAGGGTGGTAGGGTGTATGGAACAAGCTGCCGGAGGAGGTCATTGTGGCAGGTAGCTTCTCACGTTTCAGAAGCATTTGGACAGGTACATGGATGGGACAGGTTTAGATGGATATGGGCCAAATGCAAGCAGATGGGGCTAATGTGGATGGGACATGTTGGTCGGTGCGGGCAGGTTGGATCAAAGGGCCTGTCTCCACGCTGTATGACTCTATGATTCTATATATTTATTCGTCGTGTCATTGCGATAATGGGTCTATTAAGATGCAGCCAGTTGAGGGCCTGTCCCACTTAGGCGATTTTTCAGCGGACTGCCGGCGAGTGTCAAGCTCGCGGCACTCGCTGAGAAACCGGGAAGCGGAACAGCGAGTGTCAGAGTGGAAGACACACACACACACACACAAACACATCGCAAAGGCAGGGGCCAGGGAAAGTGGGGGAGCGCTGTCTGAAATTCACACGGTGCAAAGCCAAGGTGAACAGGAAGGTTAAGACGGCTAGCACAGTGTAGTGTACGGTAAATCCTTTAAAAGAGCGGGGGGGGGGGGGGGGGGGGAGAAGGGGGGGAGAAGGTGTGGAGACAATTTTAAGAAGCCAGACAACTTTTAAGAATCCAGAGATACACGGCTGTGAAGTTTAGCGGGCATTTAACATTACCGGTCGGTTTTCCTTGGTTCTGAAAACCCATGCTTCTGTTTATTTTCCCCCCAATGAGCCAATGAAAATGCCCTGTCAGCATAGGAGATTAACTGAAACTACCTACGACTACCTCGACTACCTATAAACTACATGGCGACCCCACTACAACTGCACCTACGACTACAAAAGTATCAATTTTCTCCGTGGCGACCAATTTTTGGTCGCAGAACATTTTTCAACGTGTTGAAATATTTGCTGCGACCATACTTGTTCCCCGAATGCGGGAACTCCTCGCGACCATGAAGGAGACCCACCAGAGACCACCAGCGAACATGTGGCGACCATGTGGCGAGCGCAGAGTCTCCTGCACTCGCCTAAAAAGTCGCCTAAGTGGGACAGGCCCTGAAGAATTTCATTGTTCTGGTCTCGGTCCAATGACAATGAAACACCCCTGACTCTTGAACAAGTGCAAACGTAGATCGAAGATTGTTCGGGTGGAAGAGTTAAGGGGTGTTCGGTCCATAAGGAGACTGGTGGAACCATAGGGGCGTCATCTCTTCGGATGGAGGTTCGAAGGGGCCTGGCAAGGGGGGAGGGATGAGACCCAAAACGTCGCCACTCCGTTCCCTCCCCAGCTGCTGCTTGACCCGCTGAGTTCCTTCATCACTTTGCGATTTCATCCTCTCTTCTGTCCGAGTCTGTGTTGGTGTCCTCTGCTCCCGCTGTCTTGCTTTCATGCGAAGTAATCTTCTGTATTTATCTCGCCTGCATCAATCACTTCACATTTTATTCACCTTGAGGAGATCAACGTAATCGTCCTTGCTTAATCCTCTTTAAACACTGTTTCCTCCCAACCCTTGTACACTCAGGGCAAGGTTGCCTTCGGGCCGCAATGCAAACATTGAACTGGCCAGGACTCTTCCCACCTCTGAGTGAGGAGAGATGTTCCCAGCAGTCGGAAAATTTAGGGCCAGGGGGTACATCCTCAGAATAAACGGATGCACCTTTGGAATGGAGATGAGGAGGGATTTCTCTAGTCAGAGGGCGGTGAATGTGTGGGATTCATTGCCACAGACGGCTGTGGTGGCCAAGTCAGTGGGTACTTTGAAACCAGGGATTGATAGGTTCTTGATGCGTTAGGGTGTCAAAGGTTACTTTTGAGACACCCTACGTTTGAGAGGGGATCTTATAGAAAGAGAGGGATCTTACAGAAACATATAAAGTTACAAAAGGACTGGACAAGCTGGATGCAGGAAAATGTTCCCAATGTTGGGGGAGTCCAGAACCAAGGGGCCACAGTCTAAGAATAAAATTGAAAATTGAGATGAGAAAAAACTTTTTCACCCAGAGAGTTGTGAATTTGTGGAATTCCCTGCCACAGAGGGCAGTGGAGGCCAAATCACTGGATGGATTTAAGAGAGAGTTAGATAGAGTTCTAGGGGCTAGTGGAATCAAGGGATATGGGGAGAAGGCAGGCACGGGTTACTGATTGGGGACGATCAGCCATGATCACAATGAATGGCGGTGCTGGCTCGAAGGGCCAAATGGCCTCCTCCTGCACCTATTTTCTATGTTACGGGGAGAAGGCAGGAGAATGGGCTTGAGAGGGGAAAATAAATTAGCCATGATTGAATGGCGGAGCAGACTCAAGGGCTGAATGGCTTAACTCTGCTCCAATGTCTTATGTCTAACCAGAAGAGAGATGGCTGAAGGGTTGCCTTGAGTGATGGTTAGGGAATATGAAAGGCCTTGATAGGACTGACATAGAGAAGATGAAGGAGACTGGATCTATGGGTTCTAAACATAAGATTAGGGAATCCATTGGGAATTCAGGGTAAGTCATAAAGCAGGCCATTTGACCCATTGACTCCATCTACACCACGCTGCCTATGATGAGCGTTTGTCGTCATTGAGCCTGTACTCGCTGGAGTTTAGAAGATTGAGGGGGGACCTCTTTGAAACGTACAGAATAGTGAAAGGCTTGGATAGAGTGGATGTGGAGAGGATGTTTCCACTAGTGGGAGAGTCTAGGACCAGAGGATCACAGCCTCAGAATTAAAGGACGTTATTTTAGGAAGGAGATGAGGAGGAATTCCTTTAGTCAGAGGGTGGTGAATCTGTGGAATTCTTGGCTACAGATGGCTGTGGAGGCCACATCAGTGGATATTTTTAAGGCAGAGATAGATAGATTCTTGATTAGTGCGGGTGTCAGGGGTTATGGGGCTAGGAAGGAGAGATAGATCAGCCATGCTTGAATGGCGGAGTACACTTGATGGGCCCATCATTTATGACCTTATGACCCGCTGAGTTACTCCAGCATTTTGCGTCTATCTTCGGTGTAAACCAGCATCTGCAGTGTTGAGTTCCTCCATCACTTTGTGTTTTGCTCCGCACTCCAGCGTCTGCTGTTTTCTTGTTTGACAACAGCAGACGGCTGGCAGCATCATCAAGGACCCACACCATCCTGGCCACATACTCATCTCCCCGCTACCTTCAGGTAGAAGGTACAGGAGCCTGAAGACTGCAACGTCCAGGTTCAGGAATATCTACTTCCCCACAGCCATCAGGCTATTAATCTTGGCTCGGACAAAACTCTGAACATTAATAGCCCATTATCTGTTATTTGCACTTTATCAGTTTATTTATTCATGTGTGTATATATTTATAGAAGGGTATATGGACACACTGATCTGTTTTGTAGTCAATGCCTACTATGTTTTGTAGTCAATGCCTACATTAAAGCCCGGCGTGGCTTTAATGGCCACGGGACTTGCTAGCGCTACCGGAGGCTCCAACATCAAGACCCGGAGCGTGGCCTTGCATCGCCCGGCGCGGCTTAAATGGCCGCGGGACTTATTTTTCATCGCCCGCCGGGGGCTCTGACTCTGACATCGGGAGGAGAATGGGGAGTGCAGGGGAGAGATAAGACTTTGCCTTCCATCACAGCGAGGAGGAGATTCGCTGTGATGGATGTTTGTGTAAATTGTGTTGTGTCTTGGTTCTTTTTACTTGTTTGTATGACTGCAGAAACCAAATTTTGTTTGAACCTCATTTGAGGTTCAAATGACAATAAATGGTATTGTATTGTATTGTATTGTATTGTTCTGTTGTGCTGAAGCAAAGCAAGAATTTCGTTGTCCTATCAGGGACACATGACAATAAACTCTCTTGAATCTCTTGAATCTTGAACATCTTGGAGGATCTGCTCCGCAACCTCGACAGAGCTGCCTCATCGATCCTGCGGTGTGGGTTCCAGAACCGCGCGCACTACTCCAGCCGAGGTCTGACCAGTGTTTTATAAACCTGTACAAGATCGGTCGCTGTGAAATATCTGGCCGCAAGGAACTAGAGCCAGATGCCATCACGAACGGTGACCTCTGCGCAGATGAAAACATTCACATTCAGGAATGTGAGTTGATTCGACCAAATCATAAAACAATTGGGAAGGAATTCACATTGCTTCTCCCTGCTAATCATTCGAAAGATAAGGAACACTAACGAGATGGGCTAGGCCTCATTCTTTGCTCATGTTTACAGGTGCTAACCTGCTGGAAGGGGGAGTATTATGTTCTCACTCCCCCGATGTTGCAACAGTCCTCAAATTGAGATAATCAAAGAGACCTTTGCATTTCTCTCAGCCCCCCCCCCCCACTCCCCCCCCACACACACAATCTGCTCCATGGCCAATAAAATCATTTTAGTTTAGTTTAAGAAGGAACTGCAGATGCTGGAAAAATCGAAGGTAGATAAAAATGCTGGAGAATCTCAGCGGGTGAGGCAGCATCTATGGAGCGAAGGAATAGGTGACGTTTCGTTTCGGGTCTGAAGTAGGGTCTGGAACCCACACCGCAGTTTCTCCAGCATTTTTATCTACCTTTAGTTTAGTTTTGAGAAACAGGCCCTTTGATCCAGCACGTCCGCGCCGACCAGCGGTCCCGGCACACTCGCACTATCCTTACCCGAGCCTTTTGCCTGCTCTTTTTCCAGGGTTACGTCCGCGCCCGGGTGGTTTTAGAGAGGGACCACACGCTGTCCACGGGCGCCCTGGGGGATTTCCGGGACCACTGGGCACCGCGGGGGGTAGAATGCATCCTGAATAAGGAAGGCGAAATAGTTGTTTAAGAAAAAAATGTTTTACTTGCACTGTGGTGGTGGGTTTGTTCTGAATAATTTAGAATTGTACATATTATTGTAAATAGTTGAATTAATTATTTTTGGTTTATTAAAAACAAACACACACACACACACACACACCGCAAAAAAACACTAGGGACAATTTACAATTATTATCGAAGACAATTCATCTACAAAGCTATACGTCTTTGGACTGTGGGAGGAAACTGGAGGTCCCGGAGCAAACCCACGCAGGTCATGGGGAGAACGTACAAACTCCATTCAGACAGCACCCGTGCTCAGGATCAAACCCGGGTCTCTGGCAGTGTAAAGGGCCTGTCCCACTTGGGCGTCATTTACGCGACATCATTTACGCGTCACGACGCACGACGCGCGCTTCTTGACACGCACGTGATGCGCCCATTATGCGTGCACGGTGTGTGGTGACATAGGCAGTGACACGCGGTCGCGCGCGGCCCCCCAGGATTTTTGTTTTCACAAAATCTTCGCGTGCCACCTGCGTGACGCGCAAATGACCAAGTGGAACAGGCCCTTAAGACAGCAACTCTACCGCTGCGCAGCCGTGCTGCCCACTGTTAAGGCTCCGTTGTTGCAATGCATGAAGAGCCTACCAATGCACAGCAAGTTCCCAAATGATCCCAAAAAGTGGTGACCACTGCCCAGTCCATCACAGCAACTGACTTCCCCACCATCGAAGGGATCTACAGGAGTCGCTGCCTCAAAAAGGCAGCCAGCATCATCAGAGACCCAAACCACCCTGGCCACGCTCTCATTTCACCCCTGCCATCGGGAAGAAGGTACAGGAGCCTGAAAACTGTAACGTCCAGGTTCAGGAACAGCTTCTTCCCTACAGCCATCAGGCTATTAAACACTACAACCTCCAAATAGTCTCAGATAGTCTCTATATATAATAGACTTGGAGACATTATTTTCAACATTGCATTACTATTGTCTATTTATTTGTCTGAGTGTTTGTATATATACTGAGCTTTTTGTTGTTGTTTATGATGGGTTTTACAGAGTATTATGTTTACATATCTGCTGTGCTGCTGGAAGTAAGAATTTAATTGTTCTGTTTCAAGACATATGTCAATAAAACACTCTTGAGTCTTGCAATATGCAGCATAGCAGTGTCCAAATTATGTTTTAGTTGAACACTCAGGCGGCACGGTGGCGCAGCGGTAGTCTTCCAGCGCCGGAGACCCGAGTTCGATCCTGACAATAGGTGCAGTCTGTACGTAGTTTGTACGTTCTTCCTGTGACCTTGTGGGTTTTCTCCGGGAACTCCGGTTTCCTCCCACATTCCAAAGACGTGCGGGTTTTGGAGGTTAATTGGCTTCGGTAAAAAATGGTAAATTGTCCCGAGTGTATAGGGTAGTGCTAGCGTGCGGGGTGATCGCTGGTCAGCGCGGACTCGGTGAACCAAAGGGCCTGTTTCCACGCTGTATCTTTAAAGTCTAAAGATAAGTAACGATCTGGGAAACCATGGAGAAAGCTACTGGTCAAATCCCTCAACTGAGCATCTTCACGTTGGCATCCATGACAGGACCACACAAGTCCTCAGAGTGTCACCCTGGATATAATGGCCGACCCCATCTTGATTCTAAATGACCCACTCGTTATCCTGAGGCTGTGATTCCGAGTGTCATCGCTCCAGGCATTGAGAATATCCTTCATGCATCGCGCCAGTGTAAGTTTTTAATTTTCCAACAGATTCTCTCTGTAACCCAGGCCCTAACCAGTCCACATTTACCTTCCGAATCCGCCTGTTGCAACTCTTTGATCCCACCACCGTCTAACCCTCTCCCTGAACCCATCACCATTTAACTCTCCTGAACGCACTATCCAGGGTCGGCGCGGTAACGCAGCGGTAGAGCTGCTGCCTCAAAGCTCCAGAGACCCGGGTTCGATCCTGACTTCGGGCGCTGTCCGTACGGAGTACGCACGTTCTCCCTGTCACCTCGTGGCTTTTTCTCCGGGTGCTCCGGTTTCCTCCCACACTCCAAAGAGGAGTCACTGCGCCAGGCGGAAGAGAGCTCTGCCCGAGCCGGCTGTCTGCCCCTTTTCCGGGGTTACGTCCGTGCCCAGGTGGCACTAGAGAGGGACTGTCCACGGGCGCCCGGGGGGGGTGGAATGTGTGATGTTTGGTGGACTGTGTGGGGTGGGAGGACCCGTTGCTCCTCCCGTGCTGCAGGTGGCGCTGCACAGGACAAAGGGAGATGTCTTGTATATAGTTGATCCTGTAGGTGGACAGTATGCGGGCAGTCTTGCTGCCAGCATTGAGTGAAACATTAAAGACTTCTGTAGTAAACTAAAGACTCTCAAGTGTTTGTGCAGACCTAGAAGATGAACATGAAAGAATGCATCCTTGACACAGATTGTAATATAGTTGTTTAATGCTCAGGATATTTGATATTTAAGAATATTAGTTTTACTTTGTATTATGGTGGTGGGTTTGTTGGTATTGTTTTGTCTTGTACATATTATTCTTGTGAAAATAAAAATTAAATTAAAAAAACACAAAGCAAAACGAAACTCCAAAGATGTGCAGGTTTGTAGGTTAATTGGCTTTGGTAAAATTGTAAATTGTCCCTCGTGTGTAGGCTAGTGCTAGTGTACGGGGTGATCGCTGGTTGGTGCGGAAGGTGGGCCCGGAGGCCTGTTTCCGCGCTGTATCTCTAAAGTCTAGAGTCTAAACTCTCCGTCTGAAGCCAGCAGCTTCTGTGCAGGTTGCGTTTCCCGCTCACATGGTAACCATCATTGCTGCCGCTTCCCTCGGTCGAATAGCTGGGCCAGCTCACAGCGCTAGAGACCTCGGTTCGATCCTGACTGCGGGTGCTGTCTGTACGGAGTTTCTCCGTTCTCCCCGTGACCTGCGTGGATTTTCCCCGGCCGCTCCGGTTTCCTCCCACACTCCAAAGACGTGCAGGTATGTATGTTAAATGACTTTGGTAAAATTGTAAATTGTAAAAGGTTTGGACACGCCAGAGGCAGGAAACATGTTCCCGATGTTGGGGGAGTCCAGAACCAGGGGCCACAGTTTACGAATAAGGGGTAAGCCATTTAGAACGGAGACGAAGAAACACTTTTTCTTACAGAGAGTGGTGAGCCTGTGGAATTCTCTGCCTCAGAGGGCGGTGGAGGCAGGTTCTCTGGATGTTTTCAAGAGAGAGCTAGATAGGGCTCTTAAAAATAGCGGAGTCAGGGGATATGGGGAGAAGGCAGGAACGGGGATGATCGGCCATGATCACATTGAATGGCGGTGCTGGCTCGAAGGGCCGAATGGCCTACTCCTGCACCTATTGTCCCTAGAGTGTAGGACAGTGCCAGTTTATGGGGATCGCTGGTCGGCACAGACTCGGTTGGGTCGAAGGGCCTGTATCTCTAAAGTCTCCTTCTGAACACAACACCTTGGCCACTGGTGGCACCTCATGCCCTGATAACCATCAGAGCTGCCACTTCACTTGGTCGAATAGCTGCTCAAACTTGCCATGAGCACCCAGGTAAAGACCTGGATGAGTACCAGCTCCTGTGGCAGCTCTGACTGGAGTCCAAAGCTCGAGGGGCAGGAGTGAAGTTTGGGAGGGAAAGATCTCAGACTAGATATTGCTGTATACCCTTTCTTTAGCAGTCGATCAGCCATGTGGATCAAGTCAAGTTTAACGTACGTGTACAAGTGCGGTGAGGACCAGGTACATTCCGACCTGTCCTTTCCTCCACAGATGCTGCCTGACCCACCAAGTTACTCTTGTATTTTGTGTCTATCTTCGGTATAAACCAGCAGCTACAGTTGATAGATTCGAGCAGCAGATGTTCAGGCCGGCCACGTTGGCGCAGCGGTAGAGTTTCTGCCTTACAGCGCTTGCAGCGCCGGAGACCCGGGTTCAATCCCGACTACGGGAGCTTGAGGAGGTTGTACGTTCTCCCCGTGGGTTTTCGACCTTCCGTTTTCTCCCACACTCCAAGGACGTACAGGTTTGTAGGTTAATTGGCTTGGTGTATGTGTAAATTGTCATTTACACTGCTCTTTTTTTTTCTTTTTTTCTTTCTCTTTTCTTTCTTTACTTCATCTATCTTTTTAGTTCTATCTAGTTTAAAAAAAACAAAAAAAAGGCAAAAGGTATTGGAGACAATGTAATAATAATTGACAATATTATCAATTTAAAAATGTAAGACTGGTAATGATGATAATATGTTGTGTACTTATCTCCAATAAAAAATATTAAAATTTTTTTTTTTTTTTTAAAAAGGATAGTGTAAGTGTGCGGGGATCGCTGATCAGCACAGACTCGGTGGGCCAAAGGGCCTGTTTACGTGCTGTATCTCTAAACTAAACTGAATTAGGCCATTCAGTCCATCAAGTCCACTCCGCCATTCAATCATGGCTGATCTATCTTTCCCTCTCAACCCCATTCTCCTGCCTTCTCCCTATAACCCCTGACACCCATACTAATCAAGAATCTCTCAATCTCAGGCTTAAAAATCCATTGACGGCCTCCACAGCCGTCTGTGGCAATGAATTCCACAGATTCACCACCCTTTGACTAAGGAAATTCCTCCTCATCTTTCTAAAGACATATCTTTTTATTCTGAGGCTGTGGCCTCTGGTCCTAGACTCTCCCACTGGTGGAAACATCGTCTCCATATCCACTCTATCCAGGCCTTTCACTGTTCGGTAAGTTCCTTCCAACACAGGTAGAATGAAAATCTTGCTTGCAGTGAGACACAGTGTGAGAGTATGTGTGAGTGTGCATGTGTGAGGTGGTGAGTGTATGTGTGTTAGTGTGTTCATTTGGATGGTAGACACAAAAGGCTGGAGTAACTCAGCGGGACAGGCAGCATCTCTGGAGAGAAGGAATGGGTGACGTTTCGGGTCGACACCCTTCAGACTGTTAATTTGGATGTGTGCGTCTGCGTGTGTGTGACTTTGTTTCTGAGATTAATCTGGGGACATGCACAGTTGAGGACTGGAGACTCATGCCATCTGGGAAGTGGCAGTAGATTGGCACAGTTACCAATAGAAGATGAATCTCCTGTTGAGAGATGAGGGGAAAAAACCTTCAGTGTGGATGGAACATGTCCTTCATCGTCCCCTTCAGCACCACGTTAGTTGGTAAATCTCTGCCACTCTGATCGTGGCCTCTACTGGCCCTTGGTGGTGAGCTCCTGCCTTACAGCCAGAACAGAAAGTACATCTGTAATTACTGCAGAGCAGATTCCGATTCCTTCTATCCAGAGATGCTGCCTGTCCTGCTGAGTTACTCCAGCATTTAGCATCTATCTTCTAGCACAATGGCTCAATGGTAGTTTATTTGTCACGTACTGTGAAATTCATTTTTAGATACAGTTCAGTACAAGCAGGGCCGGCCTTAAGCCAATTGGACCAATTGCTCCCAATTGGGCCCCGCACCTAAGGGGCCCCGCGGGTGGAGGGGGGAGAGGGGGGGTGGAGAGAGAGTAGAGGGGTGGAGGGGGAAGAAAGGGATAGACGGGGAGGTGGGTGTGAGGGGGAATGGAGAAGGGGGAGAGGTGGGTCATTCCCTCACGGTCCCGGGGCAGCACTCCCGCCCCTCCAGTCGCTGTGCTTCATGCACACAGTCCCGGCTCCACCCCTCTCTCTCCTTGGGAGGACGCGGTGAACAATACAGGGAGGGCCGGGCCGGGCCGGGCTGGGGGTTGGAGCAACGTTTACAAACCTCGGCCTCAGCTCACACCCGTCCGCCCGGACCCCGGCATCCGCTCCTGCCGCCGGCCCTCTCCCTCCCTTCTCTCCTTCCCCCCCTCCTTCCTCTCTCTCTTTTCCCTTCTCTCCTTCCCTCCCTCCCTCCCCTTCTTCCCTCCCTCCTTCCTTTCTCTCTTTTCCCTTCTCTCCTTCCCTCCCTCCCTCCCCTTCTTCCCTCCCTCCTTCCTCTCTCTCTTTTCCCTTCTCTCCTTCCCTCCCTCCCTTCTCTCCTTCCTCCCTCCCTCCCTCCCTTCTCTCCCACAGACACACACATAACGCACAGACAACTAATACACACACACAACTAAGTTAGGATGGGGTAGAAGCCCAAAGGGTAGGATGGGGCTGAAGCCCAAAATTTAATGCCTGGACTGGTTTTTCACCGATGGTTATTGGTTTTCCAGGATCTATTTAATTAAATTACTTTTTTTTCATTTCACAGTCACTAAAACAAGTGGTATTGTAACTATGTACTTTTCACAGGTGATCTACACATTTTGTTTGTTTCTTGTAGGCTTACATGTATGCAATTATATATTAAAATGTAACTTAGATCTGTTTGGTCCATTAAGTCACACATTTTAATTACTTTCCATTCTACCATAGAGATATAAAGTCTATAATAGACTTTAATTATATTTCTATGAATCTACAGACCTTGGTTGGGAACCTGGGGCTCACCAAAATTGTTCCCAATTGGGCCCCGTAACTCCTAAGGCCGGCTCTGAGTACAAGTATCACTGTATACAAGCACCTAGATAAGCATTAAAGAAGGAACTGCAGATGCTGGAAAATCGAAGGTACACAAAAATGCTGGTCGCAGGTAAATCTGGTCGCAGGTAAATCTATATTTAAGATACTATTATATAAATATGATATTAATTTTTGAGTATCAGCTTTAATATTCATTACTTCTTCTAGTAAATCAGGAGTTATTTTTTGATATCCCTGTATGTATTTCAAGAAATTGCAAATCTGAAAATATTTAAAATAATGAGTGTTTTTCAATTTAAATTTTAATTGTAATTGTTGAAATGATAATAAATCTCCCATTTCATACATATCCCCGATCCTTTTAATTCCTAAACTTTCCCATTGATTATATATTTTATCCATCATAGATGGTTTAAATAAAGGATTATTCGCTATCGGTGTTAACAATGATAGGTTTATTAGTTTTAAGGATAATTTTATTTGTTTCCATATTCTTATTGTATCTTGTATAATTGGGTTTTTCTTATATATTGTATTAGTCATTTTTTTCGGGGAGAAGAGGATTGTTCCTATATTACAAGGATAACAATCCTCTTTCTCCATTTTTATCCATTCTGTCTGTTGGGTTGAACTATCCAACCAGTAAATTATATTCTTAATATGTATTGCCCAATAGTAATACAAAAAATTAGGGAGTGAAATTCCCCAACATATTTTGGTTTACATAAATGTTCTTTTTTAATTCTATGTGATTTATAGTCCCAAACAAAATTAGTAATGTTAGCATTCAATTTAGAAAAAAAATATTTTGGTACATATACTGGGATAGATTGAAATAGGTATAATAACTGTGGTAGAAAGCTCATTTTAATAGCATTTATTCTGCCTATTAATGATAAAGGAAGTGTTTTCCAAAATTTAATCGTTATATTAAGTTTATTTATTAAGGGTATAAAATTGGCGTTGAATAAAGCTTTATGTTTTCTAGTAATCTGAATACCCAGATATTTAAATTTTTCTGTTGCTATTTTAAAGGGGAATTTCAACAAGTGTGTAGATTCTTGAAGTTTTTACGTCATAATTTCACTTTTGTTCCAATTTATTCTATATCCAGAAAAGGACCCGAATTCCTCTATTAAATTTAATAAATTTGGTATGCTCGTTTGTGAATTTGTTATATATAACAGAATATCATCTGCATACAATGACATTTTATTATTTGAGTCCCTAGTATTATAACCCTGAATATTCAGATGGCTTCTTATACTTTCAGCCAGAGGTTCTATCATAAGGGCAAATAGCAGGGGTGATAAAGCACATCCCTGCCTATTACCCCTTGATAATTGAAATTTTTGAGACAACATGCTGTTAGTTAATATTCTTGCCATCGGTTTATCATATAATAATTTCACCCATGCAATAAAGTTCTCTCCCATATTAAATTTTTGTAATACTTTGTATAAATACTGCCATTCTACCTGATCAAATGCTTTCTCTGCGTCCAAAGAAATAATTGATAAGTCTTCTTCCTCCACTTTATGTGAGTACATTATATTAAACAGGCGTCTCAAATTATTAAATGAATATCTTTTGGGTATAAACCCCGTTTGATCAGGGTTTATCAATTTACTAATATATTTGCTTAGTCTTCTGGCTAAAGTCTTTGCTAGGATTTTCTGATCTGTATTTAATAGTGATATAGCTCTATATGAGCCCGGTTCCTCTAGGTCTTTATCTTTCTTTGGAATAAGCGTAATAGTTGATTCTGCTAATGTTTCAGGTAATTTATTTTCTTTAAAAACGTAAGTATATAAATTAAATATGATAGGGGGTCGTTATCTCATGACATTTTTTACTAAAACCATCTGGTCTTACCATTTTTCAACGATTTTATTGTTTCACCTATTTCTTCGATTGTAATTTGCGCTCCTAGTTCTTCTTGTTCCAAAAGGTCAAGTTTTGGTAGATTACAGTTATCTAAAATTTTTTAAATTTTACTATCTTCTGTTTTGGTTTTTGATGTGTATAAATTTTGATAAAATTGAACAAATCTTTTATTAATATCTTTAGGTAGTGTTAGTAATTCACCATTATCGGATTTAATTTTATTTATAGTATTTTCCTTTTCCTGTTTTTTCAGTTGACGCGCCAACAGCTTATGTGGTTTGTCACCAAACTCAAAATGTTCCTGTTTTGTAATTTGGAATAATCTTATTACTCCATATAACCATAACAGCACGGAAACAGGCCATCTCGGTACTTCAAGTCCGTGCCGAACATTTAAATTTTATTTATTTATTTATTTTTTTTTTTTTTTTTTTTTTTTTTTTAATTTAAATTAAAAATAAAATACTTCCCCCTAGTCCCATCTACCTGCACTCAGACCATAACCCTCCATTCCTTTCCCGTCCATATACCCATCCAATCTATTTTTAAAGGATAACATCGAACCTGCCTCCACCACTTCCACTGGAAGCTCATTCCACACAGCTACCACTCTCTGAGTAAAGAAGTTCCCCCTAATGTTCCCCCTAAACTTCTGTCCCTTAATTCTCAAGTCATGTCCCCTTGTTTGAATCTTCCCTACTCTCAATGGGAAAAGCTTATCCACGTCCACTCTGTCTAACCCGCTCATAATTTTAAAGACCTCTATCAAGTCCCCTCTTAACCTTCTGCGCTCCAAAGAATAAAGACCTAACTTGTTCAACCTTTCTCTGTAACTTAGTTGCTGAAACCCAGGCAACATTCTAGTAAATCTCCTCTGTACTCTCTCTAATTTGTTGACATCCTTCCTATAATTAGGCGACCAAAATTGTACTCCATACTCCAGAATTGGCCTCACCAATGCCTTGTACAATTTTAACATTACATCCCAACTTCTATATTCAATGCTCTGATTTATAAAGGCCAGCACACCAAAAGCTTTCTTTACCACCCTATCTACATGAGATTCCACCTTCAGGGAACTATGCACAGTTATTCCTAGATCCCTCTGTTCAACTGCATTCCTCAATTCGCTACCATTTACCGTGTACGTCCTATTTTGATTTGTCCTGCCGAGATGTAGCACCTCACATTTGTCAGCATTAAACTCCATCTGCCATCTTTCAGCCCACTCTTCCAAATGGCCTAAATCTCTCTGTAGACTTTGAAAATCTACTTCATTATCCACAACACCACCTATCTTAGTATCATCTGCATACTTACTAATCCAATTTTCCA
>CM075996.1:7450602-7454641 GCA_038087875.1 Malacoraja senta | reverse complement strand
TGGGCATGGGCAATAAGAGGCAGCCATGCCACTGAAACCCATACCCTGTAAAATGAACTTAAACAATGCCTCCATCGTGTCTCGGTGCATGGAGAGGAAAGGTTATACTCCGGTTATTGTTTGTGGTTTAGAGGGGCAGTACGGAAACGGGCCCTTCGGCCCACCGAGTCCATACTGACCATCGATCTCCCGTTCATACTTGTTCTCTATGTTACCCCATGTTCTCATCCACTCCCTACGCACTAGGGGCAGTTTACAGAGGGCCAACTATAAACTACAAACCTGCGCATGTCTTTGGGAAGTGGCAGGAAACCGGAGCACCCGGAGGAAACCCACGCGGTCACAGGGAGAACGTGCAAACTCCGCACCCGTAGTCAGGGTCGAACCCGGGTCTCTGGCGCTGTAAGGCAGCAACTCTACCGCTGGGCCACATCACAGCCAGATTCTTGCCAGATCTTGTGCAGAAAGCAACCACATATACCGAAGATAGGCACAAAGTGCTGGAGTAACTCAGCGGGTCAGGCAGCATCTCTGGAGAAAAATGATGGGTGACATTTCTGGTCGGGAACCTTCTTTCAGTCTGAAGAAGGGTCCCGACCCGAAACGTCACCCATCCTTTTACTCCAGAGATGCTGCCTGACCCGTGGAGTTACTCCAGCACTTGTGTAGGAAAGAACTGCAGATGCCAGTTTAAATCGAAGATCGACACAAAATGCTGGAGTAACTCAGCGGGTCAGGCAGCATCTCTGGAGAGAAGGAATGGGTGACGTTTCGGGTCGAGACGCTTCTTCAGACTGCAGAGACAAAGTACTCCAGCACTTTGGGTCTATCTTCCTGGCAAATCTTTACAGGCGGCACAGTGGCGGCTTCGATCTGGCTGGGATCGATCCTGGCTGCGGGTGCTGTCTGTACGGAGTTTGTACGTTCTCCCCGTGACCTGCGTGGGTTTCCTCCCACACTCCAAAGACGTACAGGTTTGTAGGTTACTTGGCTTGGTATCATTGTAAATTGTCCTTAGTGTGTGTAGGATCGTGTCAATGTGCGGGGATCCCTGGTCGGTGCTGACACCGTGGGCCGAAGGGCCTGTTTCCGCGCTGTATCCCAAAGTTAAACTAAACGAAACCTCCCCAGATTCTAGCACCCATCTACACATACGATATGATCAAACTTAATTCATTCCTGGAGGGAAATTGGTCTGCCCGATAGTCACAATACACAAAAACTTGATATTAAAAGTGAAAACAAAAAGAAAAAGACAAGCGACAGTTGTCTGGCTGCCGTGTGCAGAGCGGCTTCACCGGAACAAATGAACAAACAAAGATTATTTCGGCCCGAAACGTTGCCTATTTCCTTCGCTCCACAGATGCTGCTGCACCCGCTGAGTTTCTCCAGCATTTTTGTGTACCTTCGATTTTCCAGCATCTGCAGTTCCTTCTTTAAAACAGATTTATCCCCTGGGCAGATGATTCTAAACTAGAGTAACCCCCCCCCCCTCCTCTCACCAGGCCCCCCTTTGTTCTCCCACCGTCCCTCACGCCGGGTCCCCCCATGCCGGGTCCCTATTGTCTTCCCCTTCCCCCCTCATGCTCATCGACCGCTGATTCCGGGTCGACCCCACTGCCACCGAGGACCCAGTTGCCGCCGCCGCCGCCGAGGCTCCCTCTGCCGCCATCGCTGAGGCTCCTATGGCCCAGGCAGGCCTCGCCGCCCGACTTTCCCGCAGTCCCCGGGAGGCCTGTGGGGCGAGCTTCCAACCTGCACGACCTGTATGGAACCGGAGCACCCGGAGGAAACCACAGGGAGAGCGTGCAAACACCACACAGACAGCACCCATAGTCAGGATCGAACCCGGCTCTCTGGGGCAGCGGGGCAGCGGGGCAGCAGCTCCACCTGCTGCTCTGTGAATCTGTGGAATTCTCTGCCACAGAGGGCAGTGGAGGCCAATTAACCAGATGTTTTCAATAGAGAGTTAGATTTAGCTCTTGGGGCTAAAGGAATCCAGGGATATGGGGAGAAAGCAGGAACGGGGTATTGATTGGGGATGATCAGCCTACTCGTGCAACCTATTTTCTATGTTTCCTCTCCACAAATTAAAGAGAATTACATTTTCAACCGTCTCCTCTTGCTTTAATTCATTGCCTTTCTGTGCTAGCCTCTAGCCTATGTCGAACTACTACACTTATTGATAAGAAAACAAGCGTGAATTCATTTGTTTAAAAAAAAAACACAAACTGTCAAACCAGACACAAAATGCAGCTCAGCTTTAAAGGGAGTCCGCACTAATTTTCAACGGTGGATATTGGAGCGTTAAGTAATGGAGTGTAACACAGTAGGAGTGTGTGTGTGAATGAATATCTGTATGTGTGTGTGTGTGTCTGTGTGTGCAAATGTCTGAGTGTGTGCGTATTTGTATGCCTGTGTGTGTCTGTATGTGCGTGTCTGTGCATCTTAGTGTGTGTGTGTGTGTGTATGTATTTGTGTGTTCTGTATGTGTATAGGTACCAATGTGTGTGTGTGTGTGTTTTGTTCTGTGTATGTGTGTGTCGGTCTGTGTGTGTGTCTGTGAGTGAGTGTGTGTAAGTGTGTGTGAATGTGTGTCTGTATGTGTGAGTTTGTGTGTGTGTGTGCGTGTATATCTGTGTGCGCGTGTTAGTGAATGGGTGCCGTGAGTGTGTATGTGTGTATATATTTTGTTGTGTCTCTGTCTCTCTGTGTGTGAATGTGTGTGTGCGTGTGTGTGTGAATGTGTGTGTGTGTGTTTATCTATGTATGTGTGAATGACTGCTTGTAATGCGTGTGTGTGTTTGAATGTCTGTGTGGTGTATGTGTGTGTGTGAATGTGTGTGTGTGTGTGTGTTTAGCTATGTATGTGTGAATGACTGCTTGTAATGCGTGTGTGTGTTTGAATGTCTGTGTGGTGTATGTGTGTGTGTGAATGTGTGTGTGAATGCGCGTGTGTGAATGTGCGTGTGAATTTGTGTGTGTGTGTAAATATGTGTGTGTGTAAATATGTGTGTGTGAATGTGTGTGTGTGTAAATATGTGTGTGTGGATGTGTGTGTGTGTAACTATGTGTGTGTGAATGTGTGTGTGTGTGAATGTGTATGTGAATGTGTGTGTGTGTGTGTGAATGTGCGTGTGAATTTGTGTATGTATGTGTGTGTGTGTAAATGTGTGTGTGTGAATGTGTATGTGAATGTATGTGTGTGAATGTGGGTGTGAATTTGTGTATCTGTAAATATGTGTGTGAGAATGTGTGTGAATGTGTGTGTGTGCAAATGCGCATGTGAATTTGTGTATGTGTAAATATGTGTGTGTGTGTGTGTGTAAATATGTGTGTTAATGTGTATGTGAATGTATGTGTGTGTGTGAATGTGCGTGTGAATTTGTGTATGTCTGTGGGTGTATGTGTGTGTGAACTTGTGTGTGTGTAAATATGTGTGTGTGTGTAAATATGTGTGTGAGAATGTGTGTGAATGTGTGTGTTTGTGTGTGAATATGTGTGTGAGTGTGTGTGTAAATGTGTGTGAGTGTGTGTGTAAATGTGTGTGAGTGTGTGTGTGAATGTGTGTGTTTGTGTGTGAATATGTGTGTGAGTGTGTGTGTAAATGTGTGTGAGTGTGTGTGTGAATATGTGTGTGAATGTGTATGTGTGTGTGAATGTGTGTGTGAGTGTGTGTGTGTGTGTGAATGTGTGTGTGAGTGTGTATGTGTGTGTGAATGTGTGTGTGAGTGTGTGAATATGTGTGTGAGTGTGTATGTGTGTGTGAATGTGTGTGTGTGTGTGTGTGTGTGAATATGTGTGTGAGTGTGTATGTGTGTGTGTGTGAGTGTGTATGTGTGTGTGAGTGTGTGTGTGTGTGAATATGTGTGTGAGTGTGTATGTGTGTGTGTGTGAGTGTGTATGTGTGTGTGTGTGAGTGTGTATGTGTGTGTGTGTGTGTGTATGTGTGAGTGTGTGTGTGTGTGAATATGTGTGTGAGTGTGTATGTGTGTGTGTATATGTGTGTGTGTGTGAGTGTGTGTGTGTGTGTGTGAAT
>CM075996.1:7418102-7445602 GCA_038087875.1 Malacoraja senta | reverse complement strand
CTTTTGACTTTCTCTGTTTCATTCCGCTATCAACTCACCAGTTTGAAAGGCAGGAAGAGGTAAATATATCGCTTGGCTTCTATCACTGCTCGAGAGTACTGTAGACAATCTGCAAAGCATAGATCTCTGCTTCAGCAAAGTGACTAGTTCCCACCCAGTCACCCGGATCACACATTGTTGCTTGCTTAATATACTTTGCGTTCTAGCTTTCTCTCGGCCTGTGTGCATAACATCACTGGTACTGCCTCTGATTTGGGAGATGTTTAATTCCCTGACCAGCGATAATCCCGCAGCCAGAGAAAACCCTCGCTCGCGGTCACAGGGAGATCACACAAACTCTGTGGTCTGGATTGAACCCGGGTCTCTGGCGCTGTAAGGCAGCAGCTCTACCGCTGCGTCACTGTGCTGATGAACCTTTACTGGACGTTATCTTACACTAAACGTTGCACCTTCTTTCCTGTCTGTACACTGTGGACGGCTTGATTGTAGTCATGTGTAGTCTTTTCGCTGACGGGATAGCACAAAACCAAAAAGCTTTTCACTGTACCTTACGGGCCTGTCCCACTTACGTGTTCTTGGCACGCAAATTGAGGCGCACGGGCATCGTGTGGCCGGTCCCACTGAGAAGCGCGGAGGGGCATGTAGTTGTGCCCGACATCGCGCGGGGCTCCGAAGTTTTTGTAGCGAACGAAATCTTCGTGCGCCAACGGCCTGTCGCGGAACTGACGGCCAAAGTGGGACAGGCGCAAGACCCTGGCACGACGCAATGTCTCACCTCCAACAGCAGCAGAAGCAGGCAAACGATCGGCGAACTCGGCCTGGGGCTCATGGCCGTTGCGGATCCGGATCCGCCCCCACTCCTACTCCCAGAGCGGGGCCAAGAAAATTGAAGATAGACGCAAAATGCTGGAGTAACTCAGCGGGACCGGCAGCATCTCTGGAGAGAAGGAATGGGTGACGTTTCGGGTCAAGACCCTTTCATTTTTTAAATTTTTTTTTAATTACAGTAATACACAACAATTATAACTTAATACATTAAGTACGGTAAATTACAGTAATACACAACACTTATAACTTAATACATTTTTTATACCGCTTCATTTTTTTTGAGCTTTAAGAGAAAGATAGAAGTAAGAAAAGTAAAGAAAGTGCGCAAGAGTCGTGAAGTGCAAGAGAGTGTTGTGAAAAGAAAGCCCCTTAGAAAAGAAGTTAGAGAAGGAAGTAAAGTAAGAAAGTAGATCCTAGAAAAGAAAGAAAAAGAAAGTAGGAACAATCGCAGAAAGGGAACCACCAGCCAAGTCTGTTTTTATTGTTTTACCTCCCATTACCAGGTCCTGATACCATTTCTTTATTTATTTATTTTTTAAATTACTATTGCACCTCATGCTTGTAATAGGTCCAGAAACGTAGACCACGTCTTTTGGAATTGGTCTGCTTTCCCTGCTAAGAGGAATCTCATCTCTTCCAGATGTAATGTTTCCAACATATTTGATGTCCACATTTTTATTGTTGGTGTGGGCGCATTTTTCCAGAATTTAAATATAAGCCTTTTTCCCATTATTAGCCCGTAATTGAATAAATTCTTCTGATACACGTTTAATTCAGGGATACCATCCGATATTCCAAAAATGATCCATTCTGGTTTTGGTACCAGTTTTATTTTAATTAATTTTGAAAAAATATCAAATATTTCATACCAGAATTTTTGGATTTTTGTACAAAAAACAAAAGAATGCGCTATGGTCCTTTCAGACTGAAGAAGAGTCTCGACCCGAAACGTCACCCATTCCTTCTCTCCAGAGATGCTGCCTGTCCTGCTGAGTTACTCCAGCATTTTGTGTCTATCTTCAAATGACGTCAAATGAAATCGCATGCGACCTTCGCGGGACCGTCGCGCCTCAACGCGACCACGAGGTCGCGTAATTAGCGTGCCAAGGACACGTAAGTGGGACAGGGGCTTTAGTCATTCCAAAGACCTGCAGGTGTGTAGGTTAATTGGCTTCTATATATTGCCCCTAGTGAGTCGGATAGAACTAGTGTGTACAGGTGATATTTGGTCGGCACGGACTCGATGGGCTGAAAGGCCTCTTCCCACACTGCATCTCTAAATTAAACCAAACTAACTGAGAAAGAGGTAGACAAAAATGCTGGAGAAACTCAGCGGGTGAGGCAGCATCTATGGAGCGAAGGAATAGGTGTCGTTTCAGGTCGAGACCCTTCTTCAGACTGAGAAAGCCTTGGTTTATTGAATGATTGGAAACGTAGCACCAACAGTGTGGCACTACCTCAGTATTGTACGGGGAGAGAGGATGAGGAATGTGGGAATAAAGACAAATGATTCAACCTCCAACATAGTCTGAACAAACGAGGAACTGCAGATGCTGGAATCTTGAGCAAAGGACAATGTGCTGGAGTAACTCAGCGGGTCTTGCAGCATCTCTGGATTTGAGTTTAGGAGCAAGGAGGTCCTACTGCAGTTGTACAGGGTCCTGGTGAGACCGCACCTGGAGTATTGTGTGCAATTTTGGTCTCCTAATTTGAGGAAGGACATTATTGCTCTCGAGGGTGTGTAGCGTAGGTTCACCAGGTCAATTCCTGGGATGGCGGGACTGACATATGATGAAAGAATGGGTCGACTGGGCTTGTCTTCACTGGAATTTAGAAGGATGAGAGGGGATCTTATAGAAACAGATCTCAAAGGATTGGACAGGCTAGATGCAGGAAAAATATTCCCGATGTTGGGGGAGTCCAGAACCAAAGGGGTCACAGTTTAAGAATAAGGGGTAGGCTATTTAGGACTGAGATGAGGAAAAACTTCTTCACCCAGAGAGTTGTGAATCTGTGACATTCCCTGCCACAGAAGTCAGTGGAGGCCAATTCACTGGATGTTTTCAAGAGAGATTTAGATTTAGCTCTTAGAGCTAAAGGAATCAATGGTTGTGGGGAAAAAGCAGGAACGGGGTACTGATTTTAGATGATCAGCCATGATCATATTGAATGGCGGTGCTGGCTCAAAGGGCCGAATGGTCTACGTTTGCACCTATTTTTCTATGTTTTTTGTGTTTCTGGAAAACATGGATAGACATTTTGAGTGGGGACCCTTTCTTCAGAATAATGGATATCCATGTCATCCAGAGATGCTGCCTAACCCGTTGAGTTACTCCTACACTTTGTGTGTTCTCCAAAAGAGTGCTGCACATCTTCCAGTGAAAAGTTTTTTGCTATCCAGTCAATGAGAAGACTACATGATTACAACCTCAATGTACAGATACAGGGTAAAGGGTATATTATTTAGTGCAAGATAAAGATAGATCAAAGGTCTCCAATGAGGTAGATGGTCGAGGCTGCATTCTAGTTGGTGAGAGGATGGTTCTGTTGCCTGATAACAGCCGGGATGAAACTGTCCCTGAATCTGGAGGCGGGCGTTTTCACACTTCTGTACCTCTTGCCTGATGGGAGGGGGGGAGAAGAGGGTGAGACTGGTCCTAGATTATGCTGCTGGCCTTGCCGAGGCAGCGTGAGGTGTAGATGGAGTCAATTAAACACTTTTTCTCACACTGAAACATGTTCCCGATGTTGGGGGAGTCCAGAACCAGGGACCACAGTTTAAGAATAAGGAGTATGCCATTTTGAACGGAGACGAGGAAACACTTTTTCACACAGAGAGTTGTGAGTCTGTGGAATTCTCTGCCTCAGAGGGCGGTGGAGGCAGGTTCACTGGATACTTTCAAGAGAGAGCTAGATAGGGCTTCTTAAAGATAGCGGAGTCAGGAGTTATGGGGAGAAGGCAGGAACGAGGTACTGATTGGGGATGATCAGTCGTGATCACATTGAATGGCGGCCGGTGCTGGCTCGGGGCCGAATGGCCTACTCCTGCACCTATTGTCTATTGTCTATTGTTTATAGATGGAGTCAATGGAAGGGCGGTTGGTTTGCGCGATGGTCTGGGCTGCGTCCACAACTCTCTGCAATTTCTTGCGGTCTTGAATGGAGCTGTTCCCAAACCATGCTGGGATGCATCTGAAGACGTTGGTGAGGGTTGTTGGGGGACATGCTGAACCTCCTGAGCCTCCTAAGGAAGTTGGTGTGCTTTCGTGATGTGCTTCTGGTTTCCAAGCCTGAGAGGGTGTTTTTTTGTTGTTGTTGCACTGACTCCATTCATGCTCCCTCCCCTCTATTTTCCACCTGTCTTGCCTGCTTCCATTCCATTACTGCGTCTAGTTCCAGATCACAAAATATCGGGACTACCACTCCAGCTCGGATTATGACTCTGATTCCGATGAGTCCCAGGAGCAGGAGGTGAAGCTGAGAGAGGTAAGAGACAGCCTCCGCCAATGCCAGACTCCCAGAGCAGGAGAAAAACAAAGTGCTTTTGCTTTGGGAAAACCCCCCCACCAAGTGCTGGAATAACCCAGCAGCATCCCTGGAGAACATAGATCTGTGGAATATATTGCCACGGACGTCATTAAAGCAGAGATTATTAGATTCTTGAGAGTGTCAAAGGTTATGAGGAGAAGCCAGGAGAATGGGGTTGAGAGGGAAAGATAGATCAGCCATGATTGAATGGCGGAGTAGACTCGATGGGCTGAATGGACTAATGCCCCTGTCCCACTTAGGCGATTTTTTAGGCGACTAGGCTTTGCCACATGGTCGTCGGGGTGTCGCCTGTATGGTCGTAAGTAGTCTCCTCAGTCGCCTGTATGGTCGTAAGTCGTCTCCTCAGTCGCCTGTATGGTCGTAAGTCGTCTCCTCAGTCGCCTGTATGGTCGTAAGTCGTCTCCTCAGTCGCCTGTATGGTCGTAAGTCGTCTCCTCAGTCGCCTGTATGGTCGTAAGTCGTCTCCTCAGTCGCCTGTATGGTCGTAAGTCGTCTCCTCAGTCGCCTGTATGGTCGTAAGTCATCTCCTCAGTCGCCTGTATGGTCGTAAGTCGTCTCCTCAGTCGCCTGTATGGTCGTAAGTAGTCTCCTCAGTCGCCTAAAGAATCGTAGCGTTTTCCTGGTCGCCGCTGGATTTTGAAATGTTCTAAACTTTTTGGCGACAGTCGGCGACAGTTGGCTTGATGCCAATGAGCGTAGCTTGATTTCTCCTGACGTAGGTGCTGTCGTAGGTTGTCGCCAGGCGCTGACTTCTGTGGATTCCATTGGCGACTACCAACATCAACCGGCGACAGGTACCAGCGACTGAATTGTCTTACCTTGTCGTAGCTTGTCGCAGGTGGACGTAAGTTGTCGTAGGTGAACGTCCTAATGGATCGCCGGTTGTCGGTAGCTTGACGTTGACTAGGTGGTAGGTTGTGGCAGACATTGTCGTGGGGGGGGGGGGGTCCAGTCGCCGTTTTTTCGGTGACCTGCTACGACTTATGACGGTCGCCCAAAAAAACCTGCCTAAGGCCCATAATGCTGCTCTCATGTCTTATGACTTATGTATTAACTTTACAAGACAATTAGTTAAGGGCCTGTCCCACAAGCATGCGACTGCATGCGGCAAGCGCGACCAAACCGGAAGCGGGGGCCGCGCGGAGGTCGAGTGATCCCGTACGAGTTGACGTGTAGTTTGAGCGAAGTCCGCGGGAAGTTCGCGCGTGACGTACGGCGTCAAGACGCTGCGTACGGCGTCGAGACGCTGCGCACGCCCGTCGAGGCGGTGCGTACGACCTCAAAGCGGCTGCGGGCCGGCAGGCCGTTGTCGCGCGGAATTTTTGAACAGTGTCAGTTTTTCGGAGCCCCGCGCGATGTCGGGACCAGCTCCATACGGCTCCGGCGATCGAAGTGGGACTGGCCCCGCGAGGCCGTACGGCTCAAGCGACCACTTTAGGTCGCGCTTGTCGCATGCTCATGGGACAGGCCCTTTAAGCTGCACTTCTGTGCAGTTCTGGTCAAAGGCTCCGCTATATAATCTTTGGTTCTGGTCACCGCACTGCAGGAAGTGTGTGGTTGCACTGGAGTGACTGCAGAGGCCGATACCTGGGTTGTAGGTTGAGGAGCTCCTCTAGTATCTTTAGTTGTAGGACTCTGGTTGTGGGGAGAAATCAGTAGGTTTGTTGCGCTCGTTTTCTCTGGAGCGCTGGAGGCTGAGGGGTGACCGAATGGAGAAATCAGATACAACCACTGTGCTTAAAAGACATTTGGACAGCCAGAGAACAGTACAGCACAGGACCAGGCCTTCTGGCCCACAATGTCTGTGCAGAACCTGATGTTGAGTTCAGCTAATCTCTCCTCTGCATGTGGTAGGTTGATGAAGTGATGAAGACAGACTGAGCAAGAAAGGAGACTTTCCTTGAGGGGTGAAGGTGGAGGAGATAGAGGGATGAGGGGGTCGGGACATTGATAAGGTAGACAAACGTGCTGGAGAAACTCAGCGGGTGCAGCAGCATCTATGGAGCGAAGGAAATAGGCAACGTTTCGGGCCGAAACCCTTCTTCAGACTGTCTACCTTCGATTTTCCAGCATCTGCAGTTCCTTCTTAAACAAGGGACATTGATAAGTACCGGTGTCAGAGGTTATGAGGAGAAGGCATGAGAATGGGGTTAGGAGGGAGAGTTGGATCAGCCCTGATTGAATGGCAATAGACAATAGAGAATAGACAATAGGTGCAGGAGTAGGCCATTCGCCCGTTCAAGCCAGCACCTCCATTCAATGTGATCATGGCTGATCATCCCCAATCAGTACCCCGTTCCTGCCTTCTCCCCATATCCTCCGACTCCGCTATCTTTAAGAGCTCTATCTAACTCTCTCATCCAGCATCCAGAGAACCGGCCTCCACCGCCCTCTGAGGCAGAGAATTCCACACTCACAACTCTCTGTGAAAAAGTATTTCCTCACCTCCGTTCTAAATGACTTACCCCTCAGCGGAATAGACTTGATGGGCCGAATGGCCTGATTCTGTTCCCAGAACTTTTGAACTCATTACCTGACGAGACCGGTCTTTTTCAGACGGGTCTCGGCACGAAACGTCACCTCTCCATGTTCTCCAAAGATGCTGCCTGACCCGCCGAGTTACTCCAATGTTCTCTATACTTCTATGTTCTCTACTCTGTGCCCCATCTAAACCCAGATGTGATGGCCCTGTTCGTGTGCTGTACCCCTTCTACTTTGGCCTAGTTTATTATTGTCATGTGTACCAAGGTTTTGTTTCTGTGCTATCCAGTCAACGAAGAGATTCCAGGAATGAGTGGGTCAGCAAACGACGAGTGCTTGACAGCATTGGGCCTCTACCCGTTGGAGTTTCGAAGATTGAGGGGGGGATATTTTTTAAGGCAGAGATAGACCAATTCTTGATTAGAACGGG
Organism: Malacoraja senta; assembly: GCA_038087875.1. Classification (NCBI taxonomy): domain Eukaryota; kingdom Metazoa; phylum Chordata; class Chondrichthyes; order Rajiformes; family Rajidae; genus Malacoraja; species Malacoraja senta. Next base: position 7,438,314 of record CM075996.1, on the reverse strand, counting down.
TGTCAAGGGTTATGGAATTAGGCGACAGAGATCAGTCATGATTGAATGGCGGAGTAGACTTGATGGGTGGGTCTGGTTTGGCTCAGCCACCAAGCACGACACCTGGAGGCTGCAGCGAATCGTTCGATCAGCTGAAAAGTATATTGGCTGCAACCTTCCCTCCATTGATGAACTGTACACTGCAAGGGCCAGGAAGCGAGCGGGCAAGATCATCTCTGACCCCTCTCACCCTGGCCACAAACTCTTTGAATCACTTCCCTCTGGAAGGCGACTCCGGATTGTCAAAGCTGCCACAGCCTGACATAAAAACAGTTTTTATCCACGAGTAGTTGCTCTACTCAACAGCCAAAAATCTGTAGCCTCCCTTTGATCTGGTATTTTGTTGGTTCACATGCTTGATCAATGGTGTTTAATGTTTTATTATTGTTAATGTTTAGTGTTTTCTGAGTCATTCGTAACTGTCACTGTATGTCATGTTGTTACTTGTGGGCGGAGCACCAAGGCAAATTCCTTGTATGTGAATACTTGGCCAATAAACGTACTTACTTACTTTCTTCAGAGTGAGCCCTGAAGACTTCTTTCTCCTTGCTTTGCAGAGGATGGGTGAGCTGGTGATGAAGCTGCTGGGCCGGGAGCTGCAGCCGTCCTGCCGGCTGGCCGGGCTGGAGACGGTTCGCATCCTGAGCCGGGACAAGCAGGCGCTGGCGCCGTTCTCGGGCCGAGGCGGCATGGGGACGCTGGCGCGGCTGGCGGGGCTGGAGGCCGGCGACGAGGAGGACGGGGATGAGGAGGACGGGGAGAGGAGGCCGCCCGACGCCGAGGTGGCGTGCGAGGCCCTGCAGTGCCTGTGCAACACGGTGTACAACAGCCCCGCCGCCCGGGACGCGGCCGCGCAGCTGCGGCTGCTGCGTGGCCTGGCCGCCCACCTCAAACGCGGGGCCCGCGACAGGCCTGGATCGGGGCCCGGAGCCGGAGGCCTCCCCGACCCCCGCTTCTACGAGCTCCGCCTCATGTTCCTCCTGACGGCGCTGAGCGTCGACGCCCGGCTGCAGCTCGGCCGCCAACTCCGAGGCCTGGCGCTGCTCACCGCCGCGCTGGAGGCCGCGCTGGGCCTGGGGCCGGGGGCCGGGGACGGCGAGGCCGTGATGGTGATGATGATGATGGGGGAGGAGGAGGAGGAGGAGGAAGAGGAGCAGGAGGAGGAGGAGATGGGGGAGGCCGCTGCTGCCGCCGCCGGGCCGCGACAAAGGCCGCTCAGGCGCCACGACACCGAGCGCGCCATGGAGGTGCTGAAGATCCTCTTTAACATCACTTTCGACACCAACCGGAGGCAGGTGGACGAGGCAAGGAGCCGCCGCCTACCCTCCTCACCCCTGGGGCTGGGGGTGGAGGGAGAGAGAGAGAGAGAGAGGAGGGGGCAGAGGGTGAAGGAGGAAGGAAATAGAGGGGAGGGAAGGGAGAGGGGGAGATATAGGTGTTTGGAGTTGGGGGGGGGGAGTACTGGGTGGAGGGGAGGGGGTGATGAGATGGATGGGGAGAGGTAGGGGTGGAGGTGGAAGGGGGGGTTACGGAATGGAGGAGTTGAGGTTGGAAGAGAAGAGAGGAGGGGAGGGGGTAGGGAGATAGATGGGGACAGGTAGTGGTGGTGGGGAAGGGGAGGGAGATGGGATATAGTGTGGAGTGGACCGGTTAGGGGAGGGGGGAGGGAGGGAGATGAAGGGGGGGTAATGAGATGGAGGGGTGAGGGAGATGGAGGGGGGTTGAGTAGTGAGATGGAGGGGGGAAGGAGATGGAGGAATGTGTATGGGGGTGCAGAGTTAGGAGGGGGCGGTGGGGATGGCGTGGGGTGGAGGGCGGTGGGTGGAAGAGGGGTTGGAGGGGCATCTGTAGTTCCTTTCTACGCACTCTACCACAGTGCCGCCACTGGGAAAAGGGTTCTGACTCTCTACCCTATCTAAGCCTCCCATAATTTTCTATACTTCAATCAGGTCTCCCCTCAATCTCTGACGCGAGAAAACAATCCAAGTTTGTCCAACCTCTCCTTACAGTGAATACCCTCCTCTGAGCCAATTCTTTGATCCTTCAATAAAAATCTAGCAACCTCAATGACTTGGCAATCTCAATGCCTTGGCAGCCTCAATGCCTTGGCAATCTTCATGGCTTGGCAATCTCAATGGCTTGGCAGCCTCAATGGCTTGGCAGCCTCAATGGCTTGGCAATCTCAATGGCTTGGCGGCCTCAATGGCTTGGCAATCTCAATGGCTTGGCAGCCTCAATGGCTTGGCAATCTCAATGCCTTGGCAGCCTCAATGGCTTGGCAGCCTCTATGGCTAGTCAACCACAATGGCTAGTCAGTCTCCATGGCCTCCGCAGTGAAACCAGCGCCCTGTGTTCTTAATGTGACAGTTCACTACAACCGAAATTCGTTATAGAGGTGTCCATAATAACGAGGGTTTATGGTACTGTATTTCTTGAGGGATATTGCTCACCGTCTGACTTCTTCCATTCTAACTTTGTGGCTGCAGGAGGAGGCGGCTCTCTACCGCCACCTGGCAGTTGTCCTCCGCCACTGCCTGCTGACTCACACGGAGAGCAAGGAGAGGACACAGGAGTTCCATGGGTAAGCCTCAACTGATCAAAGCTGTCTGAGCTTGGAGCTGCCACTTCTTGCTGTTTGCCCCACAGCACTCAGGGAAGGGGCAAGTGGTGGTGCGGGTGCAGCGGGTAGAGTTGTTGCCTTACCGCGCCAGAGACCGAGGTTCGATCCCGACTACGGCTGCCGTTTGTGTGGAGTTTGCACGTTCTCCCTATGACCACGTGGGTTGCCTCTGGGTGCCCCGGTTTCCCCCCCACGTTCCAAAGGATGACCAGGGGCGGTGGGTGGAAGAGGGGTTGGAGGGGCATCTGTAGTTCCTTTCTACGCACTCTACCACAGTGCCGCCACTGGGAAAAGGGTTCTGACTCTCTACCCTATCTAAGCCTCCCATAATTTTCTATACTTCAATCAGGTCTCCCCTCAATCTCTGAAGTGGAGGCCATTTAAGACTGAGGTGAGAAAAATCTTTTTCACCCAGAGAGTTGTGAATTAGTGGAATTCCCTGCCACAGAGGGCAGTGGAGGCCAAATCACTGGATGGATTTAAGAGAGAGTTAGATAGAGCTCTAGGGGCTAGTGGAATCAAGGGATATGGGGAGAAGGCAGGCACGGGTTATTGATTGGGGACGATCAGCCATGATCACAATGAATGGCGGTGGTGGCTCGAAGGGCCGAATGGCCTCCTCCTGCACCTATTTTCTATGTTTGTATGTTTGTACTAGTTCTATGGAAAGAGACAATAAAGGGCTATCTAATCTAATCTAATCTAATCTTGTAGGTGAATTGGCTGTAGTGCGTGGGGAAACAAGGAACTGCAAATGCTGGTTTACTAAGGAAAGACACAAAGTGCTGGAGTAACTCAGCGGCTCAGGCAGCATCTCCTGGAGAACATGGATAGGTGATGTTTTCGGTCAGGACCTTTCTTCAGACTGATCCCGACCCGAAAAGTCATCTATCAAGGTTCTCCAGAGATGCTGCCTGACCCGCTGAGCTTCTCCAGTAGCTTGTATCTTTCCATAGAACTAGTGCAAACAGGTGATCAATGGTCGGCGGCGACTCGGTTGGCCGAAGAGCGCGTTTCCACGACGTGCTTCGAAAGTTAAAAAAATAAACGCTGAGTTTAAATTCCTCAGTGGCCCTGGTGGGATTTGAACATGTGTCTCCAGAACAGTGTCTAACCCTGCCCTATAAGTTCCAGACCCAAACCACTCGTGGGGATGACCTGGGATGTGGAGATTTAAGGGCTCCTGTCTGAATCAGGCTCCAAATGTTTTTGAATTCTTGGTACAGACTGCAGCAGGTAGCCCGATTAAGTGCCATCAAACTTTGGTCACCCTGTTACAGGAAAGATTTAGTTTAGTTTAGAGATACAGCGCTGAAACAGGCCCTTCAGCCCATCGAGTCCACACTGACCAGCCATCCCTGCACATTAACACTATCTTGCACCCACTTGGGACAATTTTACATAGACACTAAGCCAATTGACCAACAGACCAAAGATCCTATAGCGGAGCAAGATAGACCACTCCTGCTAAATGCAATGGGCTAACGTGTAGTACGCAACGGAGCGGAACGTGGGCCTTTTTTTCATCCATTTCAGTAACCGGACCCGACCCGACCCGCAGTGTAATCAACGTTGCGGGGGGAACAGTTTGTGTTAATAAATTTAAATTCTGAAAATGAGAAGATTTTTACCAAAGAACTTTTATTTTTACGAGGATGTTTCCGTAACCAGCTCCGCACTAGTTATCTTTGCTCCGCTGTGTGATCTTTGGTGCGGAGACGGAAGCCGGTTACGGAAATGGGGCCGAAAATTCCCCATGAATCTGCCCAGGACCGTACTACGTCTTTTTCGTCGAGTGATCTATCTTGCTTGTTATAGGATCTTTGCTACATACATGTACGTCTTTGGAGTAGACAATAGACAATAGGTGCAGGAGTAGGCCATTCGGCCCTTCGATCCAGCACCACCATTCAATGTGATCATCCCCAATCAGTACCCCGTTCCTGCCTTCTCCCCTGACTCCGCTATCTTTAAGAGCCCTACCTAGCTCTCTCTTGAAAGTATCCAGAGAACCAGCCTCCACCACCCTCTGAGGCAGAGTGTGGGAGGAAACCGAAGATCTCGGAGAAAACCCACGCAGGTCTCGAAGAACGTGCAAACTGCATGCAGAAAGCACCCGTAGTCGGGATCGAACCCGGGTCTCAGGCGCTGCAAGCTCTGTAAAGCAGCAACTCTACCGCTGCGCCACCGTGGCCGCCCGAGGGATGTTAAGCTGTAAAGGGTGCAGGGAAGATTGACAAGGGAGTTGTACCACTTCGCTTCCTGAAGTCGATTACAGTCTCCTTTGTCTTGCTTGACATGGAGGGAGAGGTTGTTGTCTTGTCACCAGGTCACGAGGTTCCCAATCTCCTTCACCTGGTATTCTGTCTCGTTGGGCGTTCACGGTGACACAGCGGTAGAGTTGCTGCCTTACAGCAAAATGCAGCGCCAGAGACCCGGGTTCGATCCCGACTGCGGGTGCTGTCTGTACGGAGTTTGTACGTTCTCCCCGTGACCTGCGTGGGTTTTCTCCCAGATCTTCGGTTTCCTCCCACACTCCAAACACGTACAGGTTTGTAGGTTAATTGGCTTGGTATAAATGTAAAAATTGGCCAAGTTGGCGATATGCAGAGTACTGCCCTGCTGACTGCAAAATTCAGAAGGTTGTGATTTGATACGGTGGCCACTAAGCATAGTGTCATCTGTGAATTGTGTTGGACCGGACTTGATGTTACTCTCAACCAACCTGCACCTCCTCTCCCCCCCCTCAGCCACACGGTCAACCTGCTGGTGAACCTGCCCCTGGCCTGCCTGGACGTGTTGCTCACCCCGAGGGTGGAGCCGGGCTCCGTGGAGTACATGGGCCTGAACATGGACGCCGTGGCCATCCTGCTGGACTTCCTGGACAAGAGACTGGACCGGGTACGGAAACGCTCACGGGTGGCCGCAGGGCAGCAATCCCAGGACAGGACTGGGCAGGTGGGGCGCAAGGGTCTTGGCACGAGCAGGACACAGTGAGCTCATGGATTTTCCTCCGCAACATGAACCGTTTCCAACAAGCGCGGGTCAATCTTGCCTCTCTCCGCATTGCCCCCTTCCAAAATGGACATGGTACAAAATCCTCTCTCTCATGATAGACAACAGACAATAGGTGCAGGAGTAGGCCATTCGGCCCTTCGAGCCAGCACCGCCATTCAATGTGATCATGGCTGATCATCCCCAATCAGTACCCCGTTCCTGCCTTCTCCCCATATCCCCTGACTCCGCTATCTTTAAGAGCCCTATTTAGCTCTCTCTTGAAAGCATCCAGAGAACCTGCCTCCATCGTTTCCTAGATGGATATGGGCCAAAATGGGTAGGAAAGGTTTAGAGATACACGGGCCAAAATGAGGAGGAAATGGTTGAAGGGATATAGGCCAAAATGGACAACAAAGTTCAGAGTGTACTGTATATGGTCCAAAATGTATTGGAAAGGTACACAGGGATATGGGCCAAAATGGGTAGGAAATGTTCAAAGGGATATAGGCTAAATGGTTAGGAAAGGTTTTGAGGGATATAAGTATTAGGCCATTCGGCCCATCAAGTCTCCTCTGCCATTCAATCAAGGCTGATCTATCTTTCCCTCTCAACCCCATTCTCCTGCCTTCTCCCCATAACCCCTGACACCCGCACTAATCAAGAATCCATCTATGCCTTAAAAATATCCACTGACTTGGCCTCCACAGCTGTCTGTGGCAATGAATCCCACAGATTCACCACCCACTGATTAAAGAAATTCCTCCTCATCTCCTTCCAAAAGGGACGTCCATTAATTCTGGGCCAAGTGGATACGGGGCCAAATGGACAGGATTGAGTGATTTGGGCCAAAATGGATTTGAAATGTTTCGAGGGATCTGGGCCAAACTCAAGCAGGTGGGACTAGCGTAGGTGGGACATAAATCATCGGCATGGGCAAGTTGGGCTGACGGCCCTGTTTCTGTGCCATAAGACGCTATGAGCAGGAAAGAACTGGTTTAAATTGAAGGTAGACACAAAATGCTGGAGTAACTCAGCGGGACAGGCAGCATCTCTGGAGAGAAGGAATGGGTGACGTTTTGGCTCTCCAGAGATGCTGCCTGTCCCGCTGAGTTGCTCCAGCATTTTGTGTCTATATAGGACTCTATGACTATTTCTGATTACATGTATTCAAGCTTCAGTTCACTGTGGCCGGTGGGCATTTCAATGCAGTACTCTAAACCCCAAACGCTGCGTTCACCAGAACCGTTTTCAAGCAGTTAGCGTTTAGTTTTTAATGGAATAACCCCATGGGCCCTAGTGAGACCACACCTGGAGTATTGTGTGCAGTTTTGGTCCCCTAATTTGAGGAAGGACATTCTTGCTATTGAGGGAGTGCAGCGTAGGTTCACCAGGTTAATTCCCGGGATGGCGGGACTGTCATACGATGAAAGAATGGGTCGACTGGGCTTGTATTCACTGGAATTTAGAAGGATGAGAGGGCATCTTATTGAAACATATAAGATTATTAAGGGTTTGGACGCGCTAGAGGCAGGAAACATGTTCCCGATGTTGGGGGAGTCCAGAACCAGGGGCCACAGTTTAAGAATAAGGGGTAAGCCATTTAGAACGGAGACGAGGAAACACTTTTTCTCACAGAGAGTTGTGAGTCTGTGGAATTCTCTGCCTCAGAGGGCGGTGGAGGCCGGTTCTCTGGATACTTTCAAGAGAGATGCTTGATAGGGCTCTTAAAGATAGCAGAGTCAGGGAATATGGGGAGAAGGCAGGAACAGGGTACTGATTGGGGATGATCAGCCGTGATCACTTTGAATGGCGGTGCTGGCTCGAAGGGCCGAATGGCCTACTCCTGCACCTATTGTCTATTGAATTCCCTGCAAACACCTGCGGGGAATGACGGGTGGTTCTGAGTCGATTTGTGGTGGGGTGTACCAGTAGATGATGGTTTCCCTATCTATTGGCTTTGCTGCTGTTGTGGTACCACATCCTCTACCTTGTGTCCCACAGGGCCTGAAGCTGCGGGAAACGCTGACTCCCGTCCTCAGCCTGCTGACGGAGAGCGCACGCTTCCACCGGGAGACCCGCAAGTTCCTCCGCTCCCGGGTAAGAACCTGCACTCGGACTATCTGGACCCCTCGCGGCTATCCTCGATCGGCTTCAGCTCGCACTTCACGAGCGGCCACGGTGGCGCAGCGGTAGAGTTGCCGCCTGACAGCGCTCGCAGCGCCGGAGACCCGGGTTCCATCCCGACTACGGGTGCTGTCAGTACGGAGTTTGCACGCTCTCCCCGTGACCGCGTGGGTTTTCTCCCAGATCTTCCGTTTCCTCCCACACTCCAAAGACGGACAGGTTTGTAGGTTTTTTAAGAAGGAACTGCAGATGCTGGAAAATCGAAGGTAGACAAAAAGTGCTGGGGAAACTCAGCGGGTGCAGCAGCATCTATGGAGCGAAGGAAATAGGCAACGTTTCGGGCCGAAACGTTGCCTATTTCCTTCACTCCATAGATGCTGCTGCACTCTCTGAGTTTCTCCAGCACTTTTGTCTACCCAGGTTTGTAGGTTAATTGGCTTGGTGTATGGGTAAATTGTCCCTAATGTGTGTAGGATAGTGTTCGCTGGTCGGTGGAGACTCGAAGGGCCTGTTTCCATGCTGTATCTCTAAACTAAACTGAATGTTATTCCCTTATCATGTATCTGTACACTGTGAACGGCTCGATTGTAATCACGTTTTGTCTTTCCGCTGGCTGGATAGCACGCAACATACCTCGGTACACGTGACAATAAACTAAACTAACTTCTACTATCCACTATAAACCTGCTGACTCCCATGGCTATCTAGACTACACTTCTTCCCACCCTGCTTCCTGTAAGGACTCCATCCCCCACTCCCAATTCCTCCGTCTACGCCGCATCTGCTCCCAGGATGAGGCGTTCCACACCAGGGCATTGGAGATGTCCTCATTCTTCAGGGAACGGGGGTTCCCCTCCCCCACTATAGATGGGGCTCTCACCAGGGTCTCTGCCATACCCCGTAACACTGCACTCTCTCCCCATCCCCCCACTCGCAACAAGGGCAGAGTCCCCCTAGTCCTCACCTTTCACCCCACCAGCCGTCACGTACAACAAATAATCCTCCATCATTTTCGCCACCTCCAACGGGATCCCACCACTCGCCACATCTTCCCATCTCCTCCCCTGTCTGCTTTCCGCAGAGACCGCTCCCTCCGTAACTCCCTGGTCAATTCTTCCCTTCCCACACTTCCCACCCCCTCCCCGGGCACTTTCCCTTGCAACCGCAAGAGATGCTACACTTGTCGCTTTACCTCCCCCCTCGACCCCATCCAAGGACCCAAGCAGCCTTTCCAGGTGCGACAGAGGTTCACCTGCACCTCCTCCAACCTCATCTATTGCATCCGCTGCTCTAGATGTCAGCTGATCTACATCGATGAGACCAAGCGTAGGCTTGGCGATCGCTTCGCCCAACACCTCCGCTCGGTCCGCAATAACCAACCTGACCTCCCGGTGGCTCAGCACTTCAACTCCCCCTCCCATTCCGAATCCGACCTTTCTGTCCTGGGCCTCCTCCACGGCCAGAGTGAGGACCACCATACATTGGAGGAGCAGCACCTCATATTTCGATTGGGCAGTTTACACCCCAGCGGTATGAACATTGACTTCTCTAATTTCAGGTAGTCCTTACTGTCTCCTCCCCTTCCCAGCTCTCCCTCAGCCCACTGGCTCCTCCTCTTCCTTTCTCCTTCCCGCCCTCACATCAGTCTGAAGAAGGGTCTCGACCCGAAACGTTGCCTATTTCCGTTGCTCCATAGATGCTGCCTCACCCTCTGACTTTCTCCAGCATTTTTGTCTACCTTAACTTCTAGTCTTTCCTTGGGCCGTTGTTGTAAACCTCCACGGGACCCTCTCCAGAGCCAGCACACCCTTCCTCAGATATGGGGCCAAAATAGTGGGCGCGTGGTGGGAAGATATGGTGGTCCTTTGGCCTGGATGTCATCGTCGTACAGCGTGGAAACAGGCCCTTTGGTCCAAGTAGCTCACCAGGTGGTACGTTTAGTATTTGTTGGTAGTTTTGGAATTAGGGGTGGGGGGGGTCTGAAGGAGGAACCCTGACTGGCAGTGTCACGCATCCATGTTCTCCCCCCCCCCCCCCCCGGCGCCAGGTGCTGCCGCCGCTGCGGGACGTGAGGAACCGGCCGGAGGTGGGGGAGACTCTGCGCAACAAGCTGGTGCGTCTGATGACCCACATCAACACCGACGTCAAGCACTGTGCAGCCGACTTCCTCTTCGTTCTGTGCAAGGAGAACGGTGAGCGGACCCTCCCCCCCCTCACCGGGGGAGGGGCGGGGGGAACGGTGGGGAGGGGGAGGGGCGGAGGTTGAGGGAACGGGGGAGGAGGGGGTGGAAGGAGTGCGGGGGAAGAGGTTGAGGGGTATGGGGAGGGGGGGTGGATGTTGAGGGGATGGGAGAGGGGGAGAGGAGTGGGGGGAAAATGGAGGTTGAGGGAGGATGGGGGAGGAATGGAGGGGGTAGGAATGGCGGTGGTGGGTGGAGGGGGGAGATGGGGGTGGGGGTGGGGGAGGAACAGAGGTTGAGGAGTAGGCAGGAGGAACGGTGGGGAGGGGCATTGCGGGGGGAGGGGGAAGTAATAAAGGTGGGGGGGGTGGAATGGAGGTGGGGGCAGGTGCGAGGAATGGGGTCGGGAGGAGCGGAGGATGGGGGGGAGGAACGGGGTTGGTAGGCGGAGGGGAGAAGGAGGCGGAGGAGGGACAGTTTGGGGGGGGGTGAGCTGAGGAGAGGTGGGGAGGGGGGAGGAGCTGTGGGAGGGGGGAGGTTCTGAAGTGGGGGGGAGGAACAGAGGAGGGGAGGGGGGGGGAATGGAGATGAGGAGAGGGGAGAAACAGGTGGAGGGGGAAGGTACGGAGGTGTGGGGGTGGAGGGTGGAGAAGACGGTTGAGCGCACTCTGAAGGGCCTGTCCCACTTACGCAACTTTTTCGGCGACTTGCCGGCACCCGTCATAGGCCGTTACAGGTCGCCGTAAATGTTTCAACATGTTGAAAATCCAGCGGAGACCAGAACAAGATACGACTCTTTGGGCGACTACTCACGACCGTACAGGCTTCACCCCGCGACATGTCACCAGGGTGTCGCCTGTATGGCCGTGAGTCGTCTCCTCAGTCGCCCAAAGAGTCGTAGCGTCTTTCTGGTCGTCGCTGGATTTTCGACATGTTGAACATTTTCGGCAACCTATGACGGGTGCCGGCAGTCGCCGAAAAAGTCGCGTAAGTGGGACGGGCCCTTAAGACTTACCCACAGCATCAAAGTTTACATTCGACTGAGGGGGTGATGTTAGGTTGGTGTTTAAACTCATAGAGGGATTGGATAATAATAGTCTGTTATAGTTCAGAGCTTATTCGTTGTTGTGTTTAATAGCCTGGTGGCTGTAGGGAAGAAGCTGTTCCTGAACCTGGACGTTACAGTCCTCAGGCTCCTGTACCTTCTTCCCGACGGCAATGGTGAAATGAGTGTGTGGCCAAGGTGTGTGGGGTCTTTGATGATGTGGGCCGCCTTTTTGAGGCAGCGACTGCGATAGATCCCTTCGATGGTGGGGAAGTCAGAGCCGGTGATGGACTGGGCAGTGGTCACAACTTTTTGCAGTCGTTTCCGCTCCTGGATGATCAGGTTGCCGAACCAAGCCACGATACAACCAATAGACAATAGACAATACACAATAGGTGCAGGAGTAGGCCATTCGGCCCTTCGGGCCAGCACCGCCATTCAATGTGATCATGGCTGATCATCCCCAATCAGTACCCCGTTCCTGCCTTTTCCCCATAACCCCTTTTCCCCATATCCCCTATCTTTAACATCTTAAAAAGCATCCAGAGAACCTGCCTCCTCCGCCCTCTGAGGCAGAGAATTCCACAGACTCACAACTCTCTGTAAGAAAAAGTGTTTCCTCGTCTCCGTTCTAAATGGCTTACCCCTTATTCCTAAACTGTGGCCCCTGGTTCTGGACTCCCCCAACATCGGGAACATGTTTCCTGCCTTCAGCGTGTCCAAACCCTTAACAATCTCAGATGTTTCAATAAGATTCCCTCTCATCCTTCTAAACTCCAGAGTGTACAAGCCCAGCTGCTCCATTCTCTCAGCATATGACAGTCCCGCCATCCCAGGAATTAACCTTGTAAACCTACGCTGCGCTCCCTCAATGGCAAGAATGTCCTTCCTCAAATTAGGGGACCAAAACTGCACACAATACTCCAGGTGTGGTCTCACTATGGCTCTATACAACTGCAGAAGGACCTCTTTGCTCCTATACTCGACTCCTCTTGTTATAAAGGACAACATGCCATTCGCTTTCTTCACTGCAGTCCCTTCACTTCACCAGTCAGTATGCTCTCTACCGTGCACCTGTAGAAGTTCGGGAGAATCCTCTTTGACATGCCGACTCTCCGTAGTCTGCGAGAATGATCCCAGGGATGGTTGGGTTAACGTATGAGGAGCGTTTGACAGCTCTGGGCCTGTACTCGCTGGAGGTTAGACCTCATCGAAACCGACCGGATAAAGAAAGGCCTGGATAGAGTGGACGTGGAGAGGCTGTTTCCACTAGTGGGGGAGTTTAGGAGCAGCATTTTAGGAATGACCTGTTCGTTACTAAGCATTTTATTCTATCCTCACAGAGTCTCTTGCCCAGAGTAGGGGAATCGAGAACCAGGGGACATAGGCTAACGCTGAAGAGGGAAAGATTGAATAGGAATCGGAGGGGTAACCTTTTCACACAAAGGGTGGTGGGTGTGTGGAACGAGCTGCCGGAGGAGGTAGTTGCGGCAGGGACCATTGCAGCGTTTAAGAAACAATTAGACAGGTAAATGGATAGGACAGGTTTAGAGGGATATGGGCCAAATGCAGGCAGGTGGGACTAGTGTAGATGGGACATGTTGGTCGGTGTGGGCAAGTTGGGCCTAAGGGCCTGTTTCCACACTGTACGACTCTGACTTAGATTAGAACCCACACAGGGATACAAGAGACGGCAGATGCTGGAATCTTGAGCGGAAAAAAAAAATGCTGGAAGAACCCAACGGGTCAGGCAGTATCTGTGGAAGCAAACAGACAGACGATGTTTTGGGCTGGGACGCTCCTTCAGAATGGTGGAAGCAGATGGCCCACCTGGACACACACCTCATTCTCCACTCCCCCTCCACGCATTCCTTCCTCTGGCTTAACAATTTGCAATTCTTCAATCCTTTTACCTCACACCTTCTGTTCTTCCACCTTAGTTTACTGCTTTAGTGTAGAGATACATCGTGGAAACACTCCTCCGGCCCACCGAGTCCACGCCGACTGGCGATCACCAGTACCCTAGTTCTATCCTACACATTAGGGAACAATTTACAGAAGCCAATTAACCTACAAACCTGCACGTCCTTGGTGTGTGGGAGGAAACCGGAGCACCCGGAGAAAATCCGTGCTTTCACAGGAAGAGCGTACAGACTCCGTACAGACAGCAGCCCGAGGTCAGGATTGAACCCGGGGCTGTGAGGCAGCAACTCTACCGCTGCGCCACCGTGCCGCTTCATCTACGGCCTTTGTCCGACCATCTGCCCCCCCCTTCCCTGTGCTCATCTTTTATCTGCAGTGCTTTGTCCTGCCCCCACCCCCCCCTCTCTTCCAGCTTCCTTCCCCCCCCCACCCCTTCACAAGCAGTCTAAAGAAGGGTCCCAACCTGAAACGTCACCGATCCATGTTCTCCAGAAATGCTGCCTGACCCGCTGAATTACTGCAGCATTCATTCCAGCATCTGCAGTCTTATATCTTTGTGCTGTTTCTAAACTAAGGACATAGTAAAATGCTTAGTAACCACATTTTTTTGTAAACCAGTATCTACAGGTCTTTGCCACTACATACCCACTATCTTATCTGCTAGGCGTGAAGAAGGGTCTCGACTCGAAACATCACCCGTTCCTTTTCTCCAGAGATGCTGCCCGACTCGCTGAGTTACTCCAGCATTTTGCGCCTATTTTCGGTGTAAACCGGCATCTGCTGTTCCTTCCTACCCAGGCCTCACAGCTCCAGAGACCCGGGTTCGATCCTGACTGCGGGTGCTGTCTGTACGGAGTTTGCACGTTCTCCCCGTGACCCGCGTGGGTTTTCTCCGGGTGCTCCGGTTTCCTCCCAAAGACTCCAAAGACATGCGGGTTTGTAGGTTAATTGGCTTCAGTAAAGATTGTAAATTGTCCCTAGTGTGTGTAGGATAGTGCTAGTGTAATGGGGATCGCTGGTTGGTGCAGACTCGGTGGGCCGAAGGGCCTGTTTCTCTAAACTAGAATTTCTGACACCAGTCGAGTTGTGAATTGTCGGCCACAAGGTGGCGGAGGTGAGCAGGCGTGGTGACCCAGCATCCCCCCCCACCCTGTCTCCGCTTTGTCCACCTGGTATCGACCCATTTCAGTGTAACACCTCCCCAACCGGGCGGGCGAGGACATAGAGAGTGAATGTAGCTCCATCAGGCATGCTCAGGAAGGTCCAACATTAAAACACCAGCACAACAGACCAGGTGGCCTTGAAGAGGCTTTTAGATATGCAATTAGTTTCTGGCCTCATGTTCAACACAGTCATTGTAGGCTGATGGCCCAGTCCTGTGCTGCACTGTCCTAGGCTCTGTATGATGGGAAATGGTCAAGAGTGGTCTGTCTCTCTGTCTGTCTGTCTGTCTGTCTATCTTCTACATCTATCTATCTATCTACTATCTATCTATCTATCCATCTATCTATCTATCTATCTCTCCATCTATCTATCTATCTATCTATCTATCTACTATCTCTCCATCTATCACTATCTATCCATCCATCCATCCACATCTATCTATCCATCTATCTATCTATCTATCCATCTATCTATCTATCATCTATCTATCTCTCTATCTATCTATCTCTCTCTCTATCTATCTATCTATCTATCTATCTATCTATCTATCTATCTATCTATCTATCTATCTCTCTCTCATCATCTATCTATCTATCTATCTATCTTCTATCTATCTATCTATCTATCTATCTATCTCTCTCTCTCTCTCTCTATCCATCTACTATCTATCTATCTATCATCTATCTATACTCCATCTATCTATCTATCTATCCATCTATCTATCTATCTATCTCTCCATCTATCTATCTATCTATCTATCTATCTATCTATCTATCTATCCATCTATCTATCTATCTATCTCTCCATCTATCTATCTATCTATCTATCTATCTATCTATCTATCTCTCCATCTATCTACTCTAATCATCTATCTATCTATCTATCTATCTATCTATCTATCTATCTATCTATCTATCTATCTATCTATCTATCTATCTACTATCTATCTATCTATCTATCTATCTATCTATCTATCTATCTATCTCTCCATCTATCTATCTATCTATCTATCTATCTATCTATCTATCTATCTATCTCTCCATCTATCTATCTATCTATCTATCTATCTATCTATCTATCTATCTATCTATCTATCTATCTATCTATCTATCTATCTATCTATCTATCTATCTATCTATCTTTCTCCATCTATCTATCTATCTATCTATCTATCTATCTATCTATCTATCTATCTATCTCTCCATCTATCTATCTATCTATCTATCTATCTATCTATCTATCTATCTATCTATCTATCTATCTTCTATCTATCTATCTATCTACTATCTCTCTGTCTCTCACTTCCCCTCTCTCTCTCTCTCTTCCCCTCTCCGCCTCTCACTCTGCATGTGTGGTGTGTGTCTCTCTCTCTTTTCTCTCCTCACTCTCTCTTCTCTCCCCCTCTTTCTCCCCCCCCCCTCTCTCTCTCTCTCTCTCTAATATATATATATATATTCTATCTTTCTACAATATATATATATTCTATCTATATACAAGGAACTGCTGGGTGCTTGTTTGCAAAAAAAAACCCCATAAGTGCTGGAGTAACTCAGCGGGACAGGCAACATCTCTGAGAAACTTCGGCTGAAACATCACCTATTCACGTTCTCCAGTAAAGCTGTCTGTCCTCTTTACTCCAGTGCTCTCTTGTTTTTCCTTCCCTCTCTCTGATGTTTTGCGTTTGTGTACATTTATTTTCTGTTCCCACGCTTTCTTTCTCACTTTAACCTTGTCATTCACCCCCTCTTCCTGCCTCTCTGTCACACACTCCCCCTTCACACTTTCCCACCCTCCCCCCTCCTGCCCTTCTCTTCCCCCGCTGCCTCTTCTATCTTCCCTCACGTCTCTCTGCCACCCACCCATCCCCACTCATGCTCCCATCCTCTGTCAGCCCTCTCTCCCTCTCTCTCTCTCTCTCTCTCTCATCATCCTCTCTCTGTCACCTGACACCGTCTCTGTCTCCCCACTCATACACTGTCACCCTTCGCCCCCTCCCTCTATGACTCTTGTCACCCTTCTCTCTCTGTCCTCTCCCCCTCCCCACTCACCCCCCTCCCTCTCCCCTTCCTCTCCCCTTCCTCTCTCCCTCTTCCACCCTCCCTCTCCTTATCGTCCCCCCTCCTTCTCTCTCTCTCTCTGTCTCCTTTCACCATACTCTCACATTTCTCTCTTTGCCCCCCTCCCCACTCTCTCTCTCTATCCCACCCCCCACCCTCTCTCTCTCTCTCTCCTATCCCATCCCCCCACCCTCTATCTCTCTATCCCATCCCCACCCTCTCTCTCTCTCTCTCTCTCTATCCTATCCCCACCCCTTCTCTCTCTCTCTCTTTCTCTATCCCATTCCCCACCCTCTCTCTCTCTCTCTCTCTCTCTCTCATCCCATCCCCCACCCCCTCTCTCTCTCTCTCTCTCTATCCCATTCCCCACCCCTCTCTCTCTCTCTCTCTCTCTCTCTCTCTCTCTCCCATCCCCACCCCCCCTCTCTCTCTCTCTCTCTCTATCCCATTCCCCACCCTCTCTCTCTCTCTCTATCCCATCCCCCACCCTCTCTCTCTCTCTCTCTCTCTCTCTCTATCCCATCCCCCACCCCCTCTCTCTCTCTCTCTCCCATCCCCCCACCCCTCTCTCTCTCTCTCTCCCTCTCTCTCTCTCTCTCTCCCTCTCTCTCTCTCTATCCCATCCCCCACCCTCTCTCTCTCTCTCTCTCTATCCCATCCCCCACCCACCACCCTCTCTCTCTCTCTCTCCGTCTCCTTTCACATACTCTCTTTGCCCCCACCCCCCCATCCCCCTCTCTCTCCCCATTATCCCCTCTACCCACCACCGTGTGCGTGGCTGTGGCGTTGCAGTGTCCCGCTTCGTGAAGTACACGGGCTATGGGAACGCGGCGGGGTTGCTGGCCGCTCGGGGCCTGCTGGGCGGCGGACGAGGAGAAGGGGAGTACTCCGAAGAAGAGGACACAGACACGGAGGAATATAAAGAGGCAAAGCCCAAGTAAGCCGACCGACCGATCGACTGCAGGCGGCGGCGGGTGTGGGGGGTGGAGCAGGGACCCCGCCAGCTCACGCTGGGCCTGACTATTGACTTTTAATAGTGTTAGAGATACAGCGCGGCAAACAGGCCCTTCGGCCCACCGAGTCCGTACTGGCCAGCGATCCCCGCACATTAACCTACCCTACACACACTGGGGACAATTAACATTTACACCAAGCCAATTAACCTACAAACCCGCACGTCTTTGGAGTGTGGGAGGAAACCGAAGATCTCGGAGAAAACCCACGCGGGTCACGGGTGAACGTGCAAACTCCGTACAGACAGCACCCGCGGTCGGGATCGAACCCGGGTCTCCGGCGCTGCGATCGCTGTAAGGCCGCAACTCCACCGCTGCCCCCGTCAAATTAAACGTATCATTAAACTCATTCTTGGTGGGGTGGCGCAGCGGTAGAGTTGCTGCCTCACAGCGCCTCAGACCCGGGTTCGATCCTGACCACGGGTGCTGTCTGTACGGAGTTTGTATGTTTTCCCCATCACCTGCGTGGGTTTTCTCCGGGTGCTCCGGTTTCCTCCCACACTCTAACCACGTGCAGGTTTGTAGGCTAACTGGCTTTGGATAAAAATTGTAAACTGTCCCCAGTGTATAGGATAGTGCTAGTGATCGATGGTCGGCATGGACTCAGTGGGCCGATGGGCCTGTTTCCACTCTGCATCTCTAAACTAAACTAAACGTGCCGGTTTCTAGGTTAATTGGCTTCTGTAAATTGCCCCTAGTGTTTGGGACAGGGTACGGGGTGATCGCTGGTCTGCGCTGACTCGTTGGGCCGAAGGCCTGTTTCTACGCTGTATCTCTAAACTAAACTAAACTAAATTAAACGGGCAGGTTTGTAGATTAATTGGCTTCTGTAAATTGCCCCTAGTGTGTAGAATAGCGTACGGGGTGATCGCTGGTCTGCGCTGACTCGCTGGGCCGAAGGGCCTGTTTCCACGCTGTAATCTCTAAACTGAACTTCTCTCTCCCCAGTATAAACCCCGTCACAGGCCGCGTGGAGGAGAAGCTCCCTGACCCCATGGAGGGAATGACGGAGGAGCAGAAGGAATACGAAGCCATGAAGCTTATCAGCATGTTCGACAAATTATCCAGGTACTTCCAAGAGGAGTGTGCAGGGGGATCTCGGATGGGCGTCGGATATGACTTACACACCCTACAATCTTTCCTCCGCTCCATTCCATCCGCCACACATCCCCAGTCCAACCCCCTCCCCGATGTGCAGGAAAGAACTGCAGATGCTGGTTTAAATCAAAGATAGACACAAAATGCTGGAGTAACTCAGCGGGACAGGCAGCATCTCTGGAGGGAAGAATGGGTGACGTTTCGGGGTCGAGACCCTTCTTCAGTCTGAAGGATCTCTCGTTTCCCCTTTCCCCCTGACTCTCAGTCAGAAGAAGGGTCTCGACCCGAAACGTCACCCATTCCTTCTCACCAGGAGATGCTGCCTGTCCCGCTGAGTTACTCCAGCATTTTGTGTCTGTCTCCCTTTCCTGATCCCGCTCCCACTTCTCTGAAGATAGACACAAAATGCTGGAGTAACTCAGCGGGACAGGCAGCATCTCTGGAGAGAAGGAATGGGTGATGTTTCGGGTCGAGACCCTTCTTCAGACTGAGAGTCAGGGGAAAGGCAAACAAGAGATATAGACGGTGATATATGCCTTCATGCCTGTATTCATGCTTCTATATTCTGTTGTGCTGATGCAAAGCAAGAATTTCATTGTCCTATCTGGGACACATGACAATAAACTCTCTTGAATATTGAATCTTGAATATAGAGAGATATAGAACAAATGAATGAAAGATATGCAAAAAAGTATTGATGGTAAAGGAAACAGGCCATTGTTGGCTGTGGGTTTGGTGACCCAGTTTCCTGATTCCTTTCACCCATGCCTGACTCCACAGGCTCATCCTGGATCCCATCTTCCATTTGTGACTCCCCATTCCCTCCCAATTCCATTCCTCGCTTCCATTCCCAGCAGTGGCAGCAACTCCACTAGTGCCACTAGGCTGCCCCACTAGTTGTATGTCATTCCAATGCCTTACACATTAAGGTCAAATTTTTTTTTGTCGGAGCCAATTAACCTACAAACCCGCACGTCTTTGGAGCATGCGAGGAAACCGGAGCAGCCGGTGGAAACCCACGCAGGTCACGGGGAGAAGGTGCAAACTCCGTACAGACAGTGCCCGTAGTCAGGATCGAACCCGGGTCTCTGGCCGCTGAGAGGCAGCAACTCTACTGCTGCGCCACCGTGCCGCCCTGTTTTGCGGCTAAGGAGATGTAGGAAGTTGGATCACCCAACATAAAGTTAGATTGTGGATGGGTTGGAGGGGCCGTATGATGTTTAGTTTTGAGATACGGTGCGGAAACAGGCCCTTCGGCCCACCGAGTCTGTGCCTACCAACGATCCCGCACATTAAAACTATCCTACACACACTGGGGACAATTTACATTTACACCAAGCGAATTAACCTACAAACCTGTACGTCTTTGGAGTGCGGGAGGAAACCGAAGATCTCGGAGAAAACCCACGCAGGTCACGGGGAGAACGTACAAAGTCTGTACAGACAGAACCCACAGTCAGGATCGAACCCAGAGCTCTGGTGCTGTAAGGCAGCAACTCTACCGCTGTTAGGCAGCAACTCTAGCGCTGTAAGGCAGCAACTCTACCGGTGAGGCAGCAACTCTACCGGTGTGAGGCAGCAACCTACCGCTGGAGGCAGCAACTCTACGCTGTGAGGCAGCAACTCTACCGGTGAGGCAGCAACTCTACCGGTGAGGCAGCAACTCTACCGTGTGAGGCAGCAACTCTACCGCTGTAAGGCAGCAACTCTACCGCTGTTAGGCAGCAACTCTACGGTGAGGCAGCAACTCTACGGTGAGGCAGCAACTCTACGCTGTTAGGCAGCAACTCTACCGCTGTGAGGCAGCAACTCTAGCGCTGTGAGGCAGCAACTCTACCGGTGTTAGGCAGCAACTCTACCGCTGCGCCTCCGTGCTTGCACTGTTTTGCGGATAAGTTGATGTAGCAGATGGATCCACCATGATGATGTTAGACTGTGCGATGGGCTGAGGG
>CM075996.1:7415318-7417902 GCA_038087875.1 Malacoraja senta | reverse complement strand
GGACGTGAGGAACCGGCCGGAGGTGGGGGAGACTCTGCGCAACAAGCTGGTGCGTCTGATGACCCACATCAACACCGACGTCAAGCACTGTGCAGCCGACTTCCTCTTCGTTCTGTGCAAGGAGAACGGTGAGCGGACCCTCCCCCCCCTCACCGGGGGAGGGGCGGGGGGAACGGTGGGGAGGGGGAGGGGCGGAGGTTGAGGGAACGGGGGAGGAGGGGGTGGAAGGAGTGCGGGGGAAGAGGTTGAGGGGTATGGGGAGGGGGGGTGGATGTTGAGGGGATGGGAGAGGGGGAGAGGAGTGGGGGGAAAATGGAGGTTGAGGGAGGATGGGGGAGGAATGGAGGGGGTAGGAATGGCGGTGGTGGGTGGAGGGGGGAGATGGGGGTGGGGGTGGGGGAGGAACAGAGGTTGAGGAGTAGGCAGGAGGAACGGTGGGGAGGGGCATTGCGGGGGGAGGGGGAAGTAATAAAGGTGGGGGGGGTGGAATGGAGGTGGGGGCAGGTGCGAGGAATGGGGTCGGGAGGAGCGGAGGATGGGGGGGAGGAACGGGGTTGGTAGGCGGAGGGGAGAAGGAGGCGGAGGAGGGACAGTTTGGGGGGGGGTGAGCTGAGGAGAGGTGGGGAGGGGGGAGGAGCTGTGGGAGGGGGGAGGTTCTGAAGTGGGGGGGAGGAACAGAGGAGGGGAGGGGGGGGGAATGGAGATGAGGAGAGGGGAGAAACAGGTGGAGGGGGAAGGTACGGAGGTGTGGGGGTGGAGGGTGGAGAAGACGGTTGAGCGCACTCTGAAGGGCCTGTCCCACTTACGCAACTTTTTCGGCGACTTGCCGGCACCCGTCATAGGCCGTTACAGGTCGCCGTAAATGTTTCAACATGTTGAAAATCCAGCGGAGACCAGAACAAGATACGACTCTTTGGGCGACTACTCACGACCGTACAGGCTTCACCCCGCGACATGTCACCAGGGTGTCGCCTGTATGGCCGTGAGTCGTCTCCTCAGTCGCCCAAAGAGTCGTAGCGTCTTTCTGGTCGTCGCTGGATTTTCGACATGTTGAACATTTTCGGCAACCTATGACGGGTGCCGGCAGTCGCCGAAAAAGTCGCGTAAGTGGGACGGGCCCTTAAGACTTACCCACAGCATCAAAGTTTACATTCGACTGAGGGGGTGATGTTAGGTTGGTGTTTAAACTCATAGAGGGATTGGATAATAATAGTCTGTTATAGTTCAGAGCTTATTCGTTGTTGTGTTTAATAGCCTGGTGGCTGTAGGGAAGAAGCTGTTCCTGAACCTGGACGTTACAGTCCTCAGGCTCCTGTACCTTCTTCCCGACGGCAATGGTGAAATGAGTGTGTGGCCAAGGTGTGTGGGGTCTTTGATGATGTGGGCCGCCTTTTTGAGGCAGCGACTGCGATAGATCCCTTCGATGGTGGGGAAGTCAGAGCCGGTGATGGACTGGGCAGTGGTCACAACTTTTTGCAGTCGTTTCCGCTCCTGGATGATCAGGTTGCCGAACCAAGCCACGATACAACCAATAGACAATAGACAATACACAATAGGTGCAGGAGTAGGCCATTCGGCCCTTCGGGCCAGCACCGCCATTCAATGTGATCATGGCTGATCATCCCCAATCAGTACCCCGTTCCTGCCTTTTCCCCATAACCCCTTTTCCCCATATCCCCTATCTTTAACATCTTAAAAAGCATCCAGAGAACCTGCCTCCTCCGCCCTCTGAGGCAGAGAATTCCACAGACTCACAACTCTCTGTAAGAAAAAGTGTTTCCTCGTCTCCGTTCTAAATGGCTTACCCCTTATTCCTAAACTGTGGCCCCTGGTTCTGGACTCCCCCAACATCGGGAACATGTTTCCTGCCTTCAGCGTGTCCAAACCCTTAACAATCTCAGATGTTTCAATAAGATTCCCTCTCATCCTTCTAAACTCCAGAGTGTACAAGCCCAGCTGCTCCATTCTCTCAGCATATGACAGTCCCGCCATCCCAGGAATTAACCTTGTAAACCTACGCTGCGCTCCCTCAATGGCAAGAATGTCCTTCCTCAAATTAGGGGACCAAAACTGCACACAATACTCCAGGTGTGGTCTCACTATGGCTCTATACAACTGCAGAAGGACCTCTTTGCTCCTATACTCGACTCCTCTTGTTATAAAGGACAACATGCCATTCGCTTTCTTCACTGCAGTCCCTTCACTTCACCAGTCAGTATGCTCTCTACCGTGCACCTGTAGAAGTTCGGGAGAATCCTCTTTGACATGCCGACTCTCCGTAGTCTGCGAGAATGATCCCAGGGATGGTTGGGTTAACGTATGAGGAGCGTTTGACAGCTCTGGGCCTGTACTCGCTGGAGGTTAGACCTCATCGAAACCGACCGGATAAAGAAAGGCCTGGATAGAGTGGACGTGGAGAGGCTGTTTCCACTAGTGAGGGAGTTTAGGAGCAGCATTTTAGGAATGACCTGTTCGTTACTAAGCATTTTATTCTATCCTCACAGAGTCTCTTGCCCAGAGTAGGGGAATCGAGAACCAGGGGACATAGGCTAACGCTGAAGAGGGAAAGATTGAATAGGAATCG
>CM075996.1:7395318-7410318 GCA_038087875.1 Malacoraja senta | reverse complement strand
GGAAACCGAAGATCTCGGAGAAAACCCACGCAGGTCACGGGGTGAACGTGCAAACTCCGTACAGACAGCACCCGCGGTCGGGATCGAACCCGGGTCTCCGGCGCTGCGATCGCTGTAAGGCCGCAACTCCACCGCTGCCCCCGTCAAATTAAACGTATCATTAAACTCATTCTTGTGGGGTGGCGCAGCGGTAGAGTTGCTGCCTCACAGCGCCTCAGACCCGGGTTCGATCCTGACCACGGGTGCTGTCTGTACGGAGTTTGTATGTTTTCCCCATCACCTGCGTGGGTTTTCTCCGGGTGCTCCGGTTTCCTCCCACACTCTAACCACGTGCAGGTTTGTAGGCTAACTGGCTTTGGATAAAAATTGTAAACTGTCCCCAGTGTGTTGGATAGTGCTAGTGATCGATGGTCGGCATGGACTCAGTGGGCCGATGGGCCTGTTTCCACTCTGCATCTCTAAACTAAACTAAACGTGCCGGTTTCTAGGTTAATTGGCTTCTGTAAATTGCCCCTAGTGTTTGGGACAGGGTACGGGGTGATCGCTGGTCTGCGCTGACTCGTTGGGCCGAAGGGCCTGTTTCTACGCTGTATCTCTAAACTAAACTAAACTAAATTAAACGGGCAGGTTTGTAGATTAATTGGCTTCTGTAAATTGCCCCTAGTGTGTAGAATAGCGTACGCGGGGATCGCTGGTCTGCGCTGACTCGCTGGGCCGAAGGGCCTGTTTCCACGCTGTATCTCTAAACTGAACTTCTCTCTCCCCAGTATAAACCCCGTCACAGGCCGCGTGGAGGAGAAGCTCCCTGACCCCATGGAGGGAATGACGGAGGAGCAGAAGGAATACGAAGCCATGAAGCTTATCAGCATGTTCGACAAATTATCCAGGTACTTCCAAGAGGAGTGTGCAGGGGGATCTCGGATGGGCGTCGGATATGACTTACACCCCTACACTCTTTCCCTCCGCTCCATTCCATCCGCCACACATCCCCAGTCCAACCCCCCTTCCCCGATGTGCAGGAAAGAACTGCAGATGCTGGTTTAAATCAAAGATAGACACAAAATGCTGGAGTAACTCAGCGGGACAGGCAGCACCTCTGGAGGGAAGGAATGGGTGACGTTTCGGGTCGAGACCCTTCTTCAGTCTGAAGGATCTCTCGTTTCCCTTTCCCCCTGACTCTCAGTCGGAAGAAGGGTCTCGACCCGAAACGTCACCCATTCCTTCTCACCAGAGATGCTGCCTGTCCCGCTGAGTTACTCCAGCATTTGTGTCTGTCTCCCTTTCCTGATCCCGCTCCCACTTCTCTGAAGATAGACACAAAATGCTGGAGTAACTCAGCGGGACAGGCAGCATCTCTGGAGAGAAGGAATGGGTGATGTTTCGGGTCGAGACCCTTCTTCAGACTGAGAGTCAGGGGAAAGGCAAACAAGAGATATAGACGGTGATATATGCCTTCATGCCTGTATTCATGCTTCTATATTCTGTTGTGCTGATGCAAAGCAAGAATTTCATTGTCCTATCTGGGACACATGACAATAAACTCCCTTGAATATTGAATCTTGAATATAGAGAGATATAGAACAAATGAATGAAAGATATGCAAAAAAGTATTGATGGTAAAGGAAACAGGCCATTGTTGGCTGTGGGTTTGGTGACCCAGTTTCCTGATTCCTTTCACCCATGCCTGACTCCACAGGCTCATCCTGGATCCCATCTTCCATTTGTGACTCCCCCATTCCCTCCCAATTCCCATTCCTCGCTTCCCATTCCCAGCAGTGGCAGCAACTCCACTAGTGCCACTAGGCTGCCCCACTAGTTGTATGTCATTCCAATGCCTTACACATTAAGGTCAAATTTTTTTTTTGTCGGAGCCAATTAACCTACAAACCCGCACGTCTTTGGAGCATGCGAGGAAACCGGAGCAGCCGGTGGAAACCCACGCAGGTCACGGGGAGAAGGTGCAAACTCCGTACAGACAGTGCCCGTAGTCAGGATCGAACCCGGGTCTCTGGCCGCTGAGAGGCAGCAACTCTACCGCTGCGCCACCGTGCCGCCCTGTTTTGCGGCTAAGGAGATGTAGGAAGTTGGATCACCCAACATAAAGTTAGATTGTGGGATGGGTTGGAGGGGCCGTATGATGTTTAGTTTTGAGATACGGTGCGGAAACAGGCCCTTCGGCCCACCGAGTCTGTGCCTACCAACGATCCCCGCACATTAAAACTATCCTACACACACTGGGGACAATTTTACATTTACACCAAGCGAATTAACCTACAAACCTGTACGTCTTTGGAGTGCGGGAGGAAACCGAAGATCTCGGAGAAAACCCACGCAGGTCACGGGGAGAACGTACAAAGTCTGTACAGACAGAACCCACAGTCAGGATCGAACCCAGAGCTCTGGTGCTGTAAGGCAGCAACTCTACCGCTGTTAGGCAGCAACTCTAGCGCTGTAAGGCAGCAACTCTACCGGTGAGGCAGCAACTCTACCGGTGTGAGGCAGCAACTCTACCGCTGTAAGGCAGCAACTCTACCGCTGTGAGGCAGCAACTCTACCGGTGAGGCAGCAACTCTACCGGTGAGGCAGCAACTCTACCGGTGTGAGGCAGCAACTCTACCGCTGTAAGGCAGCAACTCTACCGCTGTTAGGCAGCAACTCTACCGGTGAGGCAGCAACTCTACCGGTGAGGCAGCAACTCTAGCGCTGTTAGGCAGCAACTCTACTGCTGTGAGGCAGCAACTCTAGCGCTGTGAGGCAGCAACTCTACCGGTGTTAGGCAGCAACTCTACCGCTGCGCCTCCGTGCTGCACTGTTTTGCGGATAAGTTGATGTAGCAAGATGGATCCACCATGATGATGTTAGACTGTGCGATGGGCTGAGGGGGCCATTTGGTGTATAATTGTTCCTAATGCCGTTTGGTTTCCATTTGGTGACAGGGAACAGATAATCCAGCCTATGGTGGTCGGCTGTGACGGGAAGCTCACGCCTTTAGACGAGACGGTGCAGCAAATGGCCGAACAGATTTCACTGCACTCCGACTCCGATCTCGACTGAAGCGACGAGAAGGAAATGTAAATAATAAACGTGAACAGGTATCGTTGACCTCCCAACAATGGGCCCCAGTTAGAGTTCAGAGCCACGGAAAATCCCTTGAAGAGTAAAACGTTCAGTGGTTAAAGAACTATGCGGCCCATAGCGATCCCCTCGTCAAGCTACATTTTAGACTTTAGAGATACAGCGCGGAAACAGGCCCTTCGGCCCGCCGAGTCCGTACCGACCAGCGATCACCCCGGTACACACTTACACTGCCCTACCCACACTATGGGGCAATTTACAATTTTTACCGAAGCCAGCTAACCTACAGACCTGTACGTCTTTGGAGTGTGGGAGGAACCCAGAGCACCCGGAGAAAACCCACGCAGGTCACGGGGGGAACGTACAAACTCCAGACCAACAGCACCCACAGTCAGGATCGAACCCGGGTCTCTGGCGCTGTAAGGCAGCAACTCCACCCCTGCGCCACCGGGCCGCCCTGTATAGCACCTTTTGCATTCTTTTTCAGGAAAATCCCTCAGCGCTTTGTAGATATTTTTGAGGAGCGGTCAACATTGTAATGCAGAGGCTACTGGGTTAGAGATGACTTGACCACACAAATTCACCCATAGATAGTTAAAGCATCTTTCAAGGTAGCAATATTTAATAAAATACTTTGTGGTGTTAACTACTCACCTGATAAGAATATATTCCACTGGCTTAATGATGGGTAACATTGAGGAGGTGTGGTGACATGGAAGCATGATTGGGTTAACGTATGGAGCATTTGACAGCACTGGGCCTGTACTCCCTGGAGTTTAGAAGGATGAGGGGGTACCTCATTGAAACCTAGCGAATAGTGAAAGCCCTGGATAGAATGGATGTGGAGAGAATGTTTCCACTAGTGGGAGAGTCTAGGACCAAATGGCACTGCCTCAGAATAAAAGGAAATACCTTTGGGAAGGAGATGAGCAGGAATTTCTTCAGTCAGAGGGTGGTGAATCTGTGGAGGCCAAGTCAATAGATATTTTTAAGGCAGAGATACTGTTGATCGATTCTTGATTAGTACGGGTGTCAGGGGTTATGGGGAGAAGGCAGAAGAATGGGGTTAGGAGGGATAAGTCAGCCACGATTGAATGGTGGAGTAGATTTGATGGGCCGAATGGCCTAAATTTGCTCCTATCACTTATTTTGCTCCTTAGTTTTGTTTGTTTAGTTGAGTTGAGTTTATTGTCACGTGTACCAAGGTACAGTGAACGTCCTTATTGTGTACAGTTCAATACAAGTATCACTATACTTAGATACATCGTAGATCAGCATCCCAGATCCAGTCAATGGATATTTTTAAGGCAGAGATTCTTGATCAGTACGGGTGTCAGGGGTTACAAGGAGAAGGCAGGAGAATGGGGTTGAGAGGGAGAGTTAGCTCAGCCACGATAGAATGGTGGAATAGACTTAATGTGCCAAATATAACATATGAACTGCTCTTATAACTTATGAACTTATTACCACAAGCATCTCTAATGGGGAAAGTAATGGCAGGCTGCCTTCTCAAATCGGTAAGCTCCTTCAATGATGAAGGTAGAAGATGCTCCCATATTTGATGACTTGACACAAATGTGATGACAAGAACCAGGGGGCACAGGTTTAAGGTGAAGGGGGAAAGATTTAATAGGAAGCGGAGGTGTAACTTTTTTACACAAAGGGTGGTGGGTGTTGTGGATAGAGGAGGTAGTTGAGGCAGGGACTATCGCAACATTTAAGAAGTATCTGGACAGGTACATGGATAGGACAGGTTTAGAGGGATATGGACCAAACGCAGGCAGGTGGGACTAGTGTAGCTGGAGCATGTTGGTCGGTGCGGGCAAGTTGGGCGGAAGGGCCTGTATGACTAAAAGAATTATAGCAAGTGTATGCAGAGTGATTGGATTTGGGTAGGAAAAGATCATAGATGTTTCTAATGTACTGAGTAATCTGCTTAAGCGCAGTTCTCAGGGACAAAACCCTTGCATAACCCCTGGACTGCCCATATAGGAAACATGTTGGGTAATCTGTACACAGCAAGGGCGGACACAAAGTGCTGGAGTAACTCAGCGGGTCAGGCAGCATCTCAGGAGAACATGGATAGGCGACGTTTCGGGTCGGGACCCCTTTTCGGACCCTTCTTCTGAACTACTTTCCCCATCCCTCCCCCTTTTCCCCTTTCAACTTTTCAGACTTTAGAGCTACAGCGCGGAAACAGGCCCTTCGGCCCATCAAGTCCACGCCGACCACTGATCACCCCCGTACACTAGCACTATCCCACACACCGGGGACAATGTACTGAAGCTAACTAAATTACAGACCTGTACGTCTTTGGAGTGCGGGAGGAAGCCGGAGCAACCGGAGAAAACCCACGCAGGTGACGGGGAGAACGTACGGACGGCGCCTGTAGTCTGGACCTCTGGCGTTGCGCCACCTTGCCGCCATTTTGTCGACTCCTATAACAAGACCACTGTCCACAAGGTGGTAGAATGCCTCGATATTGTCCCCGCACTGTCTGAGATACTGCCACCTCCCCAGGATACAGTTGCTGTCCACTCCATAACTCTCCCATCTGGCAAAGCCCAGGAGTTGTGATCCTGTGATCGCAGTTTGCTACAAGGACGATGGGCGGCAGGCACGCTGGCGCAGCGGTAGAGTTGCTGCCTCACAGCGCCAGAGACCCGGGTTCCATCTTGACTACGGGTGCTGTCTGTACGGAGTTTGTACCTTCTCCCCGTGACCCACGTGGGTTTTCCCCGGGTGCACCGGTTTCCTCCCACATTCCAAAGACGCGCAGGTTTGGAGGTTAATTGGCTTCAGTAAAAATTGGAAATTGTCCCTAGCGTGTAGCATAGTGCTAAGTGTACGAGGATCCCTGGCTGGCACGGACTCGGTGGGCTGAAGGGCCTGTTTCTGGGCTGAATATACTAAACAAAACTAGACTGGCTTTATGGCCACAGGGCTAGGCTAGGATAGGACTGCCAACAGCAAATGAGCCAATTCCCATAAGGATCAACAAGACTTAAGAATGCAACGATGACCACGTTATTATCTTTTGAACATTACACTGTAGATATACTGCTCATCATGTCTGGTCAAATGTATTGACTTTGTTACTGTGAAAATTAATAAAAGCAGTTGAACTTTGCAAATGTCTGCGTGCTCAGTTTTCACACACTCAGTTCTAACCAGATCTGTCAGAGTCGTACAGCGTGGAAACAGGCCCTTCGGCCCATCTTGCCCGCACCGACCAACATACCCCATCTACACTAGTCCCACCTGCCTGCGTTTGACCCACATCCCTCTAAACCTGTCCTATCCATGTACCTGTCTAAATGTTTTTTTAAACATTGTGCTAGTACTTGCCTTCTTCTTCTTGTTGTGTATGGCGTGCACAGCCTAAAGTTGTAGGACAACTTGTTCTATTTGGTCTTATTTGATTGTGCACGCCGGGTTGATTGCATTCGTCGGAACAGGGTTGCAATCTTCCACCCCTAGTACTTGCCTCAACTACCTCTTCTGCCACTTTTTCCATTTACCCACCAACAAAGAACTGCAAACTTCAATGGACTGACGTGGATTAAACTGTGAGAGGCGTAACGGAGATCGGGGTCTTATTCCTAAAATGGCGGAAGTGACGTTCCGTTCCGTTCCGATCCGTACTACACGTCAGTCCATTGGATTTTGTAGGAGTGGTCTATCTTGGGTACTCTAGTATCTTTGCCCACCACCCTCTGGGTAAAAAAGTTGCCTCTCAAGTTCCTATATAAGCTTTCCCCCCTCATCTTAAACCTATGTCCTCCGGTTCTTGATTCCTCTACTCTGGGCAAGAGACTCTGTGCATTTACCCAATCTATTCCTCTCATGATTTTGTACACCTCTATAAGATCACCCCTCATCCACCTGCGCTCCAAGGAATAAAGTCCCAGCCTGCTCAACCTCTCCCTGTAGCCCAGTCGCTTGAGACCCAGTAACATCCTCGTAAACCTTCTCTGCGCCCTTTCCATCTTTCCTATGACATGCTGATCATCCAGAACCAGGGGCCACGGTTTACGAATAAGGGGTCAGCAATTGGAACGGAGATGAGGAAAAACTTTTTCACACAGAGGGTTGTGAATCTGTGGAATTCTCTGCCTCAGAAGCCAGTGGAGGCCGGTTCTCTGGATGCTTTCAAGAGAGTGTTGGATAGAGCTCTTAACGATAGCGGAGTCAGGGGATATGGGAGAAGGCAGGAACGGGGTACTGATTGTGGATGATAAGCCATGATCACAATGAATGGCGGTGCTGGCTCGAAGGGCTGAATGGCCTACTCCTGTACCTATTGTCTATAACATGGTGACCAATATGGAACACAATGTCTAAAAGTGGCCTCACCAACATCTTATACAACTACAACATGACCTCCCTAACTTCTATATTCAATACCGTGACTGATGAAAACCAATGTGCCAAAAAGTATTCTTGACCACTCCATCTACCTGTTTCGCCATTTTCACTGTCCCACGGTGAACGGTGAATCATTCTCATCTCAGGATTGGCATGAATTGGATTTGAACTCACCACCAGGAATAAGATGGCGCCAAAGCCAGGCGATTCTTTGCGTGCTGGTCCCAGAAGTAGATCTGCAATCATTCATTACAACGCTTCACTCTTTAGACTTGAGAGACGTGGCGCTGAAACAGGCCCTTCGGCCCACCGAGTCCGCACCGACCAGCGGACGCCCGCCCCCGTACACGAGCAACATCCCACACACTGGGACAATTTACGGTTTTACTGAAGCTAATTAGCCTACAAAGCTGTAAATCTTCGGAGTGTGGGAGGAAGCAGGAGCACCCGGAGAAAATCCGTGGGGTCACAGGGAGAGGGGAGGAGGGAGTGACCGGGGTGAGACTCATGCTTGATTGTTCGGACTCCAGCGCTGAGAGGCATTTAAAAGTATTAAAAAAAAAAAAACTTTATTAAAAAAAACTTTATTTCAACAGCAGATACCTTGTCCAAAGAAGATTGGACTTTTGTTCCTTCCATCACAGTGAGGAGTGTGGGGATTCCGCTGTGGTGGATGTTTATGTTAACTTTTATGCAGTTGTGTGTCTTGTTGCTGTTTTGTTCGAATGTCTGTATGGTAATTCACATATCACTGGACCTCAATTGGCACACGTGACAATAAAAGACCTTTGAAGCCTTTGAAGCTCCCGGAGAAAACCCACGCAGGTCACGGGGAGAACGTACAAACTCCGTACAGGCAGCACCCGCAGTCAGGATCGAACCCGGGTCTCTGGCGCTGTGAGGCAGCAACTCTACCGCTGTGCCACCGTGCCCCCCCCCTGTTTTGCTCGATAAGGAGATGTAGGAAGATGATTTAAACAAGATCATGTTTAGATTGTGGGATGGGTTGGAGGGGCCAATATAACGTTTAGTTTCATCTACAGTTTACAGATACAGTGGGGAAGAAGGCCCTGTTAAAATCCACACCACTGGTGTTTTGAAGAGAATCTCGGCGATGGGATTCAGAAGCGAGGCACAACATACCTATGAGGGTGGGAATGATGGCCTTGTCAGCAATTTAGGTGCTAAATGCTGACAGAGGAAGATTTAAGGGCTGATCGAGATTGTGTGGGAACACTCATCCCTTGGCAAGAACAGGATGCTAAACCAGGTACCCAGCTGCAGTTTAGATTGGATGAAGGCCGGCACGGAGGCGCAGCGGTAGAGTGGCTGCCTTAAGGCCTGTCCCACTTGGCCGTCATTTGCGCATAATTTAAGCGACATTATTTACGCGTCACGACGCGCGTGTCGTGACACGCACGTGATGCGCGCATGGCGCGTGGTGACATAGGCAGTAACCCGCGGCTGCGCGCGGCATCGCAGGATTTTGTCAAGTACAAAATCTTCGCGCGCCATCTGCGTGACACGCAAATGACGGCCAAGTGGGACACGCCGGAGACCCGGGTTCGATCCTGACTGCGGTTGGCTGTCTATACGGAATTTGCATGTTCTCCCCGTGACCTGCGAGTGTTTTCCTCCAGGATCTTCAGTTTCCTCCCACACTCCAAAGACGTTGAGGACTGTAGGTTAATTGGCTCGGTGTAAATGTGAAACTTGTCCCCAGTGTGTGAAGGATAGTGTAATGGCCCCTGTCCCACTGTACGAGCTCATTCAAGAGCTCTCCCGAGTTTAAAAAAAAATCAAACTTGTGGAAGCACGTAGAATGTATGTAGCAGGTACGTTGGAGATCGGGACACCTCTTGGCGCCTCGTAACACTAACGGCAGGTACTGGGGAAACGCGGTAAATTCGTGAAGACTCGTGAAGATTTTTCAACATGTTGAAAAATGTCCACGAGAGCCCCGAGTACCTACGAGCGGCCATTACCGTAAATCTCCGAGTTCGAATCAGGGGGAAACTCGGGAGAACTCTGGGTTATGAATGTGCGGGGGTCGTTGGTCGGCGCGGGCCCATTGGGCCGAAGGACCTGTTTCCGCGCTGTATCTCTACACTAAACTAAACTAAAGAGGCTCCTTAACCAGAAAGAAATGAGGAGAGGCCAGGTTCAAAGAGTCGCAATCAAACATTTAAAAAAATTAAAAAGTCCTAGGAAGCCCTGAAACTTGCAGCAAACAAGATGAATTCCATTGAAGTCACCCTTATGATGTGGGGATTGATATTACCAGATGTGATGATCACGTTAGAATTTTCTGTTGACTTACGGCAGGTTGGGTCTTGTATATTTGGGTTCTTGGTCTTCCGAAGAAACAGAAATGGTTTCCAAGGAGATTTTTCCCTTCCCCTTTATCTGTAAATATATCACAAGCTGGAGACCGTCCTATTTTACTGTAAAAGGGATTAATCAGACAAAGGCCCGCAGGCCCTTCAGCCCACCGAGCCGGCACCGACCAGCAAGCAACCACTTACATCAGTCCCCTACTTCCTTATAAGGCTCGGGAAGTTCGGCATCTCCTCAACAACCCTCACGAACGTCTACAGATGCGCCGCGGAAATAATTTCATCGGGGTGCATCAGAGCATGCATTGGGAACAGCTCCATCCAAGACCGCAAGGAATTGCAGAGAGTTGTGGACGCAGCCCAGACCATCAACCAAACCAACCTCCCTTCCATTGACTCCATCTGCACCTCACGCTGCCTCGGCAAGGCCAGCAGCATCATCAACGATGAGTCACACCCTGGTCACTCCCTCTTCTCCCCTCTCCCATCGGGCAAAAGGTACAGAAGTGTGAAAACGCACACCTCCAGATTCAGGGACAGTTTCTTCCCGGCTGTTATCAAGCAACTGAACCATCCTACCACCAACGAGGGAGAAGTCCTGACTTACCATCTACTTAATCGGAGAATCTCGGACTATCTTTAATCGGACTTCTCTGGACTTTATCTTGCACTAAAAGTTATTCATGTCATTCCCTTTATCCTGTATCTGTACACTGTGTATGGCTGGATTGTAATCATGTATTGTCTTTCCGCTGACTGGTTAGCACGCAACAAAAGCTTTTCACTGTACCTCAGTACACGTGACCATAAACTCAACTAAACTTCCACTGTTCCTACCTTCCCGACATTCAGGTGGCCCGAATATGCAGCTCGTAGAGCCACTACCTGAAGCCCCTGTGCCACTGTACCAGGTAATTCAAGAGTTCTCCCGAGTTTTCCCCTGATTCGAACTCGGAGAATGTCCGTAGCGGATCCGTAGGAGTTCGTGGATGTCTCGTAGCGGCTCGTAATGCTAACGGTAGGTACTCGGGACATCCGGTAAACTCGGGACGTTTTTTCATCCCTGCAAAAAAATGTCCACGAGTAAAAAAATACTCGTGATGAAAAAAATAGTTACATTTTACTCGTACGAGCCGCTACGAGACATCCACGAACTCCTACGGACCCCGCTACGGACATTCTCCGAGTTCGAATCAGGGGAAACTCGGGAGAACTCTTGAATTACCTCGTACAGTGGGACAGGGGCTTCACACTGCCAGAGCTTAGTTTAGTTCAGTCCAGAGTTGGGAGATACTTTAGTTTAGAGATACAGCGCGGAAACAGGCCCTTCGGCCCACCGATCAGCGATCAGTGATCAACGTGCAGGTTTGTAGGTTAATCAACTTGGCAAAATTGTCAATTTCCCCTAGTGTGTGTGGGATAGTGCTAGTGTGTGGGGATCACTCGGTGGGCCAAAGGGCCTGTTTCCACGCTGTACCTATAAACTGAAGTAGTGGGGCCTGAAATATTTACGGTATATACTAATGGCACGGGTGAAGGAACCGTGTTCTTTGACAAAACTTAGTAACAATACAAAGAAAGGTGTTGACATAGATGGGCTCAGTTCTAAGCAGGATACACTGCGCCTGTAAGTGAGTGGCAAGATGTTGGCAGATGAAATATGGGTGTGGAAAAGTGGGAGGATATTCACGTTGGAAGGAAGAATTAAATAGCTAATTGTTTTTTTGTCCCGACCCGAAAAGCCACCCATCTTTTCCCTCCAGAGATGCTGCCTGACCCGCTTTGTTACTCCAGCACTTTGTGTCTATCTTTGGTACAAACCAGCTTCTGCAGCTTGTTGCATAGTTTTAGTTTAGTTTAGTTTTGATTAGAGATACAGCTCGGAAACAGGCCCTTCGGCCCACCGAGGCTGCGCCGACCAGCGATCCCCGCTATCCTGCACACTCAAGGGACAATTTACAATGTCACCGAGGCCAATTAACCTACAAACCTGTACGTCTTTGGAGTGTGGGAGGAAACTGGAGCGCCCTGGAATAACCCACGCAGTTCACGGGGAGAACGTACAAACTCCATACAGACAGCACCCATAACCAGGATCGAACCCGGGTCTCTGGCCTCACTGCACCAGAGACTCGGGCTCAATCCCTGCCTCAGGTGCTGTCTGTGTGGTGTTTGCATATCGGTCACGGGGAGAACGTACAAACTCCGTACAGGCAACACCTGTAGTTAGGATCGAACCCGGGTCTCCGGTGCTGTGAGGCAGCAACTCCCTATGACCGCGTGGGTTTCCTCCGGGTGCTCCGGTTTTCTCCCACATCCCAAAGATGTGCCGGTTCGTAGGTTCATTGATTTCCGTGAATTGCCCCTAATGTGTCGGGAGTGGATGCGAAAGTGGAATAATATAGAACCGGTGAACGGGTGATCGATGGTCAGTGTGGGCTAGGTGGGCCGAAGGGCCTGATTCAGCGCTGTATCGCTGAAACAAAAGATCCACTCAACTGCAAGGAACTCGGAGTGAATAATTCGGAACATTGAATGAAATGTGGGCCTTTAGTTCAAGGGGTAATGAGTACAAACTTGGGGAAGTTTGATGCCATTCTGCATGACGCAGACACAAGGAACTGCAGATATTGATCGCCTTTTTGTCTTTTTTGTCGTTTGTCTATTTTCCTTTTGTCTTCTTTGTTGTCTTGTTAGGACTATGTTTTTGCTTTATTTTTAGTTGTGTACATGTGGGGGGAAACGTTTTAAATGTCTTGAAGCCGGGGGCTTTAACATCACCTCACTGCAGCAGTTTGACTGCCTGACCGCAGGAGAAGAACAGGGAACAGATAAAGGGCCTGTCCCACTTACGCGACCTTGGCTCGCAAATTACACGACCTCGTGGTCGCTTGAGGCGTACGGGCACCGTATGGCCGCGCGGGGCCGGTCCCACTTAGAAGCGCGGAGGGGTATGGAGTTGTGCGGGGCCGGTCCCAACATCGTGCAGGGCTCCGAAATTCCTGCAGTGACCGAAATCTTCGCGCGCCAACTGCCTATCGGCCCGCGTACGCACGCAGGCGCATTACGGTCGTACGCAGCGTCTTGCCGGCGTACGCAGAGTCTTGACGGCGTACGCCTAGCGCGTGGCGTTGCGTGATGACATCACCGCCCAGCGTGGCGTTGCGTGATGACGTCACCGCCCGACGCCATGCGACGCCCAAATTGTCGGCCCGCCTCCTGCCCCGCTGATTTGTAAGCATGACGTAAATGATGTCACGAGTGAATTTAGCGCGAACTTAGCGCGAACTTCGCGTGACCTCCGCTTCCAGTTGGTCGCGCCAAACGCACGCAATCGCATGCAAGTGGGACAGGCCCTTAAGACTTTTGCCTTGCATCACAGTGAGGAGGTGTTTGGAGATTCACTGTGATGGGTGTTTGTGTGGAACTGTGTTAAGTGTGTGTTGTGGTTTTTTTTGCTGTTATGACTGCAGGGAACCAAATTTCGTTCAAACTTTTGTTTGTTTGGATGACAATAAAAGGCATTCGATTTTGGTTTATAACAAAAAACACAAAGTACTGGAGTAACTCGGGCATTTCGGGTCGGGCGGAAATCTGAAGAAGGGTCCTAACCTGAAACACCGCAGAAATAGTGGATGCATTAGTGATAATTTTTCAAAACTCTTTAGATTCTGGAGTAGTTCCTGAGGATTGGAGGGTAGCTAATGTAACCCACTTTTTAAAAAGGGAGGGAGAGAGAAAACGGGGAATAACAGACCATCGGTGGTGGGGAAAATTCTGGAGTCAGTTATTAAAGATGGGATAGCAGCACATTTGGAAAGTGGTGAAATCATTGGACAAAGTCAGCATGGATTTACGAAAGGTAAATCATGTCTGACGAATCTTATAGAATTTTTCAAGGATGTAACTAGTAGAGTGGATAGGGGAGAACCAGTGGATGTGTTATATCTGGACTTTCAGAAGGCTTTCGACAAGGTCCCACATAAGAGATTTGGATGCCCAGTATAACTGGCAGTAGGCGGTGGGCGGCGTGACTCTCGTCAGCAGCGGCCTCTGCAGTCCGTCTGTCTTTTTATTATTTTTGTCTTGTTTCTATGTAGTTTTTATTTTTATTTTTTTTGTCGGGGTATGTGTGTGGGGGGTGGGGGTGGGGTGGAACTTTAAAATCTTTCCCCTTTCCCCTGCACGGGAGACCCGACCTTTTCTTTGTCGGGTCTCCGTTTGTCGTTGGGGCTGGGCAACGTGGAGCGGCCTCCAGCAGGAACGACCTGGGGCTCCAGTTGCGGAGCTGCGGACTACTCACCGTCACGGGGCTGGCCGAGTCCGGAGCGGGTGGAGCTGTGGTGGAGCGCTGCTGCGACCCGACCCCCGGAGATTCGGAGGCTACAACCGCTGGTCTGGCGGACGGCAACACCGGAAGCCCGCGGGTCCCTGGTGGGAGACCGCTTTTCGGGGCTTCCGCAGCGGCGACTTCTCCCGCCCGAGTTGCGGGGTTGAAGAGCACCTGGAGCGGGGCTTTACATCACCGCCCCGCGCGGCTTGAAATGGCCACGGGACTTTGCGAGCGCGCGCCAGGGCTCTAACACCAAGACCCGGGGCGCGACCTTGCATCGCCCGGCGTGGCTTTAATGGCC
Organism: Malacoraja senta; assembly: GCA_038087875.1. Lineage (NCBI taxonomy): Eukaryota > Metazoa > Chordata > Chondrichthyes > Rajiformes > Rajidae > Malacoraja > Malacoraja senta. Next base: position 7,395,905 of record CM075996.1, on the reverse strand, counting down.
GCGGGATAATCACCATCGCCCGCCGGGGGCTTTGACTTTGACTCTGACATCGGGGGGGGGGGAGTGCAGTGGAGAGATACGTTTTTTTTGCCTTCCATCACAGCGCTGTGATGGATGTATGTGTAAATTGTGTTTGTGTCTCGGGTCTTCTTCGTTTTGTAATGTATGGCTGCAGAAACGATATTTCGTTTGGACCTCAACGGGGTCCAAATGACAAATAAATTGTATTGTATTGTATTGTATTGTATTGTATTGTATTGTAGAGATTAGTATGCAAACTTAAAGCACACGGTATTGGGGGTTCAGTATTGATGTGGATAGAGAACTGGCTGGCAGACAGGAAGCAAAGAGTAGGAGTAAACGGGTCCTTTTCAGAATGGCAGGCAGTGACTAGTGGGGTACCGCAAGGCTCAGTGCTGGGATCCCAGCTATTTACAATATATATTAATGATTTGGACGAGGGAATTGAATGCAACATCTCCAAGTTTGTGGATGACACGAAGCTGGGGGGCAGTGTTAGCTGTGAGGAGGATGCTAGGAGGCTGCAAAGTGACTTGGATAGGTTGGGTGAGTGGGCAAATGCATGG
>CM075996.1:7353156-7395118 GCA_038087875.1 Malacoraja senta | reverse complement strand
GTTCCTAAGTCTGGTGGTGCGGGCTTTCAAACTTGTGTATCTTCTTGCCAAGCTCACTGTCTTCAAACTGTAACGTATCCAGTCTGGGACTGGCCTGTGTGATGGAACTGGGCTACATCCACTATTCTCTAATCAAATAATACTATACTTTAATACAATGAAGGCAAACTTCAGTACAATAGTACGACATAATATTGTACTTGAGTGACTTTATTGTATTTATGTAGAGATTTATCTGATCTGATTGGAACAGCATGTAAAACAAATCTTTTCAATGTAGCTTATAATGAAAATGAAACCATTTATCAGATGGTCTACTTTATGTAGATTATGTAGAATACATACTATTGATTCTACAACTCTCTGGGATTATATAAAAAGGGAGTATTTGCTGACGGAAAAGAGCGCTCGTGACTCTGATTCCAACCTGTGATGTACCTGTTCTAGGGGCTCTAGTGAAACAGTGGGTATTTGAAATACCCATTGGGTATTTGTACAGCAGAGATTGATAGGTTCTTGATTAGTACGGGTGTCCAAGGTCACGGGGAGAAGGCAGGGGAATGGGGTGGAGAGGGGAAGGTAGAGCAGCCATGATCGAACGGCAGAGCAGACTCGATGGGCCGAATGGCCTAATTCTGCTCCGATGTCTTATGAGCTTATGAACTTCTGAGCCATGATCGAATAGCGGAGTGGACTCGATGGGCCGAATGGCCTAATTTTGCTTCTATGCCTTACGAGCTTATGAACATAAGCCATGATCAAATGACAATAAACAATAGACAATAGGTGCAGGAGTAGGTCATTCGGCCCTTCGAGCCAGCACCGCCATTCAATGTGATCATGGCTGATCATCCCCAATCAGTACCCCGTTCCTGCCTTCTCCCCATATCCCCTGACTCCGCTATCTTTAAGAGCCCTATCTAGCTCTCTCTTGTGGACTCGATGGGCCGAATGGCCTAATTCTGCTCCGATGTCTTATGAGCTTATGATCTTGTAGTAATGATTCCAGGCCCAAAAATATTGTCATACTTCCATTTGATGGCCGGGCAAGGATTTGGAGGGTGCAGATGAGAGCTTGCATAGAAATTGTCCCAAATGGTGGCTGATACTTTGAGTGCTCTGTTGTTTAGCTTTCCACGAACCTGCAAACTGGGAGCGGAACCGTGTAAACATGGCCCATTGAACCAACACCAGGTTATGTACACCTAGTCGGTACTTCCAGTCCCCACAGTGTAAATATAACCCAACAAATGCAAATATAACCCAAAAATAAATTTAAAAAAAACCCCAAAACACAAAAAGAAATAAAATGTATAAAATTAGAGCCCTTCCCAGCCCAACATTTATATCTTTCAAGCCGTGTCACTCAATCAATTGATCTCTCCATTAACGCATTGTTGCTTTGTGGGATCATTCTGTGCCTTGGTTGTAGAGTCACATAGTCACACAGTGTGGAAACAGGCCCTGCACCCCACACCGACCAATATGCCCCATCTACACTTAGTCCCATTTGCCAGCGTTTGGCCCATATCCCTCTAAACCTGTCCTATCCATGCACCTGTCTGATTGCTTCTTACATGTTGTGATAGTCCCTGCCTCAACTACCTCTTCCAGCAGCTTGTTCCATACACTCGCCACCCTTTGTGTGAAAAAGGTTACCCCTCAGATTCCTATAAAACCTTCCTCCCCCCCCCCTCCCCCCCTCACCTTAAATCGATGTCCTCTGGTCCTCGATTCCCCTACTCTGGGCAAAAGACTCTGTGCATTTACCCAATCTATTCCTGTCATGAGTTTATACACTTCCATAAGATCCTCATCCTCCGGCGCTCCAGGGAATAGAGACCCAGCCTGATCAACTTCTCCCTATAGCTCACACCCTCTCATCCTGACAACATCCTTGTAAATCTTTTCCTCATCTTTTCCAACTTGACAACATCTTTCCTATAACACGGTGCCCAGAACTGAACACAATACTCTAAATGCAGCCTCACCAACATCTTAAATAACTGCAACATGACCTCCTAACTTCTATACTCAAGTCTATTGTCAGGATCTTCTTTGTTTCTGGACTGAAGGTAATTGGCTGGGAGAATGTTGTTGGGATAGTGATGACCAAAGATCCTATAGTGGAGCAAGATAGTCCACTCGACGAAAAAGCCGTAGTAGGGTCATGGGTAATCTTTAGCGCCATTTCCGTAACCGGCTTCCTTCTCCGCTCTAGTATCTTTGCTTTTGTCATGGCGCTATAGGTTCTTTGGTGATGACTATCGGCTGAAGGTGGAAATTGTTCAGCAAGATGACAGTGTCCGAGACAAAGATCCACAGTCATGAACAGCACAGAAATGGGCCCTTTGATCCATTAGATCCATGCCGACATTTTGCCCATCTTAGGACCATATCCTTCTATCCTTGCTTGTTTCAGTGTCTGTCTAAATACCTCTTATCTGATTCCACCACCTTCTCAGGCAGCAAGGCTCAGATATTAACTGAAGGACGGCACGGTGGTGCAGCGGTTGGGTTGCTGCCTCACACTGCCAGAGACCCGGGTTCAATCCTGGCTATGGGTGCCGTCTGTACGGAGTTTGTACGTTCCCCCCGTGACCTGCGTGGGTTTTCCCGAGATCTTCAGTTTCCTCCCACACTGCAAAGATGTACAGGTTTGTAGGTTAATTGGCTTGGTATAGGTGTAAATTGTCTCTAGTGTGTGTAGGATAGTGTTAATACGCAGGGTTGGCTGGTCTCGGTGGGCTGAAGGGCCTATTTCTGCGCTGTATCTCTAAACTAAAACTAAACGAAACTTTTCAATACAAAAGGCCCTGTCCCACTTCCACGACCTAATTCACGATCTTTTTTACTCGTTGACATTTTTCATCAGGCTAGAAAAACGCCCCGGCCAGCTACGACCTACCTACGACCTCCTACGACCTCGTGACGACCATGCTGCGAGTATGAGTCAAGGGCAAACTCAGCAGAGGTCGTGAATTAGGTCGTGAAAGTGGGACAGGCCCTAAAGGTAGACACAAAATGCTGGAGTAATTCAGCGGGACAGGCAGCATCTCTGGAGAGAAGGAATGGATGACGTTTCTGGTCGAGACCCTTCTTCAGATTGAAACATCACCCATTCCTCTCCAGAGATGCTGCTTGTCCCGCTGAGTTACTCCAGCATTTTGTGTCATCAGTTTAAACGAGCATCTGCCATTCCTTCCTAAACTGTTCCATATGTACAAATAAAAACATGCCCCTCAGATCCCCTTTAAACCTCATTGCTTTCACCTTGAATCCAGGCCTTCTTATTAAGCCAAGAAACTATTGGATAGGAATCCCATGGCAAGGACTGAATGGAGTCAATGTAAGGACAAACAATGATTGGATAGGATTCATCATTGGATAGGATTCATCCAATCATGGGAGGTAAATGGCGAATAAATTGGATAGAAATCATCCAATCGATGACACATGAGGTAGAAGTGAGCCAATCATCTGAGACACACGGATGGAAACCATCCAATCAGTGGAAGTGATGGCATGGAGAGCAATATCAAAGGTAACCAATAGCAATTTGAGTTTAATTAGGAGATACAGAATGGGAACAGGCCCTTCGGCCAAGCCAACCATCAATCACCCGTTCACATTAGTGCTATGTTCTCCCACTTTCGCATCCACTCCCGAGGGGCAATTTTACAGAGGACAGTTAATTTACCAACCCGTTCGTCTTTGGGATGTGGGAGGAAACCAGAGCACCCAGAGGAAACCCACGCGGTCACAGGGAGAACGTACAAACTCCGTACAGGCAGCACCCGAGGTCAGGATCAGACCAGTGTTCCTGGTGCTGTGAGGGAGTAGCTTTACCGCTGTGCCACCGTGCTGACCTAACTATATTTCAGCTCTTAGTTACCCCTCCTCCCACTGCCTCGCGTTTACCACCATCTCCCCACTGACCCATCCAAGTGCCACGTCATTCAATCACTCCTGAGTTCCATAAACTTGCCCTCCGGCAATGAACCCGTCTCCACCTCACGCTGCCTCGGCAAGGCCAGCAGCATAATCAAGGACCAGTCGCACCCTGACCACTCCCCTCTTCTCCCCTCTCCCATCGGGCAAGAGGTTCAGAAGTGTGAAAACGCACACCTCCAGATTCAGGGACAGTTTCTTCCCAGGCAATGAGGCAACTAAATCATCCCACCACAACTAGAGAGCAGTCCTGAACCACTATCTACCTCATTGGAGACCCTCGGGCTATCTTTGATTGGACTTTACTGGACTTTATCTTGCACTAAACGTTACTCACGTCTCAAGAAGGGTTTCGGCCCGAAACGTTGCCTATTTCCTTCGCTCCATAGATGCTGCTGCACCCGCTGAGTTTCTCCAGCACTTTTGTCTACCTTACTCACATTATTCTCTTTATCGTGTACCTGTACACGGTGGGCGATTGATTGTAATCATGTACTGTCTTTCTGCTGACTGGTTAGCACACAAAAAAAGCTTTTCACTGTACCTCGGTACATGTGACAAGAAACAAAACTCAAACGCAGTTCTCACCATTCCTTTCCTACTTTCTCGGCATCTTAACACTTATTTCATCCCTAACTTCTGATGAAAGGTCAACTTCAATGCACCTCGATACACGTGACAATAACTAACTCAACTAAAATCATGAGGGGAATAGATCGGGTAGATGTACAGAGTCTCTTGCCCAGAGTAGGTGAATCGAGGACCAGAGGACATAGGTTCAAGCTGAAGGGGAAAAGATTTAATAGGAATCCCAGGGGTAACATTTACACACAAAGGTTGGTGGGTGTATGGAACAAGCTGCCGGAGGAGGTAGTTGAGACAAGGGCCATCCCAACACTTAGGAAACGGTTAGATATGGTACATGGATAGAACAGGTTTGGAAGGATATGGATCATGTTGGCCGGTGTGGGCAAGTTGGGCCGCTGAGTTACTCCAGCACTTTGTGTCTATCTTCGGAGTAAACCAGCATCTGCAGTTCCTCGCTACACATCCTGTAATGTTGACTCCACTTCCCTGTCCACAGATACTGCCTTTATTTACCCATTAGTTTAGTTTAGTTTAGAGATACAGCGCGGAAACAGGCCCTTCAACCCACCGGGTCCGCACTGACCGGCGATCCCTGCGTACTAACACTACCCTACACACCAGGGACAATTTACACTTACGCCTGACTAACACTCGGGCTAAAGAATGGATGAAATGTTATACTCTGAAATGTACGAATATATCTCGAACGAAGTTTTTTATCTTAATAAATGTTTCCATTCTTCTTTAACTATCTTTTTCTTTTCTGTTTTCTTTTTTCTTTTTTTTTTTTCTTCTTTTTTTTTTCTTTCTCTTTTCTTTCTTTACTTCATCTATCTTTTTAGTTCTATCTAGTTTAAAAAAAAAAGGCAAAAGGTATTGGAGACAATGTAATAATAATTGACAATATTATCAATTTAAAAATGTAAGACTGGTAATGATGATAATATGTTGTGTACTTATCTCCAATAAAAAATATTTTCAAAAAAACGTCAAGCCAATTAACCAACAAACCTGCACGTCTTTGGAGTGCGGGAGGAAACTAAAGATCTCGGAGAAAACCCACGCGGGTCACAGGGAGAACGTGCAAACTCCGCACAGTCAGAACCCACAGTCGGGATCGAACCCGGGTGTCTGGTGCTGTAAGCGCTGTAAGGCAGTAACTCTACCGCTGTGCCACCCCATGCTGGGCGGGCAATCCTTCCCCGAGCTGAACTGTTCTTGATTAGTACGGGAGTAGAGATCAGTCTGAAGAAGGGTCTTGACCCGAAACATCACCTATTGCTTCGCTCCATAGATGCTGCCTCACCCTCACCCGCTGAGTTACTCCAGCATTTTTGTCTACCTCAAGATTCAAGAGAGTTTATTGTCATGTGTCCCAGATAGGACAATGAAATTCTTGCTTTGCTTCAGCACAACAGAATATAGCAGGCATGAATAAATACAGAACAGTTCAGTGTGTCCATATACCATTGAATATATATATATATACACACATAAATAAACAGATAAAGTGCAATGGGCTGTTAATGATCAGAGTTTTGTTTGAGTTGAGTTTAATAGCCTGATGGCTGTGGGGAAGTGGCTATTCCTGAACCTGGATGTTGCAGATTTCAGGCTCCTGTACCTTCTACCTGAAGGCAGCGGGGAGATGAATGTGTGGCCAGGGTGGTGTGGGTCCTTGATGATGCTGCCAGCCTTTTTGAGGCAGCTAATCTTTGATTAGTACGGGTGTCAGGGGTTATGGAGAGAAGGCAGGAGAATGGGGTTAGGAGGGAGGGATGGATCAATCATGATTGAATGGCGGAGTAGACTTGATGGGCCGAATGGCCTAATTCTGCTCCTATCACTTATGACCTTACGGACTGGTGTAGAAGCCGTGTTCTCCGTGTTAACACTGTGAAAGTCAAAGACAAAGTGGGGAGGGTCCTCACCAAAGTAGAAGCCCCGCTCAGCACAGACAAACTGCAGGGCGTCCACAAGCTCGGCCCCGCACAGTGTCTCCTCAGTCCTCGTGGTGGAAACCCCCAGGCAGCCAGTGAGAACCAACGCGACACACAGAGACTTCTGCACCACACTGTTGCAGCCAACTGCCTGCGGAAAGAGCATGAAAAACTGTCTCGGGTCTCTCCAGTGGGAAGGAACTGCTGATGCTGGTTCACACCGAAAATAGACACAAAATGCCCGGAGTAGCTGAGCGGGACAGGCAGCATCTCTGGAGAAAAGGAAGAGGTGACGTTTCCTCTTCCTTCGTCACCTCTTCCTTTTCTCCAGTCGAACAGGTTTAGTTTAGTTTAGTCTAGAGATACAACGCGGAAACAGGCCCTTCGGCCCGCCGAGTACCTGCATGTATTTGGAGTGCGGGAGGAAACCGAAGATCTCGGAGAAAACCCACGCGGACACGGGGAGAACGTGCAGACCAAAGATCCTATAGCGGAGCAAGATAGACCACTCCTGCTAAATGCAATGGGCTGACGTGTAGTACGCAACGGAGCGGAATATGGGCGTTTTTTCCATCCATTTCAGTAACCAGACCCGACCCGACCCGACCCGACCCGCAGTGTAATCAACGTTGCGGGGGAACAGTTTGTGTTAATAAATTATAATTCTGAAAATGAGGAGAAGATTTTTACCAAATAACTTTTATTTTTACGAGGATGTTTCCGTAACCGGCTTCCGTCACCGCACTAGTTATCCTTGCTCCGCTATGGGATCTTTGGTGCGGAGACGGAAGTCGGTTATGGAAATGGGGCCGAAAATTCCCCATGAATCTGCCCATGACCATACTACGTCTTTTTCGTCGAGTGATCTATCTTGTTTGTTATAGGATCTCTGGTACAAACTCCGTACAGACAGCACCCGTAGTCAGGATCGAACTCTGGTCTCTGGCGCTGTAAAGCAGCAACTAGATCACTACACCACTCTACTGCCCATACTGATGAGAATGCTCTGAGAGCAGGCATATATATCATATTTAATCTATACCACACACCACTATCTCATATCTTCAATGACCACAGACAATTCTATCGAAACTAAACGAAACTGTCGCCTACCTGACCAATACAACCTCTGAAGTTATTCTGTACTGTTTACTCCATCTTGCCATTGTTTATATGAGCTCGCTATGCACAAATACGGCTGTTCGCTGTCCATAGCTTTGGCAAAAGAACCGAGAGACAGGGGGAGAGATAAGAGGAAAGAGAGAGAGATGATATTTTTTAAACATTGCCATGACATGCTGCAGAAAAGGACAGTGGAAGCAGATTTAAGAGGATTTTTCCAAAGTGGGGAATTGCTTGAAATTTGCATGGATTTGGGAGGGGATTGGGAGAATGGGGCTAATTAACAAAGGGACTTTCGATGAGCTAGGATAGCCAGGATGGTCAGAATGGCCTCAGTTGTGCTGTAAGCTCCAATGAACTTTGCACAAAATACTGTGAGTCTGAAGAAGGGTTTCGGCCCGAAACGCTGCCTATTTTCTTCGCTCCATAGATGCTGCTGCACCCGCTGAGTTTCTCCAGCACTTTTGTCTACCATGAGATTAGCTTAGTTTCGAGGTACTGCTTGGAAACTGAGTCCCACACCGAGTCCCACACCAACCATCGATCATGCATTCACACACTGGTTCTGTGTTGTCCCATTTTCTTATCCAATTCCTACACACTAGGGGTAATTTTTTTTACAGAAGCCAATTAACCTGCAAACCTGCAGGTCTTTGGGATGTGGGAGGAATCTGGAGCACCCGGAGAAACCCCACGCGGGTCACGGGGAGAACGTACAAAACTCCACACAGACAGCGCCCATAGTCGGGATCGAACCCGGCTCTCCGGCGCTGTGAGGCAGCAGCTCTACCCGCTGCGCCAGCGTTCCGCCCTGATGCAGGGTAACGGTATCAGTGTGTTTGTTGCAAAGCTTCAAAGACGTGGAAATCATTGCACTGAATGTGTGAAGTTGCCGAATGGCTTGAAGTGTTGTGACTTACCTTGAATATGTCCAGGCATGTGAGAGCAGGGTCCTGGGAGGTCCCGGTGGAGCTGAGGGACAGCAGCCTCACCATCATTGTGCAGTGTCCCGGACCAGCAGTGACTGGGGAGATCCACAGTGCAGACACTCAACTTTGACCCAGTGGAGACCACAGCCAAGGCTAACACAGCCTGACCTGAGGACTTTGTTCCTCTGTGCACGTATGCATATCTGTATGTGTCTTTGTATGTATGTGTGTGTATGTATGTGTCTTTGTATATATGTGTGTATGTGTGTGCATGTGGCTTTGTATATATGTGTGTGTGTGTGTGCATATGTGGCTTTGTATATGTGTGTGTATGTATGTGTGTGTGTGTGCGTGTCTGTATATGTGTGTGTGTATGTGTCTTTGTATATATGTGTGTATGTGGCTTTGTATATGTGTGCGTGTATATGTGTACATGTGTATGTGTCTTTGTATATATGTGTGTGTATGTGTCTTTGTATATGTGTGTGTATGTGTATGCGTGTGTATATGTGTGTGTGTATGTGTGCGTGTGTGTGTCTATATATGTGTGTGTGCATTTGTGTATGTATGTGTCTATGTGTCTTTGTATCTGTGTGTGTATGTGTATGCGTGTGTATATGTGTGTGTGTATGTGCTTGTGTGTGTGTGTATGTGTGTGTGTGTGTATGTGTCTTTGTATATATATGTGTGTATGTGCCTGTGTGTTTGTATGTGTGTATATGTGTGAATTTATGTGTGTATGTGTATATGTGTGTAGGAAAGAACTGCAGATGCTGGTTTACATTGAAAGTAGACACAAAAGTGCTGGAGTAACTCAGCAGGACAGGCAGCATCTCTGGAGATTTCGGGTCGAGACCCTCCTTCAGACTGATGTCAGGGGAGTGGGCGGGACAGAGATAGAATGTAGTCGGAGACAGTAAGACTAGTGGGAGAACTGGGGAAGGGGGAGGGGGATGGAGAGAGAGGGAAAAGAAGGGCTACTTGAAGTTAGAGAAGTCAACATTCATACCGCTGGGGTGTAAGCTGCCCAAGTGAAATATGAGGTGGTGTTCCTCCAATTTGTGCTGGGCCTCACTGACAATGGAGGAGGCCCAGGACAGAAAGGTCAGTGTGGGAATGGGAGGGGGAGTTAAAGTGCTGAGCAACCAGGAGATCAGGCAGGTTAAGGCGGACTGAGCGGAGGTGTTCAGCGAAACGATCGCCGAGCCTGCGCTTGGTCTCGCCAATGTACAGGAGTTGACACCTGGAACAGCGGATACAGTAGATGAGGTTGGAGGAGGTGCAAGTGAACCTCTACCTCACCTGGAAAGACTATCGGGGTCCTTGGATGGAGTCGAGGGTGGAGGTAAAGGGACAGGTGTTGCATCTCCTGCGGTTGCAGGGGAAAGTACCTGGGGAGGGGGTGGTTTGGTTGGGAAGGGACGAGTTGATCAGGGAGTTACGGGGGGAACGGTTTCTGCGGAAAGCAGAAAGGGGTGGAGATGGGAAGATGTGGCCAGTAGTGGGATCCCGTTGGAGGTGGCGAAAATGTTGGAGGATTATATGCTGTCAAAAATGGTGGAGATATGTGTATATGTGTGTGCGCGCACGTGTGTGTGTGTGAATATAAGAAAGTAAGTTTATTGGCCAAGTATTCACATACAAGGAATTTGCCTTGGTGCTCCGCCCACAAGTAACAACATGACATACAGTGACAGTTACAAATGACTCAGAAAACACTAAACATTAATAATAATAAAACATTAAACACCATTGATCAAGCATGTGAACCAACAAAATACCAGATCAAAGGGAGGCTACAGATTTTTGGCTGTTGAGTAGAGCAACTACTCGTGGATAAAAACTATTTTATGTCTGGCTGTGGCAGCTTTGACAGTCCGGAGTCGCCTTCCAGAGGGAAGTGATTCAAAGAGTTTGTGGCCAGGGTGAGAGGGGTCAGAGATGATCTTGCCCGCTCGCTTCTTGGCCCTTGCAGTGTACAGTTCATCACTAGAGGGAAGGTTGCAGCCAATAATCTTCTCTGCTGATCGAACGATTCGCTGCAGCCTCCAGGTGTCGTGCTTGGTGGCTGACCCAAACCAGACAATGATGGATAAGGTGAGAACAGACTCTACGATGGCCGTATAGAATTGGACCATCATTGCCTGCGGCAGATTGTGCTTCCTCAGCTGCCGCAGGAAGTACATCCTCTGTTGTGCCTTTTTGACTGTTGAGTCGATGGTAGCCCCCCACTTAAGATTGGAGATGATGGTTCCCAGGAACTTAAGACTCATAGATACATAGATACATAGAAAATAGGTGCAGGAGTAGGCCATTCGGCCCTTCGGGCCTGCACCGCCATTCAATAGGATCATGGCTGATCATCCAACTCAGTATCCCGTACCTGCCTTCTCTCCATACCCCCTGATCCCTTTAGCCACAAGGGCCACATCTAATTCCCTCTTAAATATAGCCAATGAACTGGCCTCAACTACCCTCTGTGGCAGAGAGTTCCAGAGATTCACCACTCTCTGTGTGAAAAAGTTTTTCCTCATCTCGGTCTTAAAGGATTTCCCCCTTATCCTTAAGCTGTGACCCCTTGTCCTGGACTTCCCCAACATCGGGAACAATCTTCCTGCATCTAGCCTGTCCAACCCCATAAGAATTTTGTACGTTTCTATAAGATCCCCTCTCAATCTCCTAAATTCTAGCGAGTATAAGCCAAGTCTATCCAGTCTTTCTTCATATGAAAGTCCTGACATCCCCGGAATCAGTCTGGTGAACCTTCTCTGCACTCCCTCTATGGCTATAATGTCCTTCTTCAGATTTGGAGACCAAAACTGTACGCAATACTCCAGGTGTGGTCTCACCAAGACCCTGTACAACTGCAGTAGAACCTCCCTGCTCCTATACTCAAATCCTCTTGCTATGAAGGCCAACATACCATTCGCTTTCTTCACTGCCTGCTGCACCTGCATGCCTACTTTCAATGACTGGTGTACCATGACACCCAGGTCTCGCTGCATCTCCCCATTTCCTAATCGGCCACCATTTAGATAATAGTCTGCCTTCCCGTTTTTGCTACCAAAGTGGATAACCTCACATTTATCCACATTATACTGCATCTGCCAAACATTTGCCCACTCACCCAGCCTATCCAAGTCACCTTGCAGTCTCCTAGCATCCTCCTCACAGCTAACACTGCCCCCCAGCTTAGTGTCATCCGCAAACTTGGAGATGTTGCTTTCAATTCCCTCGTCCAGATCATTAATATAAATTGTAAATAGCTGGGGTCCCAGCACTGAGCCTTGCGGTACCCCACTAGTCACTGCCTGCCATTGTGAAAAGGACCCATTTACTCCTACTCTTTGCTTCCTGTTTGCCAGCCAGTTCTCTATCCACATCAATACTGAACCCCCAATACCGTGTGATTTAAGTTTGTATCCTAATCTCTTATGTGGTACCTTGTCGAAAGCCTTCTGAAAGTCCAGATACAACACATCCACTGGTTCTCCCCTATCAACTCCACAGATGTGACTGCGGTGTTGTTGATGGTGAGTGGGGTGAGGGGAGGGGGAGCTCTCCTAAAGTCTACAATCAATTCCACTGTCATAAGAGCATTGAGCTCCAGGTTGTTGCGATGGCACCAGGACGCCAGCTGTATCACTTCCTGTCTGTAGGCACATTCCTCCCCATCCTGGATCAGTCCAATCAGGGTTGTGTCATCCGCAAACTTGAGAAGCTTGACAGAGGAGTCCGTGGAGGTGCAGTCGTTGGTGTAGAGAGAGTAGAGAGGAGAGAGTACGCAGCCTTGCGGTGCTCCTATGCTGAGCCTTTGCGGGTCCGAGATGTGCTTTCCCAGCCTCACATGCTGCTTCCTGTCTGTCAGGAAGTTGGTGATCCACCGACAGAGGGTTTCAGGCACAGTCATATGCGTGTGAATCTGCGAGTGTGTGTGTGTGTGTGTGTGTAGAACTACAGACGCAGGTTTATACCAAAGATAGATGCAAAATACTGGAATAACTCAGCGGGTCAGGCAGCATCCCTGGAGAAAGAGGATGAGTGACGTTTTGGGTCAGGACCCTATATGTCCTCACCTGTCTGACCCGCTGAGTTACTCCAGCACTTTGGGTCTATCTTTGGTAAAGGGCAGCATCTGCAGTTCTTTGTTTCCACGACTTGTAAATTGAGTTGGATGGGTATTCCCAACCACATCCATCTGTTCCTCCTCCTCCTCCTCCTCCTCTCCCCTCCATCCTCAGGTCTTCATTGAAATGGACTCACTTCTCTCTTCTCTCTTCTCCCTGAGAGATTTAATGCACTGTTCTGAAGGCGTTGCCTTCTGCCGCACTTCCTCAGCAGTCCAGTGGGTGTCGGCCTAGAGTCATCCACACAGACTGCAGGAACATAACAGCTTCATCTGTTACATCGGCAACTGCAGAGTGAAGTTCAAATCCAACTCAATTTACCAAAGGTTGTTGGCAGAAGGTCAATCTCCTTCCTGTACTCCGTCTCGTCTAGGGTGGCCAACTTTCTCACTCCCAAATAAGGGACAAAAGGTCAAAATAAGGGACAAATTCCCGACGGCAATTCGTTGACCGACTCGGCCGTGGCTGGGTGAATGATGAGTTGGCCCGGATGCTGGACTGCACACAATGCCCAGCCGGCGGGTCAGCTGAGGAGTTTTGGCCCGGGCTGCGCGACGCCGTGTGCAAAGTCCGGCACCCCATCCAACTCATGAACCGATGATCGGCTATGAGAAGGAGGGGTGGTGGTGTCGGCGGCAAGCAAAGGTCCGAAGGTCGGACAGCTGGCCAGGCTGCCGACCGACCGACGGGGCCACAGGCGAGGCGCTGCTGCTGCGCTCCATGGGCTGCACTACGTCGGGACGGGTGAGGCGGGGGCCGGACCCCGTTCCTGCCTTCTCCCCATATCCCCTGACTCCGCTATTTTTAAGAGCCCTATCTAGCTCTCTCTTGAAAGCATCCAGAGAACCGGCCTCCACCGCCCTCTGAGGCAGAGAATTCCACAGACTCACCATTCTCTGTGAGAAAAAGTGTTTCCTCGTCTCCGTTCTAAATGGCTTACTCCTTATTCTTAAACTGTGGCCCCTGGTTCTGGACTCCCCCAACATCGGGAACATGTTTCCTGCCTCTAGCGTGTCCAAACCCTTAACAATCTTATATGTTTCAATGAGATGCCCTCTCATCCTTCTAAACTCCAGAGTATACAAGCCCAGCTGCTCCACTCTCAGCATATGACAGTCCCGCCATCCCAGGAATTAACCTTGTAAACCTACCCTGCACTCCCTCAATAGCAAGAATGTCCTTCCTCAAATTAGGGGACCAAAACTGCACACAATACTCCAGGTGTGGTCTCACTAGAGCTCTGTGTAACTGTAGAAGGAGTCTATGATAGCAGCTGTCTCCCTTGTCCAGGTGTCCCAGGGATGGTGTCGGGCCGGGGAGATGGCATCACCTCTCTTATTATTAATCCTCCTTATCAAGGGCGGCACGGTGGCACAGCGGCGGGTAGAGCTGCTGCCTCACAGCGCCAGAGACCCGGGTTCGATCCTGACCACGGGTGCTGTCTGTACGGAGTTTGTACGTTCTCCTCGTGACCCGGGTGGGTTTTTTCCGGGGGCTCCGGTTTCTTCCCACACTCCAAAGACGCGCAGATTTGTAGGTTAATTGGCTTGGAAATATTGTAAATTGTCCCTCGTGTGTGACCAATACATGCTGTTTAGGATTGATAAAGGTGTAAGAGAGCTCTCCACAAAGCCAAGACAAATAGGAAAGAAAGGCAGCTCGTGTTTCTTTTAAAAAAAACATTTTATGTTTGTCCTAAAGCAATTTGCAAGGTAACGAGCTATTTTGTTTTAGCTTGTAACCAATTTGTACACGGCACACACCACAAACAGCGGTGAGAAAGCAAGCAGATATCTCGAGTCAGTGATCTTAGATGAATGATAAATGTTGGCCCTTGGGCACTGCGGAAAAGTCCCCTGCTCTTGAACCAAGCTGTAGTTTAGTTCAGCGTTTTGACGGCACTGGGCCTGTACTCGCTGGAGTTTAAAAGGATGAGGGAGGGAACCTCATAGAAACTTACCGAATAGTGAAAGGCTTGGATAGGGTGGATGTGGAGAGGATGCATAGTGGGAGATTCTCAGACCAGAGGTCAAAGCCTCAGAATTCCTTTACGAAGGAGATGAGGAGGAATTTCTTTAGCCAGAGGGTGGTGAATCTGTGGAATTCTTTGCCACAGACGGCTGTGGAGGCCAAGTCAATGGATATTTTATTAAGGCTGAGATAGATTCTTGATTAGTACGGGGTTATGGGGAGAAGGCAGGAGAATGGGGTTAGGAGGGATAGATAGATAGATAGATATGCCTTTATTGTCGTTCAGACCGAAGTCTGGACGAAATTGCAGCAGTCATACATATAATACAATAAAAACAACAATAAACACATATTAACATCCACCACAGTGAGTCCACCCAGCATCCCCTCACTGTGATGGAGGCAAAAGTCTTCGGTCTGCAGTCTCTTCCCTCCTCTTCTCCCTCTGCGCTGAGGCGATACCCCCCGGGCGATGTTATAAATCAGTCCCGCGGCTCAAACACCGCGGCCCGGGGTGGTCGAAGCTGTCGCCCACCAGTCCTGCAGACGCAGCCGCTGGCCCGCGGCCGAACCCCGGACTCAGGCCACCACCGCCAGAACACCGTCCCAGCCACCCTCACGTGAGTACCGTGCCGTCTTCAGCCTCGGGCTGGGCCGCCCCGACATGGGCGCCGAACCTCCCCCGGGCCGGGCCGCCCCGACATGGGTATCGCTTCTCCCTCTGGCCACGATTGAATGGTGGAGTAGATTTGATGGGCCGAATGGCCTAAATTTGCTCCTATCACTTATTTTGCTCCTTAGTTTTGTTTGTTTAGTTGAGTTGAGTTTATTGTCACGTGTACCGAGGTACAGTGAACGTCCTTATTGTGTACAGTTCAATACAAGTATCACTATACTTAGATACATCGTAGATCAGCATCCCAGATCCAGTACGTGTAACAAAAGTACAATGAAACACTGCTATCCAGTCAGTGGAAAGATTATACATGATTACAATCAAGCCGCCCACAGTGTACAGACACGTGATAAAGGGCATAATGTTAGTGCAAGATAACGTTCACTAAAGTCCGAGTAAAGATTGTCCAAGTGTGTCCAATGAGGTAGATTGGAGGTCAGGACCGCTCTCTAGTTGGTGGTGGGATGGATGAGTGAATGATTGCTTTGTCATATGTGATAGGCGCAGAATTAGGCCATTCGGCCCATCAAGCCTACCTCCACCATTCAATCATCTGTGACAAGTCACAGTGAAATTCTTTGCTTGCGCACCCAAGGTATGCAAATAGTGGCTACATAAAGGGCACAGACAAAGTTACAAAAGTATCCTGCAGCAGGCCCCCCCTCGCCCCACCCTCACGGCGGTCCCCCCATGCCGGGTCCTCCATAGTTCCTTCCCCCCGGCAGCGGCGCCCTCACTTCCACGTGGTCCGTCCTCGCCCCGTCGGTCGGCGCCATCGTCGACCGCTGCGCTGACCTCGCCACTATGGCCTCCGGGTCCTCTCCGGACGCCACCGTACCGCCAACCCAGGCCCCAGCCGCGGGCTCTGTCGACCGTGGTTCAGTTGCCCGGGAAGAAACTGTCCCTGAATCTGGAGGTGTGCCGTTTCACGCTTCTGTACCTCTTGCCTGACGGGAGAGGGGGGAAGAGGGAGTGACCGGGGGTGAGGCTGGTCCTCGATTATGCTGCTGCCCTTGCGGAGGCAGCGTGAGGTTGCAGATGGAGTCAATGTAACTGATGACGCTTGATGCTTGAAGTAGGAATTAAACGAGGAAAGTGGTGGAAACACCCAGCTGGGCAGGCAGCATCTGTGGAAAGAGATGATTCAGTTTGAAGACCCTTCGTCAGTTCCGCTTCTCTTTCCACAGGTGCTGCCCGACCTGCTGAGTGTTTCCGCACCTTGCTCCTGTTCAGCCCAGCACCCTGAGTTGGCTTAGAGCAAGACAGTTTAATGGCTTGTCTGAAAGTGAGCTTTCACGACACTGCTGCACTCCATTAGTACGGCCCCGGAGAATGAGAGAGATAGAACCCTGTCTGAAGAAGGGTCTCGACCCACTCACCCATTCGTTTTCTCCCACTGCCCTGACCCGCTGAGTTACTCCAGCATTTTGTGTCTTATCTTCAGTGTAAACCAGCATCTGCAGTTCCTTCCCACACCGGAGAATGAGCCTGGCGTTAGTGCTCGGGTAAAAAGCTGGCAACACCCAGTGGGTCAGGCAGCAGTATATATCTCCATGAGTCCAAGGACACAGAGTGCTGGAGTAACTCAGTGGGTCAGGCAGCATCTCTGGAGAATATGGATAGATGACGTTTCAGGTTGAGACCCTTCTTCTGAACATTAACATTTCAGGTCGGTAGCAGGTTACCAGCTCCTTCAGTTTCATTGATTTTCATTTCTTACCCAGCATGGAGCCATAGAACAGGCCCTTCGGCCCACAATGTCCGTGTCGAACAAGAATCCAAGCTAAATTGATCTTCTCAGTCTGCACATGATCCATACGCATCCATTCACTGCTTACCCGTGCGTCTATTAAAAGCCAAAAAACACTCCAAAGACGTACAGGTCTGTAGGTAACTTGGTTTGGGTAAATGTGAAAATTGTCCCCAGTGTGTTAATGTGCGGGGATCGCTGGTTGGTGCCGATCCGGTGGGCCGAAGGGCCTGTTTCCACGCTGTTTCACGAAACTAAACTGTTAAACGCCACTATCGTGTCTGCCTCCACCACCACCCCTGTCAGTGTGTTCTAGGCTCCTCTCTGTAAAGAAATACCTAGGCCGCACATCTCCTTTAAACTTTTCCTCCTCTCACTTTAGAGGCGTGCGCTTTAGTCTTGGACATCTCCACCTCGATTGTTTACAGTGGGACTTGAACGAATAAACTTTTGCCTTGAGACTTTAGAGATACAGCACGACGGTAAGAGGCCCTTCGGCCCACCGAATCCACGCCGACCAGCCCACTAGCACTATCCCACACATTAGGGGCAACTTACAATTTTTACCAAAGCCTATTAACCTGCAGACAAGGTGGACAAAAATGCTGGAGAAACTCAGCGGGTGCGGCAGCGTCTATGGAGCGAAGGAAATAGGCAACGTTTCGGGACGAAACCCTTCTTCAGACCTACAGACAAACCTGGACGTCTTTGGAGTGTGGGAAGAAACTGGAGCACCCGGAGAAAACCCACGCAGGTCACAGGGGGAACGTACAAACTCTGTACAGGCAGCACCCGTAGTCGGGATCGAACCCGGGTCTCTGGCGCTGTGAGGCAGTGACTCTCCCGCTGCGCCACCTTGCCGCCCCCCCCCTACTACCTCCTGATATAATCACCAGTGTTGATGTTCGACACAATGATTCCACCTCATCGTCCCTCTACAGTGAGGTGCTGCGGTGCTGAGCACGATATGCCGCACTCTGTATCTTAACCTTTACCTCTCTCTGTCTGTTGCACCGGAGTTTGGCTTGATTGTATTCATGCAGAGTGACGTCTGAGAGAGCGTGCGAACTCCGCACAGGCAGCACCCGCGGTCAGGATCGAACCCAGGCCCCTCCAGCGCTGTGAGGCAGCAGCTCTACCCGCTGTGCCCACCGCGAGGGGCTAGTGGTGCAGAAGAGGGGTGGGTGGTGTGAGGACGTGAGGGGGGGGAGAGAGCGCGATGGCAGAGCGAAGGTTAACAAGAGGCTGGTGGCTGCAGGGAGGATGCGGCTGATCAACTGACAGAGACTCTCTCTGTGGGGAAGGAGGGAGTGTGTGAGTGAGGGAGGGAGGGAGGGAGCGGAGAGCAATGAGACGGGCAGGTCTCGACTGGCTTTGTGGAGGGCGTGGAAGCAGCCAGCCAGTGTCTGCCTGGGATGCAGGAAGTGCTGGGGCAGAGAGGGAGCTGTCGGAGAGGGAGCTGCTGCTGGCGGAGGTGCCGCTGGGCGCTGGGGGCCTGGGGCAGGCGATGGAAGAGCCGCGCTCGCCGGCGCTGCGGGCCGAAGCCCCCCGAGCCGGGGGGGAGGGGAAGCCGGCGGCGGGGGGCCGCCGCCAGAGCTCGCCGGACTCCGTCTCCAACTCGCGGCGAAACGAGCGGGAGAGGAACCGGGTGAAGATGGTCAACCTGGGCTTCAGCAACCTGCAGCGTCACGTGCCACAGGGCGGGGCGGGCAAGAGGATGAGCAAGGTGGACACCCTGCGCTCAGCCGTCGACTACATCCGCAGGCTGGAGGTCCTCCTGAGGGAGCAGGGACCCGGGGGCAAGCAACGCCCCCCCACCTCCACCACCGGCTCAGCCTCCGCATCCCCCACCTCCTCCTGCGGAGACACCTCCGGTGATTCCATCTCCTCCGAGCAGGACTTCACCGCCTACAAGGGCTGGCTGGGCATCGAGTGAGCAGGTAAGGGGCTCTCTCCTCTCCCCAAAATCCACAAAGAGTTGGGGGTCCACCATTGATGGCCAAGTCTGCAGCACACACAACGCCACAGGAGATCCTTCTTCCCTGCGGCCATCAAACTGTCCAACACCTCCCACTACTGTCGTGGGTTAGCCTGGCCCCCCCCACCTCCCCAATCGCTGCACGTGCCCAATCCTGGACTTTCCACTCGTCACTTTAATTTCACATTTTATGTACCTTGTTGAGCTTTATGACTGTTTTTTAGTTTAGTTTTAGTTTAGAGATACAGCCCACCGAGTCCGCGCCGGCCAGCGACCCCCCGCACATTAACACTGCCCTACACACACTAGGGACAATTGACACATACACCAAGCCAATTAACCCACAAACCTGTACTGTACGTCTTTGGAGTGTGGGAGGAAACCCACGCAGGTCACAGGGAGTAGGTACAAACGCTGTACAGGCGGCACCCGTAGTCGGGATGGAACCCGGGTCTCTGGCGCTGCAAGCGCTGTAAGGCAGCAACTCCACCGCTGACCAATTTCCATCCTGGAATAAATAACGTTCTATCGCATCGTATCGTAAATCTTAGGTACACAAAAATGCTGGAGAAACTCAGCGGGTGCAGCAGCATCTATGGAGCGAAGGAAATAGGTAACGTTTCGGGCCGAAACCCTCCTTCAGACTCAGTAAGAATCAGTATCGTAAATCTTACTGCCCCCACCCCACCCCACCCTGTCCACCACATCCCTCCCAACTCTTTGCCCTTCTTTCACCACCTGCAGAGACTCACTGGTCATGGTAGATGGACACCCAGGCAACTGAACCATCCCACCACAACTAGAGAGCAGTCCTGAGCCTCCATCTACCTCATTGGTGACCCTCGCACTGTCTTTGATTGAACTTTACTGCCTTTACCTCGCACCAAACGTTATTGCCTTATCTTCTATCTTTGTCCTGCCCCCCTCCCCTGGCATCAGTCTGGAGAAGGGTCTCGACCTGAAACGTCGCCCATTCCTTCTCTCCAGAGATGCTGCCTCACCCACTGAGTTCTCTCCCCTCTCCTCCCTCACCTCTCCTTTCCCCCACCCTCAGTCACTCCATCCCTCCCTCCATCACCCCTCTCCACTCCCTGCCCCCCTCCTCCACATCTATCTCCCTTCTCCCCCACTTCTCTCCTGTCTCACTCCCCCCACTGAACACAATGTTTAAATAACATTTCTCCTCCTCTCCTCCCCTCCTCCCCTCCTCCCCTCCTCCCCTCCTCCTCTCCTCCCCTCCTCCCCTCCTCCCCTCCTCCCCTCCTCCCCTCCTCCCCTCCTCCCCTCCTCCCCTTCCCGACCCTCGGTTGGCGTTCGCCGGAGAACGCTGCAAACAAAACAACGAACGAGAAAAACGAGGAACAGAAATGAGTTAAAAGCCAAAGAGTAAGAACAGAGAATGGGGGTGGTCGAGTCGCCACCTCACAGCGCCAGAGACCCAGGTTCGATCCCCGCCAACGGGTGCTGCCTGTGTGGAGTTTGTACGCTCTCCCCTGTTTCCGCGCTGTATCTCCAAACAAAAAGAATGGGGGGGGGGGGGAAGAACAAGTGTGAAAGAGAAATGGGAAAAAGGAGGGAAAGAAAATAAAAGAGAAGGAAAGAATGAGAGAAAGAGAAAGGAAATAAAGAAAATATTTAAAGATTTGCATTGCTACAGTGCAGTCGAAAGTGTTATATGGTGATATGCACTTTGGCGGCAAGAACAAGGAAACAGAGTATCAGAGATCAGGAAAAAGGGGAGATGCAACGAGACCTGGGTGTCCTTGTACACCAGTCACTGAAAGTAAACATGCAGGTACAGCAGGCAGTGAAGAAAGCTAATGGCATGTTGGCCTTCATAACAAGAGGATTTGAGTATAGGAGTAAAGAGGTCCTTCTGCAGTTGTACAGGGCCCTGGTGAGACCACATCTGGAGTATTGTGTGCAGTTTTGGTCTCCAGATTTGAGGAAGGACATCCTGGCGATTGAGGCAGTGCAGCGTAGGTTCACCAGGTTAATCCCCGGGATGGCGGGACTGTCATATGAGGAAAGATTGGAAAGACTGGGCTTGTATTCACTGGAATTTAGGATGAGGGGGGTTCTTATAGAAACGTATACAATTATAAAAGGACTGGACGAGCTGGATGCAGGAAAAATGTTCCCAATGTTGGGCGAGTCCAGAACCAGGGGCCACAGGCTAAGAATAAAGGGGAGGCCATTTAAAACCGTGATGAGGAAAAACTTTTTCACCCAGAGAGTTGTGAATTTGTGGAATTCTCTGCTACTGAGGGCAGTGGAGGCCAATTCACTGGATGAATTTAAAAGAGAGTTAGATAGAGCTCTAGGGGCTAGTGGAATCAAGGGTTATGGAGAGAAGGCAGGAACGGGGTACTGGTTGTGGATGATCAGCCACGATCACAATGAATGGCGGTGCTGGCTCGAAGGGCCGAATGGCCTCCTTCTGCACCTATTTTCTATGTTTCTATGTAGGATTGCTTTTATTGTAGACAGAAGGAACTGCAGAAGCTGGAATCTTGAATGAGAAACAAAGTGCTGAAGTAACTCAGCGGGTCAGGCAGCATCTGTGGAGGGAATGATCAGGTGACATCATGGGTCGGGACTCTTCTTGAGACTGATGGAGTGGAGGGGGGGGGTGTGCAGTGGGGAAGGGGTGGGTGTGGGGTGGGGGGAGAAAGCTGTACAAGAAGAGGGAGTGGGGCAAAGCCTGGCAAGTGATAGGTAGGTACAGCTGAGGAGCGGGACAGGGGTTGATTGGCAAATGGGCGGAGTAAGGGACAGGGTAGAGGAGAAAAAGGTGGTGCAGCGGTAGAGCTGCTGCCTCACAGCACCAGAGACCCGGGTTCGACCCTGACCACGGGTGCTTGTCTGTACGTGGGGTTTTCTCCAGGTGCTCCGGTTTCCTCCCACACTCCAACGACCTACAGGCCTCGGTAAAGATTGTAAATGGTCCCTAGTGTGTGTAGGATTGTGCTAGTGCAAGAGAAAGAGGGATAACATGGAACGAGTGATCTGCGTGACGCGCAAATGACGGCCAGGTGGGACAGGCCCTTAAGGGGCGGCACGGTGGCGCAGCGGTAGAGTTGCTGCCTCACAGCGCCAGAGACCCGGGCTCGAGCCCGACTACGGGTGCTGTCTGTACGGAGTTTGTACGCTCTCCCCGTGACCTGCGTGAGTTTTCTCCGAGATCTTCGGCTTCCTCCCAACACTCCAAAGACGTACAGGTTTGTAGGTCAATTGGCTTGGGATTGTACACTTGTTATAAGTAAATTGTCCCGAATGTGTGTAGGATTGTGTTAACGTGCGGGGGTCGCTGGTGGGCGCGGACTGGATGGGCCGAAGGGCCTTCTTCCGCGCTGCATCTCCAAACTAAACTAAACCAAACCAATGACATGTAACTTGACTTTACCAAAAGCGTCAGATTTCATCGCCAAAGGGATAGAAGTGGAAATGCAGAGAGAAATTTGACTAACGATGCATGTGAAAGTGGTTAGAGCGTGGTGAGATGTGTACATAGTTCCTGTTGCTACATTGTGAAGAGCATGCAGGACATATGCAAAAGATTGATTCACTGTGATGGAATTAGAAAGGCGAGGTTCCAAAAGTAAACGGGTCGGGTTAGTTTTCTTACAAATAAAAGGCTGAGGGAGGTCTTTAAAGTTGTGTACACAAAGAGCCTGCAGATGCTGGAAACTTGAGCAAAAAAACTAACCACTAGGGTTACGATATAAATATGATATATTGGTAAAAATTGGACAGATATATGGATAGGACATGTTTAGAGGGCTATGGGTCAAATGCAGGCTAATGGGCCAGTTAGCCAACTTGGACAAGATGGGCTGAAGGGCCTTTTTCCATGCTGTGCAGCTCTATACTTCTACCTCAGCTGACTTTTGCGGTGGCATTGCGATATAGTTGCTGCCTCACAGGGGCAGAGACCCGGGTTCGATCCTGACCACGGGTGCTTGTCTGTACCGAGTTTGTACACGTTCTCCCCGTGAGGTTTTCTCCGAGATCTTCTTTTTCCTCCCACACTCCAAAGACGTGCAGGTTTGTAGTTTAATTGGCTTGGTATAAATGTATAGATGTAAAATTGCCCCTATTGTGTGTAGGGTAGTGTGAATGTGCGGGGACCACTGGTCGGTGCGGACTCGGTGGGCCGAAGGGCCTGTTTCCACGCTGTATCTATAAACTCGAAATGATTCCCTTTCAGAAAAGTATAAGAAATAAAGTGGATGAGCTTGAGGCTCATTTAGAAATTGGCAAGTATGATGTTGTGGGAATGACAGAGACATGGCTGCAAGGGGGCCAGGGCTGGGAACTGAATATTCAAGGATATACCTCCTATCGAAAAGACAGACATGTGGGCAGCGGGGGTGGGGTAGCTCTATTGGTAAGGAATGAAATTCAGTCCCTTGCGAGGGGTGACATAGAAACAGGAGATGTAGAGTTAGTATGGATAGAACTAAGGAATTGTAAGGGTAAAAAGACCCTAATGGGACTTATCTACAGGCCCCCAAACAGTAGCCTGGATATAGGGTGCAAGTTGAATCAAGAGTTAGAATTGGCATGTAGCAAAGGTAATGCTACGGTGGTTATGGGAGATTCCAACATGCAGGTAGACTAGGAAAATCAGGTTGGTAATGGACCCAAAGAAAGGGAGTTTGTGGAGTACCTCCGTGATGGATTCTTAGAGCAGTTTGTACTGGAGCCTACCAGGAAGAAGGCAATTCTGGATTTAGTGTTTTGTAATGAACCGGATTTGATAAGGGAACTCAAGGTAAAGAGACCATTAGGAGGTCGTGACCATAATATGAAGTTTTAATCTACAATTTGAGAGGGAGAAGGGAAAATCGGAAGTGTCAGTGTTACAGTTGAGCAAAGGGGACTACGGAGGCATGAGGGAGGAGCTGGCCAAAGTTGACTGGAAAGGGACCCTAGCAGGGATGACAGTGGAACAACAATGGCAGGTATTTCTGGGAATAATACAGAAGGTGCAGGATCAGTTCATTCCAAAGAGGAAGAAAGATTCTAAGGGGAGTAAGGGGCGACCGTGGCTGACAAAGAAAGTCAAGGACAGTATAAAAATGAAAGAGAAGAAGTGCAATGTAGCAAAGATGGGTGGGAAGCCAGAGGATTGGGAAACTTTTAAAGAGCAACAGAAGATAATTAAAAAGGCAATACGGGGAGAAAAGAAGAGGTATGAAGGTAAGTTAGCCAAGAATATAAAGGAGGATAGTAAAAGCTTCTTTAAGTATGTGAAGAGGAAAAAAATTACTTAAGACAAATGTGGGTCCCTTGAAGACAGAAACAGGTGAATTTATTATGGGGAACAAGGAAATGGCAGATGAGTTGAACAGGTACTTTGGATCTGTCTTCACTAAGGAAGACACAAACAACCTCCCAGATGTACTAGTGGCCAGAGGACCTAGGGTGACGGAGGAACTGAAGGAATGCACATTATGCAGGAAATGGTGTTGGGTAGACTGATGGGACTGAAGGCTGATAAATCCCCAGGGCCTGATGGTCTGCATCCCAGGGTACTCAAGGAGGTGGCTCTAGAAATCGTGGATGCATTGGTGATAAATTTCCAATGTTCTATAGATTCAGGATCAGTTCCTGTGGATTGGAGGGTAGCTAATGTTATCCCACTTTTTAAGAAAGGAGGGAGAGAGAAAACAGGGAATTATAGACCAGTTAGCCTGACATCGGTGGTGGGGAAGTTGCTGGAGTCAATTATAAAAGATGAAATAGCCGCACATTTGGATCGCAGTAACAGGATCGGTCCGAGTCAGCATGGATTTACGAAGGGGAACTCATGCTTGACTAATCTTCTGGATTGTTTTGAGGATGTAACTAGGAATATGGACAAGGGACAGCCAGTGGATATATTGTACCTGGACTTTCAGAAAGCATTTGATAAGGTCCCACAGGAGATTAATGGGCAAAATTAGAGCACATGGTATTGGGGGTAGGATACTGACATGCATAGAAAATAGGTTGGCAGACAGGAAACAAAGAGTATGGATTAACGGGTCCCTTTCAGAATGGCAGGCAGTGACTAGTGGGGTACCGCAAGGCTCGGTGCTGGGACCGCAGCTATTTACAATATACATTAATGATTTAGATGAAGGGATTAAAAGTAACATTAGTAAATTTGCAAATTTGCAAAACTGGGTGGCAGTTCACACTGCCACCCAGGACGCTATGAGGATGCAGAGTGACTTGGACAGGTTGGGGGAGTGGGCAGATGCATGGCAGATGCAGTTTAATATGCATATATGTGAGGTTATCCACTTTGGTGGTAAGAACGGGAAGGCAGATTAATATCTGAATGGTGTCAGGTTAGGAAAAGGGGAAGTACAGTGAGATCTGGGTGTCCTTGTCATGGCATCAGTCAATGAAAGTAAGCATGCAGGTACAGCAGGCAGTGAAGAAAGCTAATGGCATGTTGGCCTTCATAACAAGAGGAGTTGAGTGTAGGAGCAAAGAAGTCCTTCTGCAGTTGTACAGGGCCCTGGTGAGACCACAACTGGAGTATTGTGTGCAGTTTTGGTCTCCAAATTTGAGGAAGGACATTCTTGTTATTGAGGGAGTGCAGCGTAGATTCACAAGGTTAATCCCCGGGATGGCGAGACTGTCATATTTTGAAAGAATGGAGAGACTGGGCTTGTATACACTGGAATTTAGAAGGATGAGAGGATATCTTATTGAAACATATAAGATTATTAAGGGATTGGACACACTAGAGGCAGGAAACATGTTCCCGATGTTGGGGGAGTCCAGAACCAGGGGCCACAGTTTAAGAATAAGGGGTAAGCCATTTAGAACGGAGATGAGGAAAAACATTTTCACCCAAAAAGTTGTGAATCTGTGGAATTCTCTGCCTCAGAAGGCAGTGGAGGCTGATTCTCTGGATACTTTCAAGAGAGAGTTAGATGCAGCTCTTAAAGGTAGCGGAGTCAGGGCATATGGGGAGAAGGCAGGAACGGGGTACTGATTGGGGATGATCAGCCATGATCACATTGAATGACAGTGCTGGCTCGAAGGGCCGAATGGCCTACTCCTGTACCTATTGTCTATTGCCTATTGTCTAAACTAAACTAAAAAACTGAACTAATGTATATCAATAAACACCAATATTTAAAAATATATATCACAATTCCATAGTTTATTGATTCCAAATACACTTTACTCCCTCAATGATAAAGTGAAGAAGTGAGCTCTTGTTAAAATCTTTCCCCTCTCACCTTAAGTGGATCCCCTCTTGTTTTAGAATCCTCTACCCTGGGAAAAGGACTGTGAGCGTTCACATTAACCATGGCCCTCTTGATCTTATGCTCCTCAATAAAGTCACCCCTCAGCCTCCCAATATCCAAAGAAAAATAAGTCCCAGCCTGTCCTTCCTCTCCCTATCTCTCAAGCTTGTAATCTTGGGAATCTCTGGTAGACAAAAGTGCTGGAGAAACTCAGCGGGTCCGGCAGCATCTATGGAGCGAAGTAGATAGGCAACGTTTCGGGCCAAAACGTTGCCTATTTCCTTCGCTCCATAGATGCTGCCTCACCCGCTGAGTTTCTCCAGCATTTTTGTCTACCTTCGATTTTCCAGCATCTGCAGTTCCTTCTTGAACATCTTGTGAATCTCTTTTCCGCCCTTTCCAACTTAATGACATCGAATTTGGTGGCACGGTGGAGCAGCGGTAGAGCTGCTGCCTTACAGCGGCAGAGACCTGGCTTCGGCCCACCGACCAGCGAACCCCGCACACTAACACTATCCCACACACACAATAGGGATAAGTTTACATTTACACCAAGCCAATTAACCTACAAACACTGTACGTCTTTGGAGTGTGGGAGGAAACCGAAGATCTCGGAGAAAACCCACGTGGTCACGGGGAGGACGTTCAAACTCCGTACAGACAGCACCCGTAGTTGGGATTGGACCCGGGGTCTCTGGTGCTGAAAGCGCTGCAAGGCAGCAACCTGAATTTAGATGGTCCCTTAGATATTTCCCTGATCAGATGCAATACATCAATATATTATTCTCCTCCATGTGTCTGAGGTTTCCTTGAGTTCATGAGTCATAGGAGCAGAATTAGGCCATTCAGCCCATCGAGTCGACTCCGCCATTCAATCATGGCTGATCTATCTTTCCCTCTCAACCCCATTCTTCTGTCTTCTCCCCGTAACCTTTAACACCCGTACTAATCAAGTACCTGTGAATCTCCGCTCAAAAATACCCATTGACTTGGCCTCCACAGCCTTCTGCGGCAATGAATTCACCACAGATTCACCAGCTCACCAGGCTCGGACGAAAGAAATTCCTCCTCATCTCCTTCCTAAAGGTACGTCCTTTTATTCTGAGGCTGTGCCCTCTAGTCCTAGACTCTCCCGCGAGTGGAAACATCCTTTCCACGTCCGACTACTACTTGCCTCAGCTGTGCCGGGTGGGAATAGATGCCCCATTCTCTGGCTAAAGTCATTCCTCCATCCCCCAGTGCATTTCATCCTGACTCGCTCAGATTTACACCGCGTGTGGATCAGTTCAGGACAACACGCCACATGTGATTCCCTCTACCAAGAACAACATTTGTTGCCTATCCCAATTGTAGGTCTTCTTCTTATCGAGTCCACACACAAGATCTCGGCACCTGCGCACAATGGTGTCTGTCTTGTTGCTTCTTGTGCGTGGTGGTGGAAAGATTCGTGGAAGCAGGGCCGCGACGTGAACACTCTTTCCTTGACCCCAATTGTAGGTTAAGTTAAGGCCCTGTCCCACTTTCCCGAGTTACTCACGAACTCTCCCGTGTTTTCCCCTTGATTCGAACTCGGGGACTGTCGGGGAATGTCGGTAGCGAGCCCGTAGGAGTCTGTAGATGTTTCGTAACGGCTCGTAATGCCAGCCGTAAGAACTCGGGGCATCAGGTAAGTCGGGACGTTTTTTCAACATGTTGAAAAATGTCCACGAGTTTTAAAAAAATAGCCCCGAGTACCTACGAACGGCTGTTACCGTAATTCCCCGAGTTCGAATCAAGGGGAAAACTCGGGAGAGTTCGTGAGTAACTCGGGAAAGTGGGACAGGGCCTTTAGATTTGCTATCGTCGCATGTACTGAGGTACAGTGAAAAGCTTTGTTTTGCATGCTTTTAGTTTAGTTTAGTTTAATTTAGTTTAATTTAGTTAAGTTTAGTTTAATTTAGTTTAATTTAGTTTAATTTAGTTAAGTTTAGTTTAATTTAGTTT
The DNA here is from genome assembly GCA_038087875.1 of Malacoraja senta. Lineage (NCBI taxonomy): Eukaryota > Metazoa > Chordata > Chondrichthyes > Rajiformes > Rajidae > Malacoraja > Malacoraja senta. Next base: position 7,366,847 of record CM075996.1, on the reverse strand, counting down.
AATTTAGTTTAATTTAGTTTAATTTAGTTTAATTTAGTTAAGTTTAGTTTAATTTAGTTTAATTTAGTTTAATTTAGTTTAATTTAGTTAAGTTTATCTTAGTTTTGTTTTATTTCGCTTAGTTTAGTTAAATGTAGTTAAATTTAGTTGTATTTAATTTTGTTTTGTTTAGTTTACTTAAGTTTATTTTAGTTTGAGTTTGAGTTAGTCTAATTTAATTACATTTAGTTTAGTTTCGAGATACAGCATGTAAACAGGCCCTTTGGCCCACTGAGTCCGCGTTGACCAGCGATCACCTGCATATTGGTTCTACCTTACCCATTAGGGACAATTTACAGAATCCAATTAAAAGCTGCATGTCGTTGGGATGTGAGAGGGCGCCCGGGTCACAGGGAGAACGTGCAAACTCCACACAGACAGCGCCCGTAGTCAGGATGGAACCCGGGTCTCCGGCGCTGTAAGGCAGCAACTCTACCGCCGCCCCTCATTGAATTTCCAATTGAAAGTGAACACCAGGGTTTCACTGCTTCGGAAGCCATTCAAATCCTTTTGTTTCGAAACTGCAAGAACTTCTATGTGGGTTTGGATTTGTGCCACAGAATTAAATGAGCAGTTATTATAATTTCGGTAGAAATCTTGCACGCTTCAAAGAAAAACCACAGGAAAATAATTTGTCTTCACAGTTGCGTAATTGCACGCGTGACAAGGCAAAGTCGCCACGGACGATAGATTAAGCAAGAGAAAATTACAGGAGATAGATACAAAATGCTGGAGTAACTCAGCGGGACAGGCAGCATCTCTGGAGAGAAGGAATGGGTGACGTTTCGGGTCGAGACCCGTCTTCAGACTGAGAGTCAGGAAGGAGGAAGTGAGGATATGTGAGGATAAGGTGTATCTTTTTTTACCCTCCCATATCTCTAGACTCCCCGGATAGACAGGTATGTTGTGTCTATCTTCGGTGTAAACCAGCATCTGCAGTTCCTTCCCACAGTGAAAAGCTTTTGTTGCGTGCTAACCAGTCAGCGGAAAGACAATACATGATTACAATTGAGCCGTCCACAGTGTACAGATACACGATGAAGGGATTAACTTGAATAACGTCTAGTGCAAGGTAAAGCCAGTAAAGTCCGATCAAAGATAGAGATAGTCTGAAGGTCTCCAATGAGGTAGATAGTAGCTCAGGACCGCTCTCTAGTTGTTGGTAGGATGGTTCAGTTGCCTGATAACAGCTGGGAAGAAACTGCCCCTGAATCTGGTGTTGTGCGTTTTCACACTTCTGTACCTCTTGCCCGATGGGAGAGGGGGGGAAGAGGGAGTGGCCAGGGTGCGACTGATCCTTGATTTATGCTGCTGGCATTGCCGAGGCAGCGTGAGGTCACCATTTTAATGTAAGGGGGAGAGAATAGATGAGAAAAGCAACCTAACTAACTAACTGCCACAGAAGGCAGTGGAGGCCAATTCACTGGATGTTTTCAAGAGAGAGTTAGATTTAGCTCTTTGGGAGCTCTAAAGGAATCAAGGGATATGGGGAGAAAGCCGGAACGGGGTACTGATTGGGGATGATCAGCCATGATCATATTGAATGGCGGTCCTGGCTCGAAGGGCCGAATGGCCTACTCCTGCACCTACTTTCTATGTTTATGAAAAGACACAAAGTGCTGGAGTAACTCCGCGGGTCAGAGAACCCCCAGAGAACATGGATGGGTGACATTTTGGGTCGGGACCCTTCAGAATGACGTTTTGGATTGGGACTATTCCTTTTTTATCTTCTATGTTTCAATTAACTTATAATTTCTTTTTCTTTTTAATTTTGCAGGAATTCAAGTCAATTCATTCCCACTCCAAGGGGAGTCCCTGGGCTATTTATCCTGTTGCCGTCTGGTGAAAGAAATCTCTACTAGATGAGAACTTGGTTGGAAAAAGGAACAGAACTTTAATATCTCCATATGTTTCTATCTTGGAACTGTGATGATACCATCGTCAAGAGATCTCTCCAAGACAGGGACATTGAAGAAGATATTATTTATGTTGTACATATTGTAAATATAAAAAAGTTTTGTTGAGACAACTTGTGAAGGTGAGGCATGTGATTGATTTAAAGATGGACTCAAAGTGCTGGAGTAACTCAGCGGGTCAGGCGGTGTCTTCTAGTTCAGTTTAGTTTAGTTTGGAGACACAGCGGGGAAACAGGCCCTTCGGCCCACCGAGTCCGCGCCGACCAGCGATCCCCGCACATTAACACTGCCCTGCACACACTAGGGGACAATTTACACACCCACCAAGCCAATTAACCTGAGGCTTGCAGTGCCGGAGACCCGGTTCGATCCTGACCACGGGTGCTGCCTGTGCAGAGTTTGCACGTTCGCCCTGTGACCTGCGTGGGTTTTCTCCGGGTGCTCCGGTTTCCTCCCACACTCCAAAGACGTGCAGGTTTGTGGGTTAATTGGCCTCGGTAAAGATTGTAAATTGTCCCCGTGTAGGATAGTGCTACTGTGGAGGGGATCGCTGGCCGGTACGGACTCGGGGGGCCGCAGGACCTGTTTCAGCGCTGTATCTCTAGACTCTAAACTAAACTTGGCTGCCCCATCGCTGACGGTTGTGCTTTCAGCTGCCGAGGCCCCGAGTCCCCGAATAAATCCTCCAGCGCCCACAAACCTGAGCTCCCGGAGAAAACCCACGTAGGTCATGGGGAGAAGGTACAAACTCCGTGCAGGCAGCAGCCGCGGTCAGGATCGAACTTAGGTCTCCGGCGCTATGAGGCAGCAACTCTACCGCTGCGCCACTGTGCCGCTCTGTAGAGATGCTGCCTGACCCGCTGAGTTACTCCAGCACATTGCATTATTTTCTCCTCGTTTGGGAATGGCGCATATGGTATATGTAAATATATAAATAAGTGTAATACGTGTTTGATACAGTTTATATGTTGGGCAACAGCAAACATTGTCGTTGTTGGCAGGCTTCATTAAAGGAGTTATATGTGCTGAAGTTCTCCTTGTGTCCCAGAGTTTGTTTCAAGCAGATTCTGGTGCAGGACAGAACTATAACAATATTTAGTTTAGAGATACAGCGCGGAAGCAATATTTAGTTTAGAGATACAGCGCGGAAACAGGCCCTTCGGCCCACCGGATCCGCGCCGACCAGCGATCCCCACACAATAACACCATCCTACACCCACATGGGACAATTTTTCATTCACCAAGCCAATTAACCTGCAAACCTGTACAGGCCACAGACTTAGAATAAAGGGGAGGCCATTTAAGACTGAGGTGAGAAAAAACGTTTTCACCCAGAGAGTTGTGAATTTGTGGAATTCCCTGCCACAGAGGGCAGTGGAGGCCAAGTCACTGGATGGATTTAAGAGAGAGTTGGATAGAGCTCTAGGGGCTAGTGGAATCACGGGATATGGGGAGAAGGCAGGGACGGGTTATTGATAGGGGACGATCAGCCATGATCACAATGAATGGCGGTGCTGGCTCGAAGGGCCGAATGGCCTCCTCCTGCACCTATTTTCTATGTTTCTATGTCTTTGGAGTGTTGGGGGATACTGAAGATCTCGGAGAAAACCCGTGCAGAGCGTAAAACTTCGTGCAGTCAGCACCCGTAGTGGGGATCGAACCCGGGTCTCCGGCGCTGCATTCGCTGTAAGGCAGCAACTCTACCGCTGCGCCACCGTGACCGTCCAATGTTGCCAGTCAAACGTGCAAACTCCGCGCTCACAGACAGCACCGGATATCAGGGTGGAACCGGGTTCACTGGAGATGTCGGTTTACATCGAAGATAGACACAAAATGCTGGAGTAACTCAGCGGGTCAGGCAGCATCTCTGGAGAGAAGGAATGGGCGACGTTTCGGGGTCGAGACCCTTCTTCAGACTGAGAGTCAGAGGAAAGGGAAACGGATATAGACGGTGATGTAGAGAGATATAGAACAAAGTGTCACGACATTGGCTATATTTAAGAGGGAGTTAGATGTGGCCCTTGTGGCTAAAGGGATCAGAGGGTATGGAGAGAAGGCAGGTACGGGATACTGAGTTGGATGATCAGCCATGATCATATTGAATGGCGGTGCAGGCTCGAAGGGCCGAATGGCCTACTCCTGCACCTAATTTCTATGTTTCTATGACCCGAAATATCATCCATTCCTTTTCTCCAGAGATGCTGCCTGTCCCGCTGAGTTACTCCAGCCTTTTGTGTCTCTTGCACACCAAAACCCCGGGTTTGATCCTGACTACGGGTGCTGTCTGTAGAGTTTGTCCGTTCTCCCCGTGACCTGCGTGGGTTTTCTCCGGGTGCTCCGGCTTCTTCCCGCGTTCCAAAGCCGTGCGGGTTTGTCGGTTAATTGGCTTCGGTAAATTGTCCCTCATGTGTAGGTTAGAAGCAGAGTACTGGTGATCATTGGCTGGTGCGGACTCTGTGGACCCTCTTCACCACCCTTTCTCCTCCCATGCCTTAACTTCAATCATACCTATCTCTCACCTCCACCTCCACCTCCACCTCCACCTCCACCTCCACCTCCACCTCCACCTCCACCTACACCTACACCTACACCTACACCTACACCTACACCTACACCTACACCTACACCTACACCTACACCTACACCTACACCTACACCTACATTCCTCCCTCTCGCTTCACAATTCGCGACCGTTCAATCCTTTTATCTCACAGCTTTTGTGTTTTCGTCTCTGGTTTTTATCCAACCGTTAGCCTATCAACTCCCCCCTCCCCCCCCTCTCACCTCACCTGTATAAAGGTGTTACCTTCCAGGCTTTGTCCAGCTACCCCCCCCCCCCTTCTTCCCGTTTTCCTCCCCTTCCCAACAAACAGCCTGTAGAAGGGTCCCGAACTGAAACATCGCCTATCCATGTCCTCCAGAGTTGCTGCCTGACCTGTTAATTCAGTCGGCTTCCCGACGGGCCGCGGCTGTGGACTGTGCGATCATGGCCGGAGGCCTTGTTTGTCGAGGCGCCCGCAGTCTCGATGCCTCCCGGATCGTCGCGTAGAAGCCCGGGTCGGGGCCTCGTGGGTAGAAGCCTGGGTCGGGGCCTCGTGGGTAGAAGCCCGGGTCGGCGGAGTGGCCGACGGAGCCTGCGGCTGGGGCCCAGGTAGGCGCCACGGAGGCATGAAGCGGGCCGTCGGTAGTGGTGAGGCCTAGCGGCGGCGGTGAAGCCTCGCGGGTCGACCCGCGGTCGACGGTCGGTGAGAGCGTGGAGGACCACCGTGAGGGGGGAGGGGAAGAACAATGGAGGACCCGGCGTGTGGGGGGGGGGGGACAAAAGGGGGAGCCGGCGTGCTTTGTAACTTTGCCAGCGTCGTAGATGGCCGCTGTTGTGTTTGCAAACAAAGAATCTCACTCTGCCTAGTCACATGTGACAATAAAGTATCCCTACTCCTACTCCTCCTACTTATTCCAACACTTTGTGACTTTTTTTTGTGAAGCTGCATCTGCAGTTCCCTGTATCTACACGAGCACTTGGAGTGTCAGGTTGTGACATTGAGAGAGCAATGAAAGGTGTCCAGGTGAGGCTTACAGCACGTGGTACAAACATGGCCACAGTAACCTGTAGGTTGTCTTCGCCTAAGCGGCTCATTGGAGCAATGTTCATCAGGTCATAAGTGATAGGAGCAGAATTAGGCCATTCGGCCCATCAAGTCTACTCCACCATTCAATCATGGCTGATCTATCTCTCCCCATTCTCCTGCCTTCTCCCCATAACCCCTGACACCCATACTAATCAAGAATCTATCTGTCTCTGCCTTAAATATACCCATTGATTTGGCCTCCACAACACTCCGACTAAAGAAAATCCTCCTCATCTCCTTCCTAAGGGAACGTCCTTTAATTTTGAGGCTGTGACCTCTGGTCCTAGACTCTCCCATTAGTGGAAACATCCTCTCCACATCCACTCTATCCAGGCCTTTCACTATTTGGTAAGTTTCAATGAGGTACCCCCTCATCCTTCTAAACTCCAGCGAGTACAGGCCCAGTGCTGTCAAACGCTCATCATAGGTTCACCCACGCATTCCTGGGATCATTGTCGTCAACCTCCTCAGGTTTCTTTGGAGTTGTTTGGAGTTTGGAAGTTTGGAAGGATGAGTGGTGATCGTACTGAATTAGCTGTTGGCGGGCATGACAGGGTAGATGTTTGAGACGCCTCCATTAGTGGGAGAGTCTGGAATTGGGGATGGGTGGCCTAGTCACAGGATAAAGAGCGTTCACTGAGGACGGAGATGTGTAGGGGGCTTCTTGCAGAGATAGCAACATCGTGCTAGAGTAACTCAACGGGCCAGGCAGGATCTCTGGAGAACATGGATAGGTGACGAAGCTGGTCACCTTCTTCATTCGGAGAGTGGTCGATCTCTGGAATTCTCAGAGCCTGATAGTTGTGGAGTTTAGTTTAGTTTAGAGATACGCGGCGGAAACAGGCCCTTCGGCCCACCGAGTCCGGGCCTACCAGCGGTCTCCCGCACAGTTACACATGTTAGCATTAACATTAATACATGCACTGGGGGACAATTTATGTTTTTTACATATACCGAGCCAATTCACCTACAATCCTGTACGTCTTTGGAGCGTGAGGGGAAACCGAAGATCTCGGGGGGAAAAAACAGACGGAGGTCATGGGGAGAACGTACAAACTCCGTACAGGCAAGCACCCGTGGCCAGGATCGAACCGGGTGCTGCATGGCAGCGACTCCACCGCTGCGCCACCGTGCCGCCCCCGAGTGAGAATGAATCATTCTCCAGAGATGCCGCCTGTCCCGCTGAGTTACTCCAGCACTTTGTGCTGTCTGGTGTGTGTATAAATCCAAGTTGATGTTTTTTTTTCTCTCCATCGCTGTTGGTCTGTCCTGTTCAGATTTTAAACTGACAATAGGAAGGCAGGGTGCTCACCGCGGGCGAAGCCTGGGAACTATGAAGCGCACCGAACAAACAGGACATGCAGGATCCTCCCCAGAGTTAATAGGATTTCCTGCTTGGCTTGGCTTGGCTTCTCTAAAGCAATTAGAGAGTAACAATAAAGACTTTGGGTGGGATAGAGGGCTTTCTTTGCAAATATGATGACAACATCGCTGGAGGCAGCACCGTGCAGGGAACAGAAGAGTATTTACCGTCCCATACATTGGCGAGTAGTTTTTTAAAAGTTTAAAAAAAATATTTTTATTTTATTAGAAGTAAGTACAATCATATGGCACCAAAGTGCCTAATATATAATGACATCATACATTTTATGTACAGCTTCTTATTTTTTTTATTATGATAAAGAAGAATAAGAAAAAGAAAGTAGATAGTAAAAGATAGAAAAACGTGAGGTACATAGTGTGTGAAAAAGAAAAAAAAGAGTGAAGAAGAAATTGAAGAAAAGAAAATAGAAAAAAGAGAGTAGAAAATAATAAGAGAAAAGTAAGGAGATCGTTATTTATAATCTTGACCATCCCTCACCCAGTCCTGGAACAGTTAGCTTCTACAATTGTGTTGCACCATATGATTCCAAAAAGACGGCAAATGGAGACCAACTCGTCAGGAATTGGTCTGATTTATTCTATTAGGAGGAATCAGTATCAGTAGGATTAAGGGCCTGTCCCACTTTCCCGAGTTATTCACGAATTCTCCCGAGTTTTCCCCTGATTCAACGAGTTCCCCTACGGACTCGTTACAGAATATTCGTAACGAGTCCGTAGGAGGTTGTAGGAGTCCGTAGATACATCGTAGCGGCTCGTTATGCCAGCCGTAGGTACTCGTGGCATCGGGTAAGTCGGGATGTTTTTCCCAGCACGATAAAAAAATGTCCACGAGTAAAGAAATGGTCGGGATGAAAGAAATAGCAACTTTTTACTCGTAAGGAGGGCATCGAAATAGTCGTGGGAATTGGTAGACATACTCGTAGGAGTCCGTGAACATAGTCGTGGAAGGTCATAGGAGTTCGTAGATTACCACCATCTTGATTTTTTTTTTAGGTCCTTTAAACTCCAGCAGAGGTTTTGAATTAAGTCGTGAAAGTCGGACAGGCCCTTTAACCTATGATGAGCGTTTGTCCGCGTTGGGCCTCTACTCGATGGGAGTTTAGAAGGTTGAGGGAGGGGGGGGACCTCATTGAAACGTCCAGAATAGTGAAAGTCCTGGATATCGTGGATGTGGAGAGGATGTTTCCACTAGTGGGAGAGTCTAGGACTAGAGGCCGTAGCCTCAGAATGAAAAGACGTTCTTTAAAAAATATATATGTATATATATACATATATATATATATATATAAAATTATAAAAGGACTGTACAAGCTAGGTGCAGGAAATGTTTTCCCAATGTTGGGCGAGTCCAGAACCCAGGGGCCACAGTCTTTTAGGACCGAGATGAGAAAAACATTTTTCACACAGAGAGTGGTGAATCTGTGTAATTCTTTGCCACCGAATGTAGTTGAGGCCAGTTCATTGGCTATATTTAAGAGGGACTTAGATGTGACCCTTGTGGCTAAAGGGATCAGGGGGTATGGAGAGAAGGCAGGTACAGGATACTGAGTTGGATGATCAGCCATGATCATATGGAATGGCGGTGCAGGCTCGAAGGGCCGAATGGCCTACTCCTGCACCTATTTTCTATGTTTCTATGTTTCTTAGAATAAAGGGGAGGCCATTTAAAACTGAGGTGAGAACAAACTTTTTCACCCAGAGAGTTGTGAGTTTGTGGAATTCCCTGCCACAGAGGGCAGTGGAGGCCAAATCACTGGATGGATTTAAGAGAGAGTTAGATAGAGCTCTAGGGGCCAGTGGAATCAAGGGATATGGGGAGTAGGCAGGCATGGGTTATTGATTGGGGGACGATCAGCCATGATCACAATGAATGGCGGTGCTGGCTCGAAGGGCCGAATGGCCTCCTCCTCCACCTATTTTATATGTTTTCTATGTTTCCTGAGGAAGGATGTCCTCTCCTGGACTGCAACCTTGACGTGGAGAAGAGGCTTGTGTACTCCAGTGATCCTGAGAGCTATTATTCATATCCCTGGCAGATTCAACCAAACCGGACAGGTCCCGGGTGAGGAGGCAGATGAAGCAGTCCCTGGTCCTCCAGGTTGGGGGTTGGGCGTGGGGTTAACTACCCCACCCTGGAAAAAAGTGTGAGTTACAGAAACTTTGAACGAATGAAAACCAAATGACACACTTGGTTGAAGAAGGTGGCCCAGCGATGGGGAACATGACGCTTCCCAGCCAAGGGCGCTGGGAAGCTGACACACCTTCTGACGCCAAGAAATCCATCCTTGTGGGGACATGGAACATCCGAACCATGTTCCAGGATGGCAAGGCTGCCACAATTGCCAGCGAAATGGTGTGCTACAAATTCTTAGTCCTGGGCTTGGCTGAAACAAGATGGGCACAGTCAGGGGAGATCAAATTGGTCAGTGGGCAGTCCATTATCTACTCTGGACAGGAAGAGGAGGGAGAGAAGCAGAATGAGAAAATGGAGTTGGATTGGACACGCCCTCAGGAAACCTGCTACAAACATCACCTGGGAAAGTCCGGAAATGGAACCCCCAAGGAAAAAGGAAAAGAGATCACCCCAGGAACAGCTGGGAGAAGAGATGTCCAGGCAGAAATGTCTGAGAGTGGGCTTAACTGGGGAGATCTCGAAAGAACTGCCAACATCCGAGTGAGGTGGAGGACATTTGTCAATGGCCTGGATGCTCCCTGGAGGAGCAAAGGGCTGAAGAAGAAGAGAAGGAGATGAGGATTGTTACTCTCTAATTGTCAGAGGGTGGTGAATCTGTGGAATTCAGTCGAGTCAGTGGATATTTTTAAGGCAGAGATAGATAGATTCTTGATTAGTATGGGTGTCAGCGGTTATGGGGAGAAGGCAGGAGAATGGGGTTAGGAGGGAGAGATAGATAAGCCATAATTGAATGGTGGACTAGACATGATGGGCCGAGTGGCCTAATTCTACTCCTATCACTTATTGACCTTATGAGACCAAACGCAGACTGGCGATTGTTTCGGTCAATACTTATGCTCAGTCCACCTTGGGCCTATGCGATCTCCCAGTTGCCAGACATTTTAACTCCCCTTCCCCTTCCCACATAGCCCTTCCCACATCCATACTGATCAGTCTGAAGAAGGGTCTCGACCCGAAACGTCACCCATTCCTTCTCTCCAGAGATGCTGCCTGTCCCGTTGAGTTACTCCAGCATTTTGTGTCCGTCTCCCACACTGACCTTTCTGTCCTGGGCCTCCTCCACTGTCAGAGTGAGGCCACATGTAAATAGGAGGAACAGCACCTCATATTTCGCTTGGGGCAGCTTACACCCCAGCGGTATGAATATTGAGTAGGGAGGACCTGAAGACAACTGAAGATAGACACCAAAAGCTGGAGTAACTCAGCGGGTCAGACAGCATCTCTGGAGAGAAGGAATAGGTGACATTTCAGGTCAAGAAACATCTGAAGAAGGGTCTCCACCCAAAACGTCACCTATTCCTTTCCTCCAGAGATGCTGCCTGACCCGCTGAATTACTCCAGCATTTTGTGTCTACCTCCGGTATGAATATTGTGTAGGAAGGAACTGCAGATGCTGGTTTAAACCGAAGATAGACACAAAAAGCTGGAGTAACTCAGCGGGTCAGGCAGCATCTCTGGAGAGAAGGGATGGGTGACGTTTCGGGTCGAGACCCTTCTTCAGACGAGTCAGGGAAAAGGGAAACGAGAGACATAAATGATGATATAGAGAGATAAAGAACAATGAATGAAAGATATGCAAAAAAGTAACAAAGGAAACAGGCCATTGTTAGTCTGAAGAAGGGTCTCGGCCCGAAACGTTACCTATTTCCTTCGCTCCATAGATGCTGCCGCAACCGCTGAGTTTCTCCAGCATTTTTGTCTACCTTCGATTTTCCAGCATCTGCAGTTCCTTCTTAAACACTGTTAGCTATTTGTTGGGTGAAAACGAGAAGCTGGTGCGACTTGGGTGGGGGAGGGATGGAGAGAGAAGGAATGCCGGGGTTACTTGAAGTTAGAATATTCGGTATGAAGATTGATCTCTCTAACTTCAAGTTGACAGCTGGGAAGAAATTGTCCTTGAATCTGGAGGTGTGCGTTTTCTCACTTCTGTACCTTTTGCCTGAGGGGAGAAGAGGGAGTGGCCAAGGTGCGACTCGTCCTTGATTATGCTGCTGGCCTTGCCGAGGCAGCGCGAGGTGTAGATGGAGAGCACGGGGTGAATGGTGGTCGGGGTGGGCCGAAGGGCCTGTTTCCGCGCAGTATCGCTAAAGTCTATAGCATGCTGCAAGTGTAAGTGACTGCCAACCGTGAAAGGTTCAGTGGCTGCAGCCACTGTTCCAATACCTAAAGGGGCTGCTCCTTGCCTTCTGGCTGCATTTTTCACCCACCACCCTCATCTTTGGACACCCCTGTGCGTAGGGGAGAGGGTTTTGGGGCTGAAGGTGTCCTGGTTGGGTTGATCCTGGGCCTGGCCAAGCTGGGCCATCCGCGAGTCACGGCGCCAGGCGGAAGAGGGCTCTGCCCGAGCCGGCTGCCTGCCCCTTTTCCGGGGTTACGTCTGTGGCACGAGAGAGGGACTACGCGCTGTCCACGGGCGCACTGGGGGTCATTTCCATGACCGCTGGCCCCGCGGGGGGGTGGAATGCATCCTCGACAAGGAGTGAAACATAGTTGTATAGCAGTTTTTGTTTGTTTGTATTAGAAACATAGAAACATAGAAAATAGGTGCAGGAGGAGGCCATTCGGCCCTTCGAGCCAGCACTGCCATTCATTATGATCATAGCTGATCGTCCCCTATCAATAACCCGTGCCTGCCTTCTCCCATATCCCTTGATTCCACTAGCCCCCTAGAGCTCTATCTAACTCTCTCTTAAATCCATCCAGTGATTTGGCCTCCACTGCCCTCTGTGGCAGGGAATTCCACAAATTCACAACTCTCTGGGTGAAAAAGTTTTTTCTCACCTCAGTCTTAATGACCTCCCCTTTATTCTAAGACTGTGGCCCCTGGTTCTGGACTCGCCCAACATTGGGAACATATTTCCTCCATCTAGCTTGTTCAGTCCTTTTATAATTTTATATGTTTCTATAAGATTTCCCCCTCATCCTTCTAAACTCCAGTGAATACAAGCCTAGTCTTTTCAATCTTTCCTCATATGACAGTCCCGCCATCCCAGGGATCAATCTGGTGAACCTACGCTGCACTGCCTCAATCACAAGGATGTCCTTCCTCAAATTAGGAAACCAAAACTGTACACAATACTCCAGATGTGGTTCTCACCAGAGCCCTATACAACCTATTGTATTATGGTGGAGGGTTCTGCTTTATTTTATTGTGTTGTGAATACTATTTTAATATTTGAATAAATATTTTTGATTTAGATAGATTAAAAAAAAAACTGTGAAAGGTTCTTGGCAACAGCATCTTTCTTAGTCATTTGGCTGTGCACAATAATGCCGCTGCTTTGTCCGATAAAATTATATGCCGGTTGATCGTTGAACAAGCTTGGCTGGTGCGTTCTCCCCTCCAGGGTGATACGTGCAATTTGTAAAGATGCCTCTGCAAATATCTCATTCCATGCCAAATACGGATGCTGCACCCAAGTACCACCCACATGCCCTTAGGGTGCTATCCGAGGCAGTGAATAAACATCTATTGCAGAGTATCAGGCAAAACCTGTTCCCAGAACCTTCTCTCATCACCTTTTTTAGTGCAAAAGTCAAATCCAATCTAGGAGCAGCAGCACCTCATATTTTGCTTGGGTAGTTTACACCCCGACAGTAAATAGGTAAGTTTATTGGCCAAGTATTCACATACAAGGAAGGTAGACAAAAATGCTGGAGAAACTCAGCGGGTGCAGCAGCATCTATGGAGCGAAGGAAATAGGCAACATTTCGGGCCGAAACCCTTCTTCAGACTTCACATACAAGGAATTTGCCTTGGTGCTCCGCCCACAAGTAACAACATGACATACAGTGACAGTTACGAATGACTCAGAAAACACCAAACATTAATAATAATAATAAAACATTAATGATAAAACACCGTTGATCAAGCATGTGAACCAACAAAATACCAGTTCAAAGGGAGGCTACAGATTTTTGGCTGTTGAGTAGAGCAACTACTCGTGGATAAAACTGTTTTTATGTCTGGCTGTGGCGGCTTTGACAATCCGGAGTCGCCTTCCAGAGGGAAGTGATTCAAAGAGTTTGTGGCCAGGGTGAGAGGGGTCAGAGATGATCTTGCCCGCTCGCTTCCTGGCCCTTGCAGTGTATGAACATTGACTCCTCCAATTTCAGGTAGTCCTTGCTTTCTCCCTCCTTCCCCTCCCCTTCCCAGCTCTCCCACAGCCCACTGTCTCCGCCTCTTCCTGTCTTCTTCCCGCCTCCCCCCACCGCCACATCAGTCTGAAGAAGGGTCTCGACCCGAAACGTCACCTATTCCTTCGCTCCATAGATGCTGCCTCACCCGCTGAATTTCTCCAGCATTTTTGTCGACCTTATATTAGTTTAGTTTAGTTTGGAGATACAGCGCAGAAACAGGCCCTTCGGCCCACCGAGTCCGCACTTAACCAGCGATCCCCGCACATTAACACTATCCTACACACACTAGGGACAATTTATGCTTATACCAAAGATACAACCCCAAGCCAGTTAACCTACAAACCTGCACGTCTTTGGGAGTGCGGGAGGAAGCCAAAGATCTCGGAGAAA